>JAWZYV010013388.1:105000-591105 GCA_038373885.1 Cheiracanthium punctorium
CATTTAAGACATTGCCAATTCACTGTTCTAAACGTGTACACAGTTTTCATAAGGATAATGATTCAGTAAATAATTACACGTGATTCAAAATAGATGTTAAAGCGATTATCTTTCAAACCGTAATTGGTTTAAACATACTTTCAATTAGAAAAAGTTCGTCAAATAAACAGTAACTTTAAGTTATGACATCCCCTATTTAAAAAAAAAAATTGTGATATCTGAAATCTACGCTTTATTTGACGAACTTTTCTCATTGGAAGTATGCTTCGCTCACTTACGATTTAAAAGATAATCACTTTAACATCTATTTTGAATCACCCGATATAGAAGCAGGTAAATACTGCATACAGATTATAGTAAATGTCATTAGCATGTATTTTTTTAAACACTTGACACTTAATTTTTGATAGTTTGTTTTAGCAAATGAAACATAAACTAATATTTCTTAGGTATTCATGCCTTCTAGGATATAGTCATTTAACTAATGGTTAAGTCAATATATAGAGTCGGCTTTAAGAGAAATATAATTAAATATGATGTTTTGCATCTTAACATTTGATAGTAATAGTTTAATTTTCTAGTTTTGTTGTGGATTTGCTATAAAGTACCAAAACACACATAAAAGTAAAAAGGCATATAATTTACTGAACCTATTTGTCCTACTAAATTTTAAATAATAAGCATTCAATATCAAATAACATTTATGACACGAGGTAAATTATGACAATATGTACATTCTACATTTTATAACTGTTTTAAAATAATAATGCTGATATAAATTTCATAAGCATTTTCACATTTTTAGTCTAGCGTGTAAAATATAACAAATGATTTCGCTCTTGAAGAGAGTTGCGTGAGACGTGTGTAAAATTTTCGTTTTCAAAAATATTTAAACAGGTATGTTTGATGGTACAAAACACGCATGTCAAAGTCGTTTTTAGCAAGTCCGTATCTTCCAAAATACAAAATTATTTTTTTCTTTTGTTTTTCAACAAGCTAAAGCTGAGAAAGTACAAGTTATACAGGCTAAGAGTTTAAAGATATAATTTTTTTATACTTTTCAGTTCTAATAATTGATACATTTTAAACATCAGTAGTAATTTACGATATGTTGATATAACTGTTTCTTCTGAACTGCATTCATTTTTTACATGAAGAAATTATGGATAGATTAAAAATTAATAATGTAAAGTTAAAAATCAAAAACTACATTTTTTTGTTTGGATAAAGAGAACACTTGTACACAATATTCTAAATCGTCAATTTTTCAAACTGTAAGAACTTAAAACTACCAGCAATTCTATTTCATTGTTTTTATAAACTCGAGATTAAAAAAAAATATAATACATTTTTACTATAAGGTTACGTTCCTCCATTCGGTTCTATGGTGTTTTTTTTAACATAGTTGAGAATTATGGGGTTACTTCGAAACACGTTTTAGCGAGATTCACTCAGGAACAAAACCACAGACGAAATCTGCCACCAAAAGCTCCAAAACTCTGCTGCTCCCGGACGCACTAAAAACAAACGAACACATTCGATTGCATAAGTATTAAAAAATCGAAAAAATAAATCAGGGAAGTAAGTCGTCTTAGATACTGTTTAAAATTAAAATAATTTTAGAAAATATTAACAGAAAACCTGAGCATCAGGGTTACCATACTTGGCCATTTTTGTCAGCATAAAATGATTCAGTTTCTTGATTTTAGGCAATGAAAGGAGATCCCATTCGTAAAAAAATAATAACTGAATAATCCGGAATCGTCATTTTAATCAAAATATTGTCTGTATTCGAAAACAGAGCAGGAAGTAATTTTTAAGGCAAAATAGTAAGGATTTCTTACAACAAAATTATACCTAATTTTAGAATTTGGCGACAGAATAAAGCGGTTGGTTTGCTAAGATTCGGGATTTTGAGAGATAGATTGTAGAGGTTGTTGTAAAAGGAATAAATAAAATAAAAAATGAAGTAATCAGGAATTTGTAATGCTACGCTAATCAATCCCACGATAGTTTCAACAGAAAAGACTACTTGAATGTTTAAAAATAGCATTGGTCGTTTCAAACAACACGACCACACTCAGAAAATAATAATAATTATAATTGGCTGATTTCAGATACTGCATCAAGAAAATATCATGATTTTTTTAAGCTGTTATGAGTAAAAAATGTATTTCCCCTCTCAAATAATCTTTTGCAACTGTAGCTTGCAAGATGCCAATTATTGGCAAAAATTTTATATTTGCATAGTTTTTAACTAATAATAATTTGAAATCTTTGATGTATAAGTAAATGAGCTGTAAGAGCGAGAACGCACGAGGAAGAAAGATCTATAAATAATATATAGCTTTTCAAACTGATATATAGTTAAAACTTTAAGAGTGTTAAAGTAACAAATGATTTGATTTTATTGCCACTGTTGTTTTGCTTTGTAATGAGTAAAACGTAAAGCAATTCTCCACAAAACAGAGGAAATAACAAGGAAATAAAAAAGTACATTCTTTGTCAAAAGAATTAGTTTCTTTCCGAATGGTTTCCTCGTTTGAAAATTCTTTCTCCATTTTGTTTTTGAGCTAATGGACACGATGAAAGCCAGGGTAGAGCACTTATTCCGTCACTTTTCCTTCCTCTGGGAGTTTTCCGTGGAATCTTCAACCGTGTTAATGGCTAAATAAAACCCCGTTATAAATCGAGGTTGTTCAAACATTGGATTTGCAGAAAAAGCATTTGTACGAAGACATATCTTAGCATCCATTTTATGCTGTTAAAAGTAATCTTTTTCATATTTGGAGTTTTGTTCAAAAAGGGTTCTTGTAGGAAATTTTATCAAAAATATTATTTTAGTATTATCTAAAATTTCATATAATCTATCAACCATTTTTTCCTAATCTTTCTATATTCATAAAAATATTTATAATGCAATATAACATAGGACATATGAGTAGACACAGCCGTAGTATTCGAGAACATTTCTTCCAGGTAACAACAATCATCAAGTAACAACAGTTATGTACATTAGAGCAACAGTACAGTTCGAAAACATATATGAATTTCGGGAGAATGGGGAGTGCAGAAAAATTATCATGTTCAAAAATACTTAAAAAGTGTCGACTTAGTCTTTTATTGTTCACAACCAGTTTGTTAGAATATTTCGAACTCTACCATTGGACTGTATTTAAAAACAACGTAATCACACAATGATCTGCTTTGACAAGACATACGTGACACGAAGCTTATTATGTGCTTACCTGGTTGTCATGCTGAAAATCCCCGATAATAATTTCGATAATTTCTTAGGAAAAAGTTTGCTATATACTATATTTGAAAATATTTACCGAACTTTAAGCATCCCCTATCAATTTTCTTGGCACGAAAAGTAGAATTTCCCAGAAATCGAATAATTTCGGTATTTTTGAGTAAAAATTAACATACTTCAACAGTCAAGAAAAATAATGGTTTTACTATGTAATATTGAGATATTTTTCAAGAAATTTTACGTAGCTTTCGTAATAATGGTACTTTTATTTTCTTATTAAATATAGTAATGATTCACTAAATTTTTAGTTTCATTCGTCGATATTGCATTTGGCATTTTAGAATAATAGAGTGTCTTCATATGAAAATATGCAAAAACCTTTTTTTTTCAATAGAAACATTCTATACAAACAAGTACTGTACACTGTTAAGTAATCTTTAATGAAATATTTCCAAGAAACTTTATACAACATTTTGAAAATATTGGACGGACCTTTTTAAAAATTGTAATGTTGATATAACTATATTCGTTATCGTTATCCTCTGCATAAAAATAATATACATTATTTTTATGCAGAATTCAGCATTTTTAGACATTTTTTTAATGAACAGTCAGTTTGAAGTATAAAGTAATTTCAACTAATATTTTGCAAGATTTAAAATCAGTTGTTCGAATTTTAACAATTCTTTTACATGCATGTTTGTGAGAAGTCTTTGCTATTTACTATTATTTTTATAAACTTAGTTACACAAAAGTTTCTCATCATATACTACATAAAATTAATTTATATTTCGTTTAAATGCTAGCTTAAAGTTTGAATATCGTCAGAAATTTTTTGCGCACTTTAGAACTTATTGAAGAAGAAAATAGTATCTAAAAATAGGATTAAGAAAACATTAGATAATATGTGTAAGACATTATGCAAGGGGAGAGAAATTGACAAGTTTGTTGATTGTTAAAGTATGGTCGAAAATATATCGATAGCTGATGCACAGTTCTAAATTTAGAATATGTTTTCAAATGAAAACTGCTAGGTGTTTCCATCGAAAAAAAAAAAACTGCACATTTGCATGAAATCATAAATTTCGAATAGTAAGATGAAATGTATTCCTTTTATGAATGTGGGGGGGGGGGTGTCCCACAAAGCCAAGTGGATAAGACACTGAAGATGGTAGACCTCTGAAATGTGAAGGTCCCGGGTTCGGCTCTATCGCGAGGCTCTCGATCTAATAGTCTGGAGTTTTGGTAGGTTTTCTCCAGATGTAACGTGAATACGCTTTAGAGTCCCACAAAAAGTCCTTCGACCAAGACACCCATCCCGTAGGCAGATGAACGTCTTGTAGACTTGCTATAGCACAAAAAATCTCCATTTTTTAGTGGTTAGTGTATGCAGTTTTCTCACAGAAATGAGCAGCAGTTGATTATTAGTTGGTTGTCCATTTTTTAAAGTAATATAATTTAAGTTAATTAAAAGGCAAAATTTATCATAATGATATAAGTAATTGCACAAAGCATAATTTTTAAAATCGGCATCTGTTCATCTATAGAATCCGTTTCTTGAATACCATAATATTTAAGTGTAAATTATACAAACCACATGTATGCGTTGGTCATTTATCATCGGGAAGAGAAACTCATTTCATTTCGCAATTCATCGTCATTTTAAGAATGTGATAGGGATATATTAACTGACTGAAGAGTAATGACTCCGCTCTTCGGACTTACGACACATCCGTCTAAATTGATGAGTGAAGCATATTAGCATGCTATCAGAAGCGGCGTTTAATAGAAATCTCTCGGCTACGGATGGTTAGGTTCCACAATATTGTCGTATTTAGAGTTTGCGTAGCTGGCGCGTGAAAAATATTGTGTAATTATTTCGAGCTATTTTCTTTTATGGTTACTTTTATTCCTTAAAGTCACATAAATACTCAATAAATGAAATCATTTTATGTCTGTTAAAATGCCTATATTTCGTCAGAATTATCAGTCAGAATCAGTTAAAGGCGATTTTCACAAAACTAGTCCCTACTACTTTTATATTTTTTATTATTTTCTCAAGTTTTACAAGGTATTCATAAATCGAAGAAGTATTTCTTTTTTTTATAAAAAGCAAACTTTATTGAGTATTCATGATGTTATTTATGTTTTTAGTGACAAAAAACCGTTTTTATAATTTCGGAGTTTTCCGTCATTTCTGTACAATATGCACATTTCTGTCAACCTAGGGCTGCAGAAGATAGTGTCAGATGGAGAAAAATAGGTGAGAAAATCTTGTATTTTTTTAAAAGGTCCTAAAATCAAGCTGTTAAATTTATATTAATTAATTATCGATGTATATTACAAATTTTGTAATTTTATAGATTGAAAATATAGCATTGTTTTTCAATGTCATCAGAATACTTTTTTTACTAGCATTTTTAGCTAGTTAAGTATTGATGCTCCCATTTTCCCCCCCTATGGGGGAAAATGGGGGCAATGGAGGTAATACAAAAGTACCAATACATTTTTAATAAAAATTACTGTGAAAGAAAATTCACCCAGTTAAATGTATTCCTAATATACTTCTAGAAAAAGATGCACAGAAAGGGATTATTTCCCAAAATATTTAGCTACAGAAATAATGTCCACGATATGAAGTTCAGGTTCACTCAGTACATGGGAAAAGTTACTTGGTTCCACACAGGGGTGTAGGCAGGGAATGGATGATGGGACAGTAGCCACCCCAAAAATAAGTAAGCGTAAGATATGAAAATACGTATTTGTGGATAAATTTGAAAGTTACCCTTGAAAATTTCGAGATTTAGCTTCGGACCTAAGCCAAATTTAATATTTTCTCTAATGTATCTGCAAAGATTTTAAAATCGATTGATTAATTTAATTATTCTTTCATTTTTTAAATTCCTTTTTATATCCGAACACCTGTAGGCAAAGTGAAATGGTTCCATTACCCCTCCACCCCACCTCCCCCACAAAAATATATTTCATATCGATTTTTATAAGCTATATTGCATTCTAGTTTTTTGAGTTCTCAGTCACCTCTGAAAAAAATTCTTGGCTACGCTGCCGGATACACAAAATTAATTTTTATTATAAACAGTTAATTAAAATGCCAGTTTCACTAAATATAACTGCTGTTTTAGGAATATTTAACTAAAGGAGAAATAGAAATGTCAGTATCATATAGAACAGCGAAGTCTAACCATACCCTCCTTCTACCCCAGCTCAGAAGAAAATAAATTTAAAAATAAAAATTACAATTTCATTCTTTTTTTTATATTATCCAGTTCTTTAGATGTCTCTCTACTCTCAAACCATAATTGCTACATCTAATTATAGGGAATCTAGAAGAAAGTTTTTTTTAATTATCACTTGTTAACAGGCAGTTTTTTAGAGCAAAAACAAGAAGTTTTGCACACATTAATATTATTTAAATATCGTAAAACTCAATTAGAAGTACTTGTTACGTTATTAAAATATATCTCTATTGAAGAAAATATTGAAACATCTAAATTTTTATTTGAAAAAGTTTTCTTTCAATATACCCCTATTTCCCCCAACCTGTCAATACCAAATAAAAGATTAATAAAGATATGTTTTTTATTAGACATAAAATACAACATTTTAGGTCAAACTAAGCAAAAAGAAAATAATTATTTCCGATAAAAAAGTGAAATAAAGAAAAATCGGAGTTTCAGATTAAATACACTAAAAATGCTCTTGAATATTTTGTTAGCTTGATAAAATGAGAAATTACATGCAAACAGTGTGTGATTGTGACAAAACGGTACAAAACTAATTTCTGCTATTCGTCTCGAATTATTGCATTATCATTATTTTCAAGTTTTAAACATTCTTCATAAAGCTGAAGATGGATATTTTTATAAAAGACTAAATTTATTGGGAATTCATAATTTTAATTTACATTTTTAGCACCGTAAAAAATGCTTGTATGAAGCAGACAAAATTCGTCCTGAGACAGAACAAGCCGGGAGTTCAGTTTGTAGTATGTCATTTGTCGCACGAACAGAGAAACCTGAGCTCTGCTGGAAAGCTGTGCTTCGATTTTACGTGTTTTTGAAGCGGTATTTCGCTTGTTTTTGAGTGTTGTTAGTGACATGTCATTTCGGCTTTTGCATCGCCTTTTCTGTACCGTATGCAAAATTTCTGTCAAACCAGGGGGGCAAAATATTGGATACGAAATATAATATTTTGCTCCAAAATAAGTAAAAGAAAAAAAAAAGATTTCTTTAAAATATGTATCAGAGAGATGATGCAAAATCGCAAGCCTTATTTTGTTTCGTTTCGTAATAATCACCCTGAAGTAGATCTTGTAATTGATGAAACAGCTATTCTGATGTACAGTATTATTTTGTGCAGTAATTTCTGAATGGCATGAGCTATAGCTATAAAAGTGGTGTCCAGGTGTAGTAAAGTTGGCATACGCTGTGCAAGAAAATCGTTTACAGCGCCACCTGGTGGCTAAACGTGGAGTTAGCGTTCTTATATCAAAAAGTGTACGAGATACAGGAAAATCGTCAGTTACCAGCTTGTTCAGCATCACCGATTTAATAAGAAAGGCATCTTGAGCATATTAATGTCAAAAATTGAAGGCTTGAAATGCTTGTTGTACAATATGCAAAAAGGAATTGCAGACTTGAGTCCAAATGTGTATTTTGCTGACGGAAATTTTTTTGAGCATGAAAGATAAATGAACCTAATGCCAGGTAAGTACAGATTTGGAAAACTTGACCAAAAAATATGCATCTTATGATTTCCATTGGTAGCGTTATTGTGTTCATTATAGGGCACATTGGTGTGTTTAAGGTATCTTTTCTTACTAAAGCTATTATGCTGAACTGTAATTGCCTGTTTTTCCGTATCTTGTACCGTTTTTGAGATAAGAAAGCTAACTTCAAATTTAGCAGCCAGGTGACGTTGTAAGTGAATTTTTTTGCGGAGGCATGGCAACTTTCCTATACCCATATACTTTTATAGCTATAGCTCTTGCCTTTCAGAAATTAATGGGACGTAACAATGGACTTGAGCGGACACACTATATTTATGTTATATAGATTACCATGTTTGATTGTTTATTTTATAGTTTATATGGTTTGATATATTTGCTTTCCTTATATTTTATAATAACGTTCTGTAAAAAAATTAATTCTTTTGCAACTGAAAAATCATTTGAGGAATGTTCAGTTTTTAAATTCCCATACATTTTTTAAAGCATCATGTAAGGCGAAAAAAGATGGTGGCATGTTTCAATTTTTTACCCATTGGAGAAAAGTGGGCAATGTAATTAAAAAAAATTCAAATTAATGAAAGAGAAAAGACTATATGAATAAAAAAAATCCTTTCGTAGATTTTTCAAAAAAGTGCGCTCTTCAAATATGTATATGACTCCTGTACAAAAAAAATACTAGGCAAAAGATTTTTCATCCTAATCATATATAGTTAAATATGCCTCATACACTAATGTGGTTATCAGTAAAATATGAGATTTATATCCTAAAAAGTATCGGAAATATCTAAATAAAAATTTGAGTGTCTCTCGATAAGAAGAAAAACAGCACATCGCATGATAGTGTTTCGGTGGTCGTACAGAAATTACGAAAGGAAATAATTTTGGGGCTATCAATAAGCTTTTAAATTCAAATTCATGTATGGACTCTTACCGTATTTGATGAAAAATATCTCTGAGAAGTTTCAGGATGAAAGGCTGAAAATTTTCAAATTACCACATTAGTCCACATTAGTATAAGGGCACATTTTAGTAATATTGGGATATTTTATTTTATTTTCTAAGACATTCTTATACAAATTTAAAAAAAGTCATTTTAAAAATTAACGAGAAGATTATTTAATTTATATTTATTTATTTATTTTATTATTATTGTTGTTGGTATTGTTATTGTTATTGTTATTTACTTAACGCAGCCTTTCTTCCTAACTCATTTTGAATAATTTTTTTCTCAACTTACATTCCCCTCAACTGAATAATATTTATAATGTTTTACCATTTTTTGGAACGCACTGCATAGCATTAATGTGGTTGACAAGCAGCCTAATTATAAGACTTAGTTCCATTTCACCTGTGGCAGTATCGCTCATTGCGTTGTCTAGTGTTATTCATTTTGTGTTAATTTTAATTAGCCTTATTCCTCAGTATTATAATTTTATTTTAAATATGTAATTAGGTATTTTTATAAGACAATCAAGATCGCAAATTTTATCGCTATAGAGGAATTTATCGTTGTATCGAATATGGTTTTACACGCTTGCTCCTAATACTCTATTTTACTCAGAAAATGTGTGTTAGATCAATAAAATAGATGACTTTAGTATCGATATTATGAATTAATTCTAGAAAAAAAAATATAAGATGAAAGTAATGACTCCTTTATTTCTGTCCTAGAAGAGTATTTTTCTACTGCAATATTATACGTAAGACCACTTTTATCATAAAAATCTACGTAAAACATATACAAAATGCAAAACATTTATTTTCGATACTTTGAATATAATCCTTTTTGTAAGGTTCCAATTTATATTTCTTCTATACAGACCCACTAAAAAGAATTATTTTACCTCACTAGAATGCGATCAAAGCGTCGCAGTTTCTTCTATAAAATTGTATCTTTCCCGGAAAAAAGAAGTTATTTGTGAAACTGATACTGTATCTTTGAAAAGCTTTTAAATAAAATTTTATATTTCCTGCAACAAAGTTTCACTTGACATTGGAGTTTCCTATTTTCAAAGGATTTCGAATTCTGTAGACTTGAAAGAAGATAAAACTCGCAGAGGCTTTGATCAACTGAGCAATGCAATATTCCGCGGAATAATGCACTGAATTCACTTTCGAAATAATTCCTTTGTTCATAAATTTTCTGCGAGTACAACAATGTTACATAGGTTGAGATGCTGCCCAATTTTACTAGCCTATGTAAAGTTTCCCTGAATACATATGAACGAAATCTTTCCGTTGGTGAATAAATACATTAGATGGGTTGGATGGCAGAAAGTTTGTAGATAAATGTGCATAGTGATGTATTTTCTCTGAATTCATAAACGAAGTATTTTTCGTCTGTTTTTGTCAAGATATGTTAAATTTTCAAATTGTTTTTTTATTTACAGAATACAGCCACGGTTTAAAGTCATACAAGCGAAAAAAATGACGTTATATACGCAAAAATGCTGTCACAAAATATCAAAAATAAATTATTTAGGTTTCATATCTATTATTTCTTCCTCTAAAATAGTTTAAATGATAATTTTTTAAATTAAAGATGCCGGCTTTTTACTTTGGGTTTCGTGTTTATTATTTACAATTCATTTTAATTATCAATACGTATGAGCTATGGTAAATTTATCACTTAACCTTCAAGACTTAAAAGGGAAACTTTCACTATTTTAAAAGTTTGGATACCTGGAATGTGAGAAAATTATGTATTCTCCTATTCGCTCCCCTTCACAATTCCTATGACTTAATTTAGAGAAAAAAAATCCTAAATATTTCTCTAAAATAAAATGACTAAATAAATAAATAAATAAACAATCAAATAAATACAGAAACTGCAACGGTATTTAACAGTACAAGAATAGGAAAATACTTCGGGCCTATACAAAATGACGTTGTAGGCAGAAAAACATTAAATACTGTTAACGTTAATCCGGGGTTTCACTGTATGTGCATACACACGCACACACGTATATATACAGGGTGGCCATAATTAAATTGCAAGTGTTCAAGGGGTGCTGGAGAGAAAACTACCGAGAATATTCCAGTGAAATTTGGTATCTACACGTTTCAGAACATGCGCAAGTCAAATATGGAAAAAAATAAAAGAATAAACAAAATCGTCATTTTCACCCGATAGATGGCGCTGTACCGTATTTCAAAGCTCACCGGTGGCATATACAACTTCCAAAATCGATAGACAGAGCATAGTGGCATTCTAAGAGGCATATAAACAATATAAAACATCATTTACAGTTTATCAAAATTCCATACAATTCGCTTCAGTAATTAAATTTTTACAGTAACACGTAATCAAAAATTAACGTAAATTAAGATCACAAATTAAACAATTCATAAAGGCGCTTTGGAAAACAATTAAAGCATTATTTATTCTCATTGACACTCATTGGAACCTCTTCTTAATCGTTTCATACGCCGGTATTCTTTCAGAGTAGCTAATAATTGCTACCATTCTGATAGAATATCGTCACTAACAATGCATGTTCCTTCTTATTCAGAGTCATGATTGACCATTACTTAATGTGGTCGTGTTTTTACACTGTTCCATGGGCTTAAAATTTCCATATATGACGTCCATAAGCATTGAAACAAGACATAGCGCCATTTATCGGGTGAAAATGGCGATTTTTTATGGTATATTTGACTTGCGCATGTTCTGAAACATGTAGATACCAAGTTTCACTGAAATATTACTGGTAGTTTTCTCTCCAGCACCCCTTGAACACTTGCAGTTTAATGATGGCCACCCTGTATATATATATATTGATATTGATGATATTACACCTATAAATCAGCGAACATGAGAAATAATGAATGACATTTTTGAAAATTTTAAAGGGCTCTGGAAATCACCATACTTCTTACAAAAGTTGTATTCTGTGGCTTTGATACCTAGCATGAGAAATAAAAGAAATGTTCATAGAAAATAAAAGTTTAAAAGTATATCTTATCAAGTTTCTTCGGCTAAAAGCTGCTTAAAAGAAAGACTTTCTTAAAATTGAAAATACTTATTTTGTAGTTACAAACATTAAAAAGATTTATAACGCTTTGTCAAGCGGTCAGAACTCTGAAGAATTCAAACAAATTATAACGAGCTCTTTCATTTGAGCTAGTAAGACTCTCTAAATAATTCTTAAGCATTACATGTTTAAAAATTTACATTTATTTGTCTTTTCTTTTGAAGCATATAAACATAAATGAATAATTGTGATATTTCAAAACGTTTTCTTCTAGATATCTTTAAAAATACCTTAATGTGATAAATAAATTGAATTAAGGAATTTTCTATGTGACAAAATATTTTTGGGCAATCAAATTAGCAGTTGAATTGCTTTGAATTAGTAGGTTGCAGTAGCAAATATGCTTAATCGTTGAGAATAATATAAAGTGAAAGAAAATTATATGGAAAAATTAGCATTGTATCAAAGAGATATATAAGAAAGTGGAACGGAAAGCACATTTTATTAAAAGGCAAAAGAAATCTAAACGAATTACGTAACTTCATAATAGGCTCAGTAAATTTAATTACTCAGAATTTATGAAAAACCGACAGAAGACAAGTTTCTAAAAGCTTTTTAGTATAATATTTAAATAATTTAAATTTCCATTCTTGTACTTATAAACAAATGACATATTTTGAATATGTATTGCATTAAATATTATCTCGTTGAATGTTGCTGCTGCAAAATTCATTTTAATTATTTATGAATGTGGTTTCTTGTAGATTTCTAGGCAGAAAATCGTTTCATGCTCTATGAATAACATATTTTTATCTAGCATAAAAAGTTTTAAAAATGATATAAATTTTTGTTCAATGCAGAATTTCACCTTTCGCAAAACTGTAAATATTATTTTTCAAAGCATTATTCTTTTATTTATAACGAAACATCAGAAGGTTTAAGTGGATACAAATGTTTCTTCAATGCAGAATTTTACCTTTCGCAAAACAGTAAGTATTATTTTTTTCTTTATAATCAAACATAAGAAGGTTTAAGTGTAACTGAAACTTTCATTCAGACATATTTTTACTAAGCCTACAAAAAGTTATTCAGCAAATGCCAGCCATTTGACCGTCAGATCATGAGATTTCGAGAATTCCAATATTTTTGAACAATAGAGCTACAAGACAATAATGCAAAGCATTCGCCCAAATGCACAACAGTTATACATTATCCGCTCAAACACAAAACACACATAGGCGAATCCACAATGTTGAAAATGTGAAGTTGGACACGAAGTAAATCGTGCCTAGTCAAGAGTCTAGCAGTTGCAGCAGGACGAGGGGAATCCTGAACGCAGTGGGAGCCAGAGTCAGAAAGGACACTCCAGGGTTAACGTCTGAAGGAATGTCTAAAGACCTTCTTTATTTCAAGTCATGCAGAATGTAAAGGCAAATTTCTGTCAAATTTTTGAATAATATTGAACCCTCTCTTTTCCAGGGAGTCCCCCTTTTCGTTACTCTCGTCAAGAGAGTGTGAAGGAAAGACACTGGAAAAACACTATAATGCATTTGCTGAACAATTGATTTACACTGGGGTATACGAATTCTTTTGCTTTCTTGATTAGATAAGAGAGCTTGTAAGTTGGAACTTGAATAAGAGAGAATCACTGCCCTCTTGAAAGAATCCGGTCGAACATTGAGCTGCTGCAGAGCAACATAAATTGCTTCTATCTCTCCATCAAAATGAGTTGAGCACCTTCCAACAGCCAGCTAAAAGCAGAAAAGATCACGGTAAATTTACAGTACCGGCACCTGGTGAAAAATCCAACAGAGAACTGTCCGTATAGACATGTAGCCATTGAGGAATAGGATAACGATCGTGAATGCGCTCAAGAGCGAGGGCACGAAGTGCTTGAGGAGACAAGTCAGACTTTTTAATTTTCTGGTTTTGATTCAATCTCACATTGAGTTCCTGGAAGTCTAAGGTATTAGCAAAAGACAGGAGTTCAATAGGAGAATTATGAATTACTTTGTAACTATCAATATCGAGTACAGTCTGAATGAAACCCCCTTTGAGTGTTCAAATTATTTTTTTACTTTATGATTAGATAAGAGATCTGCGCCAATAAGGATTATTAGGGAGCATAATTAATTTACTATAGAGAATAGATGCATTTCTTCTGACACCATTGGCTATTGGTTGATTATTTGCCAAAAGTTGCATCGCCAAAGTCGTGCTAATTTTGATTCCTCCAATAATAGTTTGTAAAACCTGGTTCGAATAAATCTAGACGCGTTTCATTACGTTATCGGAGGCAGAAATCAACATCTCGTTATAGAAATTCAAAATGGGCTGGATGAACATAAAGACGATTTTAACATGAACATGATTTTAACATGAACATGATTGATGAACATGATTTTAAAGGCTGTATTTAGTGACTCGCTGCTGCTTCCTCATCCCGCGAATCTTTTAAGAATAAGGAGGTAAATTTAAAAAAAAGTTAAATTCCTTCAGTCACATTGATTCAGATTTATGTTTAGGTTGAATAATTCTCATTGCTGTCACGCAAACTGTCACCTTAAACTACTAACAAACCATCAGACATTTCAGAGCTGAAACAAACATTCATTTTCCTCAGGAATTCTTATAAAGCATCCGTTTTTCAATGTATCTTATCTGATAAAGGTATAGACAGTAACGGAAAGTCGGACTCGTTAGCTAATAAAGGAACACTTAAATAATAAGACCACGAAGCTAGTCCTCCAGAGTCATTTAACATATTATGTTTTGGGAGAGTTATGGATATTCGTAAATCTGACGAAGCAGCAAAGTCAACGATTACAGCTTGGGTCAACATT
This sequence comes from Cheiracanthium punctorium, assembly GCA_038373885.1. Lineage (NCBI taxonomy): Eukaryota > Metazoa > Arthropoda > Arachnida > Araneae > Cheiracanthiidae > Cheiracanthium > Cheiracanthium punctorium. Next base: position 119,824 of record JAWZYV010013388.1, read on the forward strand.
CAAGACAGATGGAAAAATGTTTTGCAGCAAATCTCGTAAGGAAGAAGCAACGAACTTTAGGCTAAAGAACTGACCATTATCATAAATCAATAGATGGGTTACCTATTCTCAGGAAATCTTCAGGTCTGTTTGTCCATGTCTAGAGTAGGAGTCTAAAAACGGGCAGAGATTGGAAAACTAAATTGGAATAACAAAACTCGTTTAAACTCTTTGTGATTGAACCCTACTCCTCCTTCCTTCACCACACCTTTTTTTCTGTTTCTGATGTTTTGAGCTTAATCATCTTTATATATTGGTATTTTTCTGTATAAAGGCATATGTAACAGCAACATACTTTACATCATTTAAAAAAAACACAGAACATTTTGTATATTTAAAAAATAATGATTATGCACTTATGACAATATTTTTTGTAGACAATCTACAAATTACAATTATTGTTTTCATGTCAAACATTATTTAAAAATTAAAGCATAAAGCTAGCTTAATGAATGTAGAAATCATTCCATATAACATTTGCAGTGCATTTACCTCAGAATGAATGTAGTACTTTTTCTTACTAAATAAAATATTCAGGGAAAAAGAACCATTTATAGGCTATTTATACTGTCATAAGACTTTAAATGTATTGAATATTTTCTTTTTCGTATGTTCAATAAGGAGAAAATATTTCAGTTTAAAATAAATCACCAGTTTTACGAGTGTTTTTCTTTACCTTTTAAAGGTGGCTTAAACATTCCTAGTTCCACATAGTTACCAACACTCTATTCGCTATATCTTTAATATTTGAATAATGTTGATATATTTCGCATTTATAAACTACATATTCGTAAGATATTTTACTTACTCAATGAACTATCACCAACTATCACAACTGGATATTACGACTTATGTCAAATACTATGAGCCATCTCCTGATGATGGTCGTGATGATGGATGAAATTGAGAAATTCATCTCTTTTAACTCTATTTAAAATCAAAATTGCTTCAGACATTTAAAAAGGCATTTTATAGTAGGTAGTTGTAGAACTCTCGTTTTTCTTGTGTGTGTTTTTTTCTAATGACTGGGATGTCACGGAACCAAAGTTTAAAAACTTCTAGGATGGGTATGCCTCCCTCATCCTAGATCCTAGAATCAGACCCGAATCATCTAGGTCCTAGATGACTCGGAATCACATTGCCTTAAACATCGTCTTCATCTACTAAATAATAATCACTGAAAAATATCATGAACAAACAATGACATATCTTAAAATTACGTTTCATATAGAAAAAAGGCTGATGCTGCGTTAAAAATAACTGTAAATTTTAGTAATTTTGTGTAGAAGCATGTTTTGTATCTTTTAAACTATACGTGGAATTTCGGAATATTGCTTCAAAATCACCTTTGTCTTGATTATTACTTGCCACTTGAAGTCTTCGACACAACTTTCTTATGTGATTCTGCTTCGTCTAGGTATATCTTAAACAATGATGTAAAATACCCGGATATTTATTTTCAAGGGTAAATACCCAGGGTAAATACCCGGGTATATACCCAAAATGGTATTTACCTGGGTATTTATTTTTGAATTAACACTATTGCTTAAAAAAAGCTTTTATTGGTGGGTAAGGATATTCACACACACACACACACACACACACACACATACATATATATATATATATATATTAAGTATAAAGTAAGAAAAAAGAAAACAAAAGAAAAAGAAAAACGAGAGCCTTAGGAACCCTTTACAACTTTTTAATTTCATAAAACTTCAAAAAACATAATTATGGAAAGAAGCTATATGATGCATGTTGAATAAAATACTTGATTAAATATAGTCCATAAATATAACTGTTGGAATATAATTGTAAATAGGAATAATAACAAGGAGCAGTGTATTTGACAATTTGAAAAAAAGGAAAGAAATTCAACTATACTAAATATATACAGACATTAAAATCTGAATTACGAATCTGAATCTCAGGAGACCGAAAATCAAATTTGTAATTCTGAAAAATTCGTTAAACGGAAATTTTATTACAAAAAAAATTAGCATTAATGATTTTTTTAATAGAAATATTTTGTTCATCAATCTGAAATATTCATAAAAGTTTAAATTTACCGTAAAAAATATGTTTCTAAACCTATTACTTATAACTACTAGTTTTGTATCTATTTGCATGTAATTTTTATTTTAGTGATCATTAAATTAATCATAGGATGCATATAATCCCCTCTCCCCTTCAATAAAAAACCATAATAAAAATTTCACAGTTTAGAAAATAATAAACATAAAATAAGCTCTGGTATATAATAGTAAACTTAAAATAAGCTATGAGGTATATTAATCAATGCAACACATTAAAAATATTGCCAAAGCTGTCACTTGCACAAAGCAATTTAAGGACTACCATAAAACATCTTTCATTATTAAAGTTGGTGAAAAAAATTCGGTATGACTGATAAATTAGTTTATGCCAAATAATCAAACGCTTAATAATAATTAAAAAAAACACTACAAAAATACTCATAATGAAGTCAAAATTAAAAACTTTGTATTAAAAAAAACGGAACAATAATAGAAATCTAATTGGTATTAATCATAAATGATGTTAAGAACAGTTATTCCATTATAATTGAAAATACCCAGTTTTTGGGTATTTACCCAGGCCTTGGGTAAACACCCAAAAAATATTTACCTACCCAGTGGATATTTACTCACCCCACATCACTGATCTTAACCCTATTACAAGAGTTGAAACTTCATGACGAACCACGCTGTTTTCATTAGAAAAACCATACATATGATTACTCTTGATACACAGATATACTGTTTGAGTTGAAGTACAACTTTTTATGCAGATTTTATTCATTAAATGATCCCGAGAAATCATCCGTAAAATTTAATTCCAAATAGTTCGTTGGGCGTATTTTATGAGAACTCAACGAAAACACCATTAATAAACAATCATACAGGCTTCGGAAATGCACGTTTAAAGCATCCAACAGCACCGTACATACCTTTGTGAACATTTCAGGATTCTCTGCCATATATTTTAAAATTAAATTAAATCCGATTTAAATGGTATGATCGTGAAAATTCATTTATAATACTCTACGCACAGAACAGCGATTATAGCTTCATGTTGCCAGTGGCTAAATTCATTTCATTATGTTAGAGACCATTAGTTAATCAGTTATTTCAGATCCCTACCCATCTGTTTCAAGTAAATGTATGGATAAATTGGTATAAATTGCTCTGAGGAAAATATCAGGTTTCTTAAAATAAATTTAACGAATATTTTTTCAGTTTTCGTTGCTGTAGTAAGATCATTAACGGAAAATAAAATTTTAAAAATATAGTAATAGCTATATTTTTTTCAGACGACAAAACAAATTTTAATTGTTTAAAAGAATGACAAAACGCATATTTCCATAGTGTTAGTAATAATTTCCAGTAGAGTGCATCGTTGTTAAAAGTGAACTTACTCAAAATATATGATGGCGTCGTTGTAACTCAGAGTATTTACAGGAAAGAAATAAAGAATGCAAAGCTGCTTTCTAACAACAAACATTTTGTTACAGTACAGAAAATTAATAATTTCTGAAAATAGCACTACGCTTATAAATCATATTTGTTTTGAGTTTTAAATTATAAGAATTCTTCCACTGAAGACAGTGCTTTTTATAAAAATATGTTGTAAGTTTAGAGCAGCAGCTGTTGAGTGAATAGAAAAATATATATCCTCTCATCCGAAATATAAATATTGTTTACGTTTTTTGAACTAACGCCTACTCCGGAAAATCTGAAGTGACTCCACTCGACTTTCGGAACGCTTGAGTTTTACCATGCGTTTTTCTTCAAATATGATTCAACTCAATTGAATGCAGAGTTCAGATGCTAGTACTCTTAAAATAATTTGAGTGTATAAGCCTCAGTTTGCAACGATACCGTATTTTTTTTTACCCTGTAAAAAATTGTAAGTCTTGGATGAACCCAGACCCATACTGATTTTGTGGTGACCAATAGTACGAATAACAAATTTGAACTCATTCGAGTACACTATTTAGACACGAGTGCACTTTAAAAGATTTCTGTCGACAGACCATACTGTATTAGAATTCTTTTTTTTTTCCAACCGTGTGAATGAACCATCAGTTTTTTTTTACATTAAAATCTATGCAGGTCGTGTGACCATGACCTATATAATCATACTTAATTTGAGCTCAATAGAATTAACCATTTTGACACTAGAGCATTTTGAATGATTTGTTTCTATAGACAACCGTAGTGTATAAGAATTATTTTTTTGCAAACCGATGAACAAGTTATCAGCTTTGCGCTCAATCGAATTCTCCATTCAGACGCAAACGAATTTTGAATAATTTCCGTCCTATGATGTAATGTATAACCATTTTTTGTCTTTTTCTTAAAATGAATTCAAATGGCATCAAAATATCAAAATTAGCACAGGTTGCGCGAGAGTGATCTGTAATATTATATATATATATATATATATATATATATATATATATATATATATATATATATATGTGTGTGTGTGTGTGTGTGTGTGTGTATACCAAATTTGATCATGACTCCTCAATTGAACTCACTGTCTAAGAGCTATCGTGCTAACACCACTACACACGCACAAACACAAATACAAGCACGCATACATATATACAATACTGTAAATATAACTTAAATCATTTCAAAAAACCTCACAAAACGTGTAAATATATAAAATAGTATTTTTAAATGATTACATAGTACCTGTTCAAAAAATAAAAATACTAGATAAAACACTAAAGCTATTGTGCACGAAATTTATTTTAAAAAATGAACAAACAAAGGCAGTGAATAGTTTTAAGTGGAATCCACTTACATTTTGACAAATGCCAGAAAACCCATTTTATCTGTTAGGAACATGCATTTTGGAGTACAGAAGTAAACTTTTAATCTTTTAGTGTAACTACCCATTAATGTTTCCGAGCCCGTGTTTAAACCTGCGCTTTTCAGGGACACACAATTATTTATAACCCAAAATCCATTAATTCTTCTCATAATCAATCAATGTCGCAACAATCATTGCGTCACAAGGAATTAGTGAGGCGGTATTTTATTTTCCCGAGAGCGCTGCGCCGGCGTTTTGATTTTAACGTGTGAGAAACATGATGGTAAAAATATTTCGGAAAATACTCGCAAATTAATTGCTTTAAAATACATAACGAGCCTCACAAATGATATAATTTTATTTTACAGCCATTATGAATTGCCTCTTAATATAAAGATTCACATTAAATTAAAGGAATTTCCCCTGCGAAAGTTCAAGCAAATCACTAAATACGCATTTGGGAATGAAATTTAACGCAGATAGAAATTGCTATTTGTTTTAATAACTGAAAGAAGCAATGAATTATTTTTCGGTATACTGGGTAGGTCAAAATGATTCCCTTCAAAATGATGAGGGTACATGCATATCTGATATTGGTGGAGAAAAGAAACTCATGAGAGAAAAACACAACTTCGCTTATCTGTTTTGTAGGTACTGACTGACCCATCATTTGACTAATAGACGATAGTTTATTATATTAATTCTTTGTTTATATTAAAATAAATATTTATTCTTTAATGGCGGAGATTGATAAGTACTATACAAAGTTTGGATTTGCATTTTCAGTATGCAGTTACAAGTGTCAGTGTAGAAGGAAAAAAAAAGATTACGATTAACGATTGAAAAATGTTAGTTATTGATGTCAAAAACAATTGTGTTGAAAGTGTTTTATAGTTGATGCTTCTGGAATAATTTCCCTTTCATTTAAGAGCTCTTATAAAACTATATTGTCTTTCCTTTAAAAATCTTTTGTTATATTCTGGTATTTATAAACAATGTTACAGTAATTTTTACCATTTTAGTTCATTTATGAGAAATATACCTGCAGAAACATGGAACATTTACTCACAGTTCTTCACTTCATTAGAGTGAATACAATGGGAATCTACGAAAGACATACCTTGAATCATTAAGGCCTGTGCTAAATGCAGAGACGGATTTTATAGTCTAGTGTCTGTTCCATGCAGTAAAATTACAAATTACATAGAAACAAATAATTATGTTACTAAGCACTTTCAAATGATTGTAGGTATGTGCTACACTAAGAGAACTCTTCACATAAAGGTGTTAATAAAAGAACTGAAAATAACATTTAAAAATAGTTATACGTAATTGAAATTATACGAATAGTTTCGTTGCATTAATCATTTTAACTTCTACAATATAGATACCAATTTTACTGTATATTGCTTTTATTCTATTCTAGGTGAAGAACCCTATTTTTGCACGGGAATAAGACATATTTTCACAACCATGGTTATGCAATTATTATGATTAGGTAGGTGGTTCGAACATATAAACATACTCCCTTTTTACTTTAATTACTACATCGCATTCTTTCTTTTTGTTTAGAAAATTGTTACAAATAGCAAGTTCCAATCGAAGCAGCGTTGCCAATCAAAATCATGAAATATAAGCAGCAGCAGTGTTTCCAAATAGGTAGAAAAGTGAAAGAATAGAAGCTCCACTAATATATTGATACAAAAAGTATAGGAAACGAATTTCGTGCATTTATTCCGAGATATCATGACGTTTTTAAATGTTTTATTCGAATTTCGATTAATGTTTGAATTATCCCAAAAGAAACAAAAGTAATTTTTGAGAATTGGATTTTTAAAATATTCGGTGGAAAATAACATAGATTGCAATGTTTCTTGGGCGAAAACGCTATTCATCACGATGGTGAGAATGAGATATACGGCAATTTAAACATTCTGTCGGCAAAAATAAGGCGAAATCGACCATGAAGGTCCTGTACAGTACATGCTGAGATATTCTCGAAAATCGAAGAACAGACTCTAGCATTCCAAAACATACTTCAAAACATTTAAACTCGATTAACAGGTACTTCACCGAATGAGTAACATTCTGCAACATTTTACACATTTCCAAAAATATTCTAGGCCTTCCTGTTTGTTACATCTGGAACGCTGTAGTACATCCTAGCCCGCCGCGGCCATTTCAGAATTCGATTTTCAGCTGCTTTCCCGACTGACCTTTGTAACTGCACTCTTGTGATACTTTTTTTATACCACTATGTTTGAGAAATCAACTTCTGCACTTCCAAAGCAAATACTTTCTTTCTTCATACATAGGTGGTAGAGGGCTACCTCATCATACAACCACCATAGGGTTGTGTTAGTTGGTTGAGGAGTTATAGCGGCACTTACAGATATACCATGCTTTAATTTAATATATACAGGGTGTCGATTACGATCCAAATGTTAACAAAATATTTGAGAGCTGTTTTGTACATATTTTAACATGGACATTAATTTTTAGAAACCTCGTAATAGATTTTAAGAAATTAAATCATCGAAAATAATCCAATTTCAACGCATATATTAATGATTGTACAAACCAGATGCCATGTAATGTATAAATAGCATAGATGTAAATATTTTTATAGCAATCATCAATAATTTTGTGCTTTTATCTACTTTTTTTATAAATCTAACACCATGATTTTTTGTGAACATATCCATTCTCTTTTGTATCTACATACATCTTTTATCGAGAAAACCGCATTAGGTGAAATTTAAAAGTATTTTATCTAAATGCACCAAAGCAGAATACAACTACTCACTTAAAATGAACATTTATCCTACTTTACATCTGCATAGTAACGTGTTTAATATATAAGATATATGACTTATTTCTTAAAATGTTCAAATCCCGACAATAAATCACGATAAAGATATGTAGTGAAATATAAAGTATTATATCAGATTACTTCTAGAAACGCGAAATAAAAAAGCGTAATGTTGATAGTTATATATTTCCACTTTTTTGCAGCATCGCATAAAACAAAATATATCTCAGCTGTAACTGAATATAAAATTCTCATTGTAGATAGAACCATGTCTGAAAATCTAGGGACAACCCATTGTGGTTTGCCAGTGAGAAATATGAACTTGCAAACACTCTTATCCTAAGGAGATTTTTTTCCCTCGTAAATAAATAAAGTAAAAAATAAAAAAAGTGTAGCTTTTGTTGTAGGTGAACACATTTTTCTTCCGCTATCAGAAAGTATAAATCCGACGCATGAAGAAAAATCAACCAGCAAATATAACGTAATATATCTTGAGTAGAGGATTCCACAGAGAGAACGGATAAAGGGAATATTTAAATTTGAGATTGTGTTTAAAAGTCGTAAAGTCGGGTGTTATTTTAGGTAAGCATTGTTTATTGCAGTAAAAGTATTATAAATCGTTATTTCTTATTAGACTTCGTGGAACTTAAATTTATTTGTCATGCTAGTTTTCTTTCAGCGATTCCTGATTGAAGCTGAATAACTCTTACTAAATAATACTAAGCATTTAATGGATATGTATCATAGCTCATTTACTTTTGACAGGTACAAAATATAACTAACTTGCATGGATTCTTTTGGATAACTTCAGGTAGAAATATATACAAATATCAGTCCCGTTGAGTTGAGTATGATAAAAAGCTGAAAAAGCATTTTTTTCAAACAATGTGATTAGAAAATCAGAACACAATTTTAATAAGCACATTAATAGTTTATGAATTTTTAAATTTCTATCTCTATTTTGGTCGTGTTTGAATATTTTGTATATCTATATAAATAAAATTAGACTTTTGTCTGTACATTTCTTGGAATTCAAAAATTTTGCGATTTCTATCGGTTTCAAGCACCCGGGAATGCGATGCGACCCTCAAAAAAAAGTTTGTCTGTCTGTCATTCTGTCGTTCTGTCGTTCTGTTGTTCTGTCATTCTGTCATTCTGTCCGTGACGCTTTTCCTGTTTAAGCATCACGTAAAAACGGCTGAAATGAATGGTGAAATTAGGTGTCATGATAGGTGGTCACTCAACTTAAAACATAGGCGTCGAATTTTAAAAAAATCTTGATTAGATTTTCAGATTTTGCGAAAATCGTTTCAAACTGCGTAAATTTGTGTTCAAGCATCACGTAAAAACGACTGAAGCAAATGATATGAAATTGGGTGTCATGATAGGTGGTCACTCAACTTAAAACATAGGCGTCGAATTTTTAAAAAATCTTGATTGGATTTTGAGATTTTGCGAAAATCGTTTCAAACTGCGTAAATTTGTGTTCAAGCATCACGTAAAAACGACTAAAGCGAATGATACGTATTTGGGTGACATGATAGGTTGTCACTCAACTTAAATTCTAGGCTTCAAATTTTTCAAAAATGTTGATTAAATTTTGAGATTTTGCGAAAATTATTTCAATATGCGTAAATATTCGTTCGCGCATCCCATAATTACGACTAAAGCGAATGAAATGATATTACTTAGTTACTCTCTAACCTGTAATATTTTAACAATACATGAAAATTATAATTTCGCTTTCTTTACTTTGGCAACATACTACATCCATTCTGTGTACTCCTAAAATGCTGAAGTTCTTGCTTTTGGAAATTTTCATTCACTAACCCGTCGAGGACGGGTAGTTCAGCTAGTATATATATATTGTCAACGTTGAAGAGCTTTTATTTTTGAGATAAATAGAAAATTTGATTCGACACGGAAATATCAGTTGTTTGAAGAAACACTATAATTAAACTCGATAGAATAAAGCAGACTTTTGTAAACAATACTACCGTATTACAAAGAAAATGTAACATAAATATCATTAAAATTGCATACATAAAATCATAATAAAAATCCGTTTAAAAAAACGTAGAAGGCGTTTTACCCTAATATGGTATATTTAGATAACTGTACAGAAGTTTAAAAATTCCCTGTTCATAACGATTTAAATTTTATTTTTAAACACTTCATTATGACATTGTTTTTATTTCAAAAAATTAAAACCAAAGAATATTATGAGACTGTTCTCTAACCGTTTATGTTAACTTACTTGATCAATATTTATTATTGTTATTATTTTACACAACAAATTATAGGCGAGTGTACTAAAAAAAATTATATGTATTTAATCTCAAGTTTTTTAAAAGATTTTTTGTGCTTGATTTTTTGGTGAATGATAATTTTAAACTACGTCTATTTCTTGATAAAATTAAATAATTTTAAAGTTTCAAGACCATAAATTCCTTTGAATAAAACACTTAAATATTTCATTCAGAATGGATAAAAATAAAATCTTAGTTACACGGCACAAAATTGTAAATTAATGTCCATAATTTTTTTAAAGTGTTTTGTGCGCGTTATAGAAAGTTATTTATTTGTTTAATATCCTTATTATTTGGCTCCTGCATCACCTTGATTGAATTCCATTATATTCTTGTGTCCGTCCAGTGTTTGGTATCATGTCTCTCGATAAACATGATGTTTATTTAATTATTCTATGGTATAAATGCTATTTTTAAAACTGGCATAGTGTTTTTACACCGGAAGTAAAATTATACACATTTTTAAAATATTCTCTAATTTTTAAAACACTGTTTATTACAGCATTCTTTATTATTCTTATACATGAGATTGGAATTTAATGATTCGTCACATTGTTTTGTTTTTCATTTCTTCCTCAAAAATTTCAGAAAAAAATCATTCGTTTTATCATCATTGAAAACATTTGTTCAGAATGTAGTATGTACTTTAAATCCGTGACACGAATAAGGCGTGTTCATGTAATGATAGATATTTTACTAAAGAAAAACAAGTATGATAAAAAAGTTTTTTCATTTAGTGAAATTTAAAATTTTCTGAATATTTTACTATTAGGTTATGCTTTGACTCATCATGTTCTAATTTTCTGAATTATATTCTGTAGAATATTTAAAACTATTCTTAAAAAATCTTATATTTATTATAAGAAATGTGGCATTTTGCTTTTAAAAAATATTCATAAATTATGAGTTGATTTAATGATTAGGAAAATTCATGTCTCATTGTCTCACAAAAAAATTATATGTAGTTAATATCAAGTTTTATAAAAGATTTTATTTGCTTAATTTTTTTGGTGAATGATAATTTTAAACTATTTCTAGATAAAATGAAATAATTTTAAAATTTCTAGACCAAAATTCCTTTGAATAAAACACTCAAATATTTTATTCAGAATGGATAAAAATAAAATCTTAGTTACACAATCTCAGTTATCGCTAATAAAATCTCAGTTATCGCTATTTACGAACATTAATTTTACGGTGTGTCGTGAAAAAGTTTTAATCATGAGGAAAAGTTAGAACTTTTTCCATCTGCTTTAAGTGAGTAGGGGACAATACATCTTGTTAATTCCTCCAACCTCCTCTCTCCAAAAAAATATTTACATTTACAATGCTTTGTTGTAATGTTTAAAACTTGCATAGTTTTAGCTTGATATAGTAGCGTATGAGTATTCACATGAAAGCTGAAAAGTTACCACTAATAATTCAGTAATCAGCCAATAAGTCACGACCTCCACAGTTACAAAAACAATATTTTTTTATTCCTCCGCGCTTCATTTTCATAGTTGAATGTTGAAAACTTGGTCATAACTATATCTTCACAATTATGTCTTGCAGATGTTTTAATAATTTAGTGTTCAACTGAATTCAGTTGCCAGCATCAAAGTGATTTGCTTTTATTTCCCAGACTGTTGTTTGATTTAATCCAGTTCAAGAAGTTCTTCAAGGAAGGTTTTTGAGGCTATGAACTTCCGTAGTTTTACACAAATAGTTTTACAACTTTTCAACAAATACTAAATAAAAATGAAATGAAAATTTCTTGGGGTAAAATTACTTCAAATTGTTATTTAAAAAACCCCGCAAAACGTAATCTTATATTGCCCCCCCCCAAAAAAAACTGTTTTACTCCCAACATGCAAAACTTGGTTTTTATGGCTTACTCTCTTTTTAATGAAGACCTCTTCATAAAAGTCTTCCCAGTCACATCTTCCCAGATTTAAAAATTATATTGTAAATGACCTGATGATGCTTGAAACAGTAAATTTTTGAAAAAAAAAACAGAAAAACTTCGATGGTAAAAGGTTAGAATTGTAATAACCAACTGTCGCCAATGGCAATTATTTTGAAAATAATCTTAAAAATACGGCTCTTCCCTTCGTTTTTCAATAACTAAGTGTCAAAACTGATGTTTTTGTTTTTAAAAAATATAAAAATAAGGCCTTGTACATAATTATTTAGTCAAGATTAGTGAATAAATACCTAATTAATGCTTAAAATAATGTAAGTCTAAAAATGATATGCTGATTGGTAATTTTTCCTGTCGTAATAAACAATTAAAAAAATATTTAAGTATCAGGTTGTAACGAAAGTTTTCCGCCATATCTGCCTGAAAAACTAACTTCTAACTCCTTAGATAACTGTTTTTGAACTTTCGGTATCAAACCTGCACAGTTTCACATGATGAAACAATATTACTTAATGCTGTACTCATAATTTGTTGATATTATGTAGCTGACTTTTTGCAACACAAGTGGAAATAAATGATGGTTCTAATCCTCTAGAGTGATAGTTCCATTTGGGACACCTTATACTTAATGATAACTATATTTTTTACAGATTTCACAACACAGTGTTATAAAGAAAGCCTCTTTCTTTCAAATGCCAAAAATCGTTTGACAAAATATCAGCAAATACGCCAACGCGAACTGTGTGCTCACGATGTTTGCGGTGGCGGGAAACTTTCGTTACAACCTAATAATTTAATAATTCCATTGCTTAACATTTTGAGCAACGAAACAACAGACTGAGGTGAAAAAACACACGCATTATATTGTTTTCTTGAATTGTTTCGATCTTTAACTCTCTAAACTTCTTCGAAATGTCTAAACTTTTACTTTAATTTCAGTTAACAAAACGATTATGTGCAAAGAGTAGGAAGTTTCAAGGATTTATCCCGCTCTCTTTGAGCCTTAACTTTTTGTCCTTCAAATCACCAAAATATAAGCATAAATGCAAAGATTACCCTTCTGTATACAACCTTGCTTCCGCGCTGCGTCGTTGCAGCCTCAGCCACACAGATAAATCAAAAACACATACAGATAAGAAAAACTGGGTACCTAAAAATAAGTCTTACGATTGTATCTTTTAAGTGTTCGAAGAAGACGGATTAAATTTGGTTTGTACGTAAAAAAAATAAGTAAAAGATAAGCCACTGTACAGGACAATCCTCTTTTTATTTGCAAAATATCCGCCTACGGTTATTGAGTTTGAGCTATCTAAATTATCTCAATTGATATAAATAGAATAATGCGAAACCAAACGTGTAAGTAGAATAAGCAGTTTATTGAATTTTGATAAAAGCACATTTAAGACACGGAATGTATTGTAGAAGTAGTTATAAGGTTTTAAGTTGGCATACAGTTCACATTGTATGAGTGCCTTTCAATTATTATTAAATTAACAATGTATTAGTTTAGGTACTTAAAGAGCAAAACTTAATTTGAGAGGAATACGAATATAGTTTTTACATAACCATTTTATATTGAATATCTATTTCAAGATTAATCTATAGAGATGTCAAAACTCAATTACATTTAACTTCCAAAAGTTGTATAATTTACAAAGCAAGTAAAGTCGTTCTTAACTTAAATATATTTGATGTAAAAACAACTTAAGTTAACACATGACAGTTCAAAACGCTTTTTAATGCAGTCATTCAGTAATCCTTTTTTATTTACTGAATGTTTAGAATGTGCCGAATTACACTACATCACTTGCGACTGCATCAACATGTAAATGCGATTTATTTTCAATTTCAGTAGAAAGTAAGTAAACATACTTAGCAAATATAGAAACTCGCAGACATTACCAATATTTTTTTTTACACAAAAATGAACCAGCAAAGAAGTTAATCGGCTAAATCCTTAAAAATAACTCCGTATTACTCTTACTTATTTATAAATGATAGAGTGCAGTATAATATAACAGCCATAAAATCCAGATCTCCATAAAACAAAAAGCATTTTAAACGTTATTCCAAGCCAGGATAAATAAAACAGCAATACTGATCTTATAAATTGATGAATAAATCCCTTTTACAGCTGAATAAATATATATTCAGGCAATATCGATAAAGTGCATATTTGTTATATATTTCTGTTTTCATGGTGAAAGAGAAAATATTTTTTCTTTCTTCAAACACATTATGAGATATGAATGAGTTTTCTGAAACAGACATATTAAATCTCACGGTAAGTAAACAACAAATGTGTTCCTATTCGATTATTACTGTGATTATCTAAACGAGATCGTTTTTATTTCGATTGCATGAAATATGCCACAGAAAAATAAACCTTATTGAATGTTCAGTGAATTTCAACAGACCAAAAACGGAGGTCCCATTTTGTATTTTCACCGCCCTGATCACATGCTTGAAAATCAAGATCATCTCTTTAACGCAGGTTCTGCTAGGTTTGCAATTTTTTTAAAACTATTTTACATTACTGAAATTTTATGTACATTAAAGCCATTTAAAATTAAGGATATTGCTGAGTGTTCTAATAATAATTTATTTTTTCTGAAGTTTGCTATGATGTTTTTATAAAACCTTTTGTTACACTAGATATTATTAAAGTTCCCTTCTATAATTTAAATTTCTGCGTGATTTTAGCATTTTACTTGGCGGCAACAACCCATATTTGTCCGGAATAGAAACAAATAATTGTCTGAATAAGAACGTAAATTTACTGGAACGTATTGTCATACTGCTTATTATTTACATGTTTATTTTTTTCTATTTGTTATATATTTGCTATTCATACACTGGAGTTGAATACTAAGAGAATTTGCCTATTTTATTGAATTATCTCTCATTAAACATATAAAAAATTTTAAATTACTGGTTCAAAACAGTTATGCAAATAATATGTGTCAATTACGGTGTGCGTAAACGAAAGAGAAGACCAGTCTTTTTACTGTGCAACAAAAATCGCATTTCGTTCGCTAGCACACTTTCCTTATTTTTTGCAGCAATCCAAAATTAATTCAAATTTCAGTTCAAATTCTAATACACAAGTTCAGTTAAATTCAAATTCTAATACACAATTCAGTGAACATCAATGTTTGGGTGATGAAATGAGGTGGTAAATCGCGAGTAGGCTAGAAGACCAGTTTCAAGTCCAAATTTCTAGAGTATCCAATTTAACTCGCAAAGTCCTGTCCAACTTATGATAGTTCCAGGATGACAAGTCTATAGAGAAAATTCTCGGTAAGGTCGTTGAAAGTAAGGTCATGTCGACCAAAGAAGCTCTTTATTTATTCATCAAAGGAAGACACAACTGGAATCGTGCAGCTTCTCAGCTTTTGCGTGACTTCTGTGTGGCCACTGGAAAAGCGAGTTTAAAAGAAAGTCTTGTTTGTGATATGCTCACATATTTCAACAGGACAGCCCGTTTAGTAAAGTTAAATTGGATTACGAATTGTAAGCCTTACCAATGTATTTCGACATGCTCTTACTGAGACAGACTTCATGATCCAGCTACCTGCTCTCCAACGTCCGAGAAATAGTCCATCACGGTTCAGGAGATCTAATGGTCTGGGCAGGAATCATATTAGACAACCACACATCCCATCATGACTTTGCAGCAAGCACTGCGAAGAGCTTGGTGTGTAGGGATTAATATCTTAGAATCAGGGGCGTAGCCAAGGGGGGATTAGGGGGGTCATAACCCCCCCATGAGGAATTTTTTGCCATACAAAATGTACATTCCTCACTACATTATCACACACACGTCTACATATATATGAGTTGTAGTAGTCGTAACCCCCCCATGAAAATTTTCTGGCTACGACCCTGCTTGGAATATAATACTCATCTTAGTGTGCAGGCAACCCAGATTTTTTTTTATTTACAAAAACACGCTGCCACATAGAAATTACCTAGTCGGCAGTTAGCAATAAAGTTAAGATATTTATCGGATGGATTGGACAGGCAGATCTCCAGACCTGAACGCTAAAGTGCGTTATGAAATAGTAACAAAGATACTTTAAGTATACGAATTGCAATTTGCACACTTCCTTTAAAACCCATCCATTCCTTGAAAAGAGTTGCTGAAAGAGTGGGGCTAATTGACAGAGGAACTCATAAACTGCCTAATTTCCAGTATGAAATCAAACTGTGTGGACAGTGAGAGATATCAAGAGGGCACCCTAATATTATTGATTTTTTTCAAATAAATATCGATCTATGTTCAAAGTTTCAATCAACTTATGTTCAAACCGAATTTTAATAGAAAAATACAGTAGTTTTCGATATAATTTACCGAATCTGAAAAATATCTTCATTTTTGATCCAGTGTGCACGTATATCTATAAATATATAACATATTTTATCTAAAACTTTGAAATGCAAATTTAAAAAGGAATATGTGCAAGTTTTTTGTTTGATTCAGTGACATTCTGCACTAAAATCTACACAACTTTTTCAATTTCAGAATGACAAACCATGTTTAAAAATTTGTAGGGGAAAGTAGCCCAAAATGGTCCTAGCGGCAAAACGATCCACATATGTTTTCTTCCAGACAGACAGCGCTATCTGCTAGGTCACACAAACTACCTGTGCCACGTGAAGAAGAAGCAAAGGCAATATTTAAGCGATCGGTGAATTATGTGGAGTAGAAATCTTCAAAAGACTGAGTTTTATCGCATATCTCTTATAAGGTAAGTTCTAACTTTCCTGTTTATTAAGAAATACAGTCTTTAGTGTACAGAAGTATGACTTGGTTGGCTGAATAGAATATGTTTTTAGATGCGAATTACACTTGTTTAGTTTGCTATGCTTCTGGGCGTGTTCCAGGAATAAGACTGAGTATCCATACTACCATGTAAAATTTTCCATCCGCTGAAGAAGCTCCAGTACCGGGTCCTGATCATCATGGCAGCTGTTCATACGTTCTAAAAATGCGTGACTACCCATTACTTTATTTAATTTATTTTTGAGTTTATTGTAGGCCAAAATTTTTGAATAATAATTTTCAGATATTCCATTTCATTTTTCCCCTTAACGCTGTGGTTCCCTACTGGTGGTCCACGAACAAGTTCTAAGTGGTCCGCAAAGCGATTGAGTGTTTAAAAAGTAATTGTGTTTTCACAATATCATGAAGTAAAAAAGTAAAAATCGTATTTTTTTAGGTCTTTTTTAGAGAACTAAAAAAAACATGTTTCATAATCCTTCCAAAATGAGGAAAACACAATATTAAATACAATTCGATAAAATATTGTAGCCTCAGCAATGCTTTTGTCTTCAGCTACAAATATTAAAGAGGATTGATTAACTATTATCAGCATCATTGAGTGAGTGGAAATAACATTTTCTGCGCTTTTTTAACTTTTAATTTTATATTACATTTTTTTTCAAAACGTTTTGTACTTATTTTATTAATTTCACCTCCTCATTCCCTTCGCGAAAGAATTTTTTTCGGTGATCTGAGGGTAAACGGGAATTGGAAAAGTGGTCCGCGAGTTAAGTTGAGTTAGGTACCACTGCCTTAAGGGATCATTTTGGGCGGCTTTCCCTACATTAAGAAGCTTTTTAAAATAAGAGATAGTTAAATACATAGTGTGCATGTAATTAAGAAAATTTTAGTAATACGGATACTGTTTCAGAGATGACATGCATAAGGCAGTAAACGCACACAAAAAAAAGCATGAAAATCTTTTTATAGATGAGAATTTTTAAAAAGAACGTGAAGTTAATTTGAAAAAATTCTTCTCATTAGACTTATTTTTTCTTTCTAGGTATTTCAATGCATTTCTACATACATATTTTTTGCATTTTAATAAGTGTTTATATTACCTAATGGAATATTTACAAAATTCTTCTAATTAAGTATTTCAAAGATGCGTTACCTTATTAATCATTTTTTTGATACACTGCGAGTTCTATTAAAATGAAAGAAAAGTGATATTCCATTAGCTGAAAAAGGAAAAAAATGAAATGTATCTACGTTTAAGGACGTTTAAGGATTAAAACATATGATAATTTGAAGTAAATACTTATTACATAAAAAGTATGGTAGTTAATGGTTATTTCACAATTAATTTTCACACAAATAAATCTCTTAATCGATATCCTTAATCGCTTGAATCGCTTTAAATTGTGAACAATTGGTTTATTTTATGAAACGCGTGTCTCTGGAAATTTTGTTCTATAGATGACAGACATAAAATCAATCCATATTTTTAAAGCTAAAAAGATTTAAATATGTCGTTATCAAAAATTGTTATACGATTTTTATTGCAAGAAGCATTAATAAAATGATGTCCAGGCTCTTTTGTGATTAACTAACGAACATAACAAGTATATTACGACTGAATAAAACTTGTGTGATATATCTTCTATCTAATATATAAAATTCTCCTGTCACGGTGTTAGTCACCATACTCCTTCGAAACGGCTTGATTGATTTTAATGAAATTTTATACATATATTCGTTAGGTCTGAGAATAGGTTTTTAACTACACTCATGTCCATAAATTAAGGATAATGAAGTTCAGGCAAAGAAAGAGAAAGAAGCAAAACAAATTTGACTTATTTGTAAAGTCTATTTATTAAACAAAAAGTAAAGAGCAAAAAAGATGCTATATGTTTGACATAATTAATAAAAATTGCAAGTTTTACTCCCTTGACCAAATTTCAAAAAAGAACCTATTTACAAAAAAAAGTATAACATGGTTAGTAGGATGGTTAATACGGCGTATGTCTCCCGGACGATGCAATACCAGCCTGACAACGCCTAGGCATGCTGAGTATCAAATGATCAATCTGATCTTGGGGTATATTACACCACTCATCAAGCAATGCACTCCGAGGTTCCGGTAGACAGGTGGGAGGGGGTTGACGGGCTGCAATTCGTCGGCCAAGCATATCCCACACATGCTCTATTGGATTCAAGTCCGGTGAGTATGCTGGCCAATGCATACGGGTGATATCCTCCGATTGAAGGCATTCGTCTACAATGTTTGCACGGTGAGGACGGGCGTTGTCATCCATAAACACAAATTCAGCACCCATGGCGCCCCGAAACAAACGTACATGTTGTTCCAGAATGACATCCCGATAGATGTGGCCTGTCATCGTTACACTCTGAACATACAGGTCAGTTCTGGAACCAAGAATAATTCCTCCCCAAACGAGCCATCCTGCACCAGCGTAACGGTGTCTTTCAATGGTGTTCTCTTGGTGGTAACGGGTACCTGGCGCTCTCCAGATGAATGTCCGGCGAGAATCAGACTCCAAACTAAACCTGGACTCGTCAGAAAACATCACACAAGACCACTGTTGCGGTGTCCACAATGCATGCTCTCTACTCCAGGTTAATCGCAGGCGACAGTGAGTTGCGGTAAGTGGAACACATCTGACAGGCCTACGAGCATATAGACCAATGTGCCCTAAGCGTCTGTACACGGTCTGCCTTGAAACTGTCGTACCGGTAGCTGAAGAGAGCTGACGAGACAGGTCTGATGCTGTACTCCGTCTGTTTCTTTTGGCAGTAACTGCCAAATAGCGGTCCTCATTCGGCGTTGTAACTCGGGGGCGACCTGTGCTGTAACGTCTACTCACATTACCATCATCTTGGAATCGTTGCCAAAGCCTGGAGATGACACTCTGGGCGATTCCAAGTTCCTCGGATACTTCCAACTGGGTACGTCCACATTCCAGTCGTCCGATAATTCTGCCACGTAAAACATCATCCAAATGCCTCCTTTGTGCCATAACTATGCGGCTTTTGCACTGAAAGGCTTTCACAGCGCTTGTGAACAATTTTACTTCTTTGCCACCATTCCTTATATACCCCTACGTGCGTACCAAGGAATAAGGACGATAAATAGGGACGACGCATAAATTATGATACGATTTTAATATATAGCACTATAGTGAATATTTAAAACCTGAAAGTGTTACAGATTTTCATCCCTTTTTTGGGGAGAGGGGGGCAAAATTTTTTATGGAATGACTATCAATAAGTCTCAAGGTCAAACTATGTCTGTTTGTGGATTAGATTTGAGCACATCATGTTTTTCACACGGACAGTTGTACGTGGCATGCTCTCGAGTGGGCAAACCATACAGCGGGCATCCAGTTTGTTTGTGTTATCTAATGATGGGATAACAAAAACCATTGTACACTCTATTGCGTTAAGATATTGATATTATTTTTTAGTAAAATCATTGTAATTAGTGATATATATAAATGTAAAGAATAAATTACAATGAATTAAGAAATAAATGTTTGGTATTGTGTAATTTTTATATTCCAGCATCGTTCACAGCGCTCCATCACTCTTCCACTCATATACCACATCCTCACACACTTACAATAAGTTAGTCATTTCTTTTTACTAAAATAATCCGCGGAATAAGTTATATGGCAAAACAACGTTTGCCGGGTCAGCTAGTTTTGTCTATATATTTCTAGTACCTTTGCACTTTCCAGTGGTGTAGCTTTTACATAAATTAAAAATTGTATCTCCATGTATTCACTTAAATGACGAGGCATCCAGAGATTAAAATCAAAGAGTTCATTAAACGAAAAAAAAAACAAAGAAAAACAATTCTGAGCATATTTACAAATAGTTAAAAGTACAATTGTAGATAGAATTCTTAAGAATGCTACATCGTAATAGCAGATTAAACTATAGAACTCAAAGAAAACATGATGCCATTTTTTAAATGCAACTTTTACACATCTCAAAACTTCATGCCAAAATAACAATAACAAAAATTTAATTAAAAATATAGTACGCCAAATATAAATTATTTTCTTTGTATCAGAAAATACATTTTGTAATCAAAGAACTTAATATTTTTCTAACTTATATCTAAAACATTACTTTTGAATATAATGTTAGATAATCAAGAAATATTTGTTAAACTTTTGATTATGTAAAATTTTGAAAAAAAAAAATACATGAACGAATTGACATGAACATTGAAGTTAACTTTACGAATTTACTTCGTTTGGATTGAAATTTGTTAAAACGTAAAATAATGCTTCTAAAAGGTCTTTTATATATGATATATAATCCTTTACTTAAATTTAATGAAAGATGTTGCAATTTGATTTTAGAAAAAAATTTGAAAAAAAATAAACGCCTCTCGTTTTATATAAAAGAAAAGGGTGGCCCAAAATGGTTCCCTTAAGGTTAAAACTTTTTATAAATAACATAAATGGTTAAATAAAATATTGGACTTATGCTAGCATATTTTACCCAATATTTTGCATTATAAACATATTTTAATAATGTTTTAAAAGCATAATTACTGATGAAAGAAATAGAATATTTAGAAAGTCACTGAAGGATCATTTTACCCAGTCTAAGAGCAAAATGATCTTTCATTTGAAGATAATTTTAAATCGTTTTTAGATACAAAATAAAAGATATAAAAGTAATTATGACCATTCATAATGAAACAAAATGAATTTTATAATCATATAGTATGCATGATTTATTTTATGAAATATTTAAAATTAAGAAAGTGTCACAAACAATAAAACGGAATATTTTAAAATTATAATTCAAAAATCATGGCTTACAATAAACACAGAAAATAATTAAATAATGCAGTGGGGAATCTCTCATTTTCAGAATGGTTGAAGGGCTGTCGTGACGCCTAAGACCCGGTACTGGAGTTTTTTCAGTCGAGGAATCATTTTATCAGATAATATAGTTTCCCAATTTAAGTCATATACTGGAACACGCCGCGAAACATAACAAATTTAGCAAGTGCAAGTCACATCTAAAAGCATACTCCATTCAGTAAAACAAGTCATATTTCTGATCATTAAAGACTGTATTTTTAAATAAATAGGAATGTTAGTGCTTATCTTATAGAGATACAAAAGCAGTTTTTTGAAGAATTCTACTCAGGCACATTATACACCGCTCGCTTAAATACTGCCATTGCTTTTTCTTGACTTGGCACAACTAGTTTATGTGTTACCTGGTAGGTGGTGCTGCCCCTATTTAAGAAAACATGTGGATGCTTTTGTCCGCTAGGATCACTTTGGGCCAACTTCCCCTACTGCCTCAAAATAGTAGGGAAAGGTGGCCTAAAATGATCCTAGCGGGTAAAACGATCCGCATACTATCCATATTCGTTTTCTTCCGTACAGGTAATGCTATCTACCTGGTAACACATAAACTAGTTGTGCCAAGTCAAGAAAAAACAAAGGCGGTATTAAAGTGATCATAGTAGTAGGCTTCTAAATAGAATTCTTTGAAAGATTGGATTTTATAACATTTGTTATAAGGTAAGCACTAACTTTCCTATTTATTTAGATGAAGTATTTCTTGTACAGAAATGTGGCTTGGTTTTCTGAATGGATTATATATTTTAGATTATTATTTAGGATAGATCCAGTCTCCCAAAAATGCCTAGGTAGGTGAATGATGCATCCGTTAGGATACCTGAGAATAGTAAACATGCGTTCTTTTGTGATATGAGCGCAAATATTCCGAGTTTTCGAAGTAGCGGAAAAAGACATTTCTGCGTTTATTAGGCCATAATTTTCGATATATAATTTTCAAATATTCTATTTTATTGCTTGTGATGCTTTTTTATAATATAATTTTCATACAGTTATGTGTGCAATCTGATTGTAAAATTTATTTCATTTCATTATGTATAGCCGTTTACTTTTACATCTCTTTTTATTTTGCCGATAAAAGATTAGAATTATTTTTAAACGAAGGATCATTTTGCCCTTTGGTTGAAAGCAAAATGGTCCTTCGGGCAATTTTTTAAAACTCTATTTTTTAAATAACTGAATGTGGGTTGGAAATATTTTTGAATTCTGTTTATAGTGTAAAACATAGCGTAAAACATACTATCTAGATGCCAAAGTTTTATTTAAACATTTATGTTATTTAAGTTGTCGCCTTAAGGGGATCATTTTAGGCTATCTTCCCCTGCCTTAATTTAAATGACAAATATGTTACACGCATTCCCTTAATAAAGAAAAATATAGTATAGTAAACTGTGGAGCATATTTAATGCTAAGAAAATTTACTGAGAAAACTTCTTTTTCTTCTGCTCAGAACCTATAATAGGGAACAAAATATTTTATAAAATATATGCGTTAAATATTTATACACATAGTTCTGATATTAAAAGAGTATTTTAAAGATAATTTAACTTGTTTTTTCCTTATAAAGATTCAAAATATTTTTGCTTCTGAATCTTTGGATACATCTAAATATGCGAATAGATGAAAGAATTATTACAAGGCATTTTATTTTTTATTTTTTAACGAGACAAAATTAGATATATCGCGTAAGACTTCCATCATCTAAATTAAAGCTTCTAAATTTTCTATCTGGAAGCCGCATACAATTGTCATATTAAAATCTTATATATGTAAATTCTATGAAGTTTTATAATGTTTTCATGATAATGTTTTCCACTTTGTTAATATATAGTGTACTGTATATTTATGTATTATTAAACATTTAAACACATATCATGTTTGAACGAAGAATACAATTTGCTATATATCCTTTTATTTCTGATGGCTAAAACATTGAAAATAGATCCAATGAATATTGTGTTTCTTAATTTTTCGAAGTTAAGTAATTTTTTATTGTTTCAAGGGAAAGCTGCAATTTTTATTTATCACATTTTAGCAACATAAATATTTGTAACTTTTGGCATATTTCGAAATATATACTACACATATGTAATAAAATTGCTCTTAATACGTTGACACAGCATAAAGTATTTTTATTAGTAGTATGTGGACGCATATAAAAGCATAAAAATTAGAAGTATTACTGAGTATTGAATTAAAAGTAAAACGCCTTTTTATGTAAATTATAGGTTTATTTCAGATACGCGTTCAATTACTTAATCATTTTCCTGAAATTTATGCACATCTCAAACGCATATTTTCAAAATGTATCATATTTACTTTGTAAAATATTCATTGATTCATTATTTCAGATTGCATAGGTTGGTAAGACAAATTTATTTTGTAAACTTCTAAACAAGTTATTTTAAATATATGAATATTTTACAAAGTTTTTCTTGCGAAACTCATAAGAAAAAAGTTAACAGTTTTATTAAACTAAGATCTGCTTGAAAGACAGATGTAATATACATGTATATATATATATAATTGTGTGTGTGTGTGTGTTTACTCAGTCAACAATGCTTTAACTATTGAAGAAGAAAATAAACATTATCTTCTAATTGCATGCGGTTATTTTGTTGAAGATATTTTTAATCTAAAAACGCGCTGTCAACGAACATTTATAGAACAATTGTAAGAGCAAATATTTACTACTAATTAAACTAAGATTTTCATTATAAGAGACTAAATATTTACTAATGAATGATCCCACTAAAATATTTCTTATTTAATAGAATTTATAGTTGTAATTTCTAAAATTCAGAATCTTGATTTTTAAAATTTACAATTTTTTAAATTTAATTTTTAGTAAGATTTCACATCATTTTAACTGCCACCCATGTGGTGTAGTGGCTAAAGAACTATTCTATCACGGCTTAGACCCAGGTTCAAATCCCGGCTTGGGCATGTGCATTAATTTGTCCACCCCTTTATGGGGAGTAACGCTGGCCGCCCATTGGGAGCTCCCATAATACAGGGTGTCCGAAAAAACCTTGGCATATTTCAAAAATTCACAGAAAAGCAACAAATTGCTGTATGAATATGCGGTGGGCACAATAATTCTTTTTACAGAATTAAAAGAAATTACTTTCGAAATGTGTTCATAGATGGCGCTGCATCTCCAGTTTTCAGCAGTGAGAGCCAATAGGGATTTTTCTTGAATTTCAAGCAGCGTTGATGGTGCTTGAATATTCATTATAGCTAAGGTGACTGCAACTGAGGAAACGCATTGCATTGGTTGGTATTTCGAATCAAAATACACAACTACATTTCAGATTTCAGAGAAAGTTTCGTTACATATTTAAGGAAAACTCTCCGAGACGATGCAGCATTTTTACCGGGCATGAAAAGTTTTTCGCGAATGGATGCGGTTTAGACAGGGAAAGAAGTGGTCGGCCACGAAGATCGGATGAGACGGTACAAGACATTCGGGAAGCTTACACTGACAGTACAGCGCCATCTATGAACACAATTTAGACGTAATTGTTTTACGATGTCAAAAAAAAAAAAAATCGTGAACCTGTGAAGTATTATTGTATCCGCATATTCATACGATACTTTGTTGCTTTTCTATGAATTTTTTAAATGTGTCAAGAACTTTTTGGAAACCCTGTATAAAGGCCAGTAATTCGGGCCTTAGTAACGGCGAATGCTTGATGAGCAAGTATCGGCACATTGAAAAAAAAACATCATTTTAACTTCACAATTCTTAAACTAATGAAGAAAAGTAGATGGCATTTTATTACAAAATGTTTGATAGGGAAAATTCCCTAAATATTCAGTAAAAACAAGACTGATAATTACCTTGTCCAAAAATAGCTTCCCCTTATCACAAAAAATGGATTCTTCAAAAGCGTACCTACCTCGCAAGTAACATTTCGTTTGTTTACAATCGAAAACTTTTAATTAATAAAATATTAAATTAACTTAAATTTTCTCAAATTTTTAAGTTCACAACTTTCTTAACACTCTTTGAGAACGCGATGTGTACTTACAGTAAAAAATTATAACAGAAATTAAACTAATGGAACCAAAAGAACAATATAGTTCTGAGAAATAATGACGTTTTATTTGGCAATAACAATCCTACGCGGTAAAGTATTAGAATAAGTAAACTATAGTCGGCTGAAGACATATTTTTCGTTAGGTACTATTATCCCATTCTTGGGCATTTACTCGATTTCTTGTTGTATAAAATTAAAATTAGTTTTGTGGCCCAGTTATGGATTTGAATATATGTTGTCATTTAAAAAAATAATTTTAAAAAATAATTCGAATACAATTTTTTTAAATATGAACTAAGATGACATTTAGAAAGTAACCAAAAAAGTATTAACATAAATTCTAAAATGAATTATATTTTAAGCTGATAAAAATTTATAAAAGATATTTGTCATACAAAATATACAAATATTTAACAGACGCAGATGTTTACCGTTTGTATAGTCCATGTTTAAAATATACCCTTTCGTACAACTCCTATTAATGTCTTTTGATAAACGAAATACTTCACTTTAGTCTTCGGTGACTCAGACTTTCTGATTTCATGCATTCATTTGATTTCACGCCTACGTGAATTTTCTTAAACTAAAGTTTTTCAAACGGAAATAATTGAATTAAG
Source organism: Cheiracanthium punctorium (assembly GCA_038373885.1). Classification (NCBI taxonomy): domain Eukaryota; kingdom Metazoa; phylum Arthropoda; class Arachnida; order Araneae; family Cheiracanthiidae; genus Cheiracanthium; species Cheiracanthium punctorium. Next base: position 146,076 of record JAWZYV010013388.1, read on the forward strand.
CATTCATAGAATGCTAGATCGTCGGAAAGAAACATCGAAGTGTGTAAATGAATACGAGAGATTTTCTTTTATTTTTGCCATGTATGTAATTGACTTCTGCTTTTTTTATGAAGTCCTGTAATTTTTGATGCATGTTATTATGAATATATTTTTAGTAATATTGAAATATAACAAAAGTAAAATTCAGTGTATTTTAAAAAGCTTATAAATATTTAACATAAGGCAAACATTTAAGTCACGCCTTCAAAAACATATATAAGTGAATGTAAAATTATCATTATCATTATTATTATTATTATTATGACTAGAATTTACATCAATAATTAATGGCCAAGTCACAAATAGAATAAAATTACAATTTTCAAATATCAGTATAGTAACTTTTCTAACAGTCCTATAATTTCAAAATCAACATCGGAGACAGCATATACTTCAATTGATATTATGAGTACTTGAATAATAAATATTACGAAATGATAAATATTATTCTACATATTTAGTTAATAGCTGCGTAAACCGTGATTGCTAATGTGCAATAGGTATTGGGGCATTATTTTCCGGGAAAAAAAAATATATATATATATCTCAGCTATTGCTAACCGTTGATGCATTGAGTTGTTTTGTTTTTCAGAAAGACATCTAATTTTAAATTAACATTTCTAATGTATATAATTTTGCTGTATAAGGCTGGGTTAACTTAAGAATTTTGAATTAACTTTTCACTAAATATTGAATCACATCATATTAATCACAGTATAGCTATATATTTGTATTTTATTTACCTGCGTCTTCAGCAGCGGATGTTGGGTTTTATTTAATGTTTTGGAATATCACAAGATTCAGAACAAGAAAATGAATGTCAATGTAAAAGTGTTTTTCCGCAATAAGAGGCCTCCTATGTATTGATTCATAGTATAAGCTATTTCTGTTTTCAATTACATACAAATGCGTCCAGCTGTTTCAGCGTGAAATAGTAACAAACTTACAAACACACGTTCATATTTATATTAACAGGAGACAGATTTATTTCATTTTTTTAAATATCTTCTGTTGTTAAGGCACTTTGGAATGTTATTTTAAAAGAGGAGGAGAGCAATGAAAATTGCTGGGCGGATAAACGGTAAAAATCGGAAAAATATAGCATTCAAAAGCAACCCCTATCTTCAAGTGTAGCTGGATTCACACTGTCCGTTCCGTAGCGCTAAAACGCCGCTATGACGTCGTTGAGCGAAGCAAAGCGGAAAGCATTGCTCCGACTTCACACTTAGTTGGTGTATGTCGTGATTTCATTGGTGTCATCATAATGAAAGGCAATTTTTACAAAGAGGATATGAGTGGAAATCGAACCCACGACCGTACGCTTAACCGCTGCAAGTCTCCGGCCAGTATGAATCCCCCTTAAGGGGGCGTTTATTCGGTATTTTAAGAGAAAACGAAATGCATGAGAAAAGCAGGGGGTGCGTTTATAAGAGGGGGAGTGTTTTTGCCATATTTCACGGTAATTATGGAATAGGTGGGTAATATGGAATAACGAGGGTTTGGCATTGTTTGTTCTTGTTATCACGTGTAAATATAGAATGAACTATTCAAGAAAAACTCCTTGATGCATTGCAAATTGAATTGACAATTACCGTATTAAAGACTAAAATAATTCTAGTTTGTTATACTGTGGTTGCTTTTTAGCTAACAATATTTAGTCCACCGGCTTAGGTGTTCATTTTCCAAGGTAGCTGCTGGATATCATATTACTCGATGTAAATGCATCATACGTAATGCTATACACTAAAGAACATGTAAATAAAAACACTGAATTCACACTACTGGCTATTAAAATTGCTACACCTGGAAGAAGTGTGGATAACAAAATGATATTTATTGGACAAATGTATTATACTGGAAATAACAAGTGATTAAATTCTCAAAAAATTTGGTTGCATAGCTCCTGAGAAATCACTACCCAGAAAAACCCCTTCTGACAGTAATAACAACATTTGTACGCCTAAGTATTGAATCAAAGAGAGATTGGATGGCATGTACAGATACAGATGCCCATGCAGCTTAAACACGATGCCAAAGTTCATCAACCGTGATGACAGGTGTATGGTGACGAGCAAGTTGCTCGTCAGACTGTGACCTGACTTTTCAATTGGCGAGAGATTTGGAGAACGCGTTCTGTCCAGGGCAGCAGCCGAAGATTTTCCGTATCAAGGAAGATCCGTACAATATTGGCAACATGCGGTCGTGCATTATCCTGCTGAAACGTAGGGTTTCGCAGGGCTCGAATAAAAGGTAGAGCCACGGATCTTACCAGCTCAGAAATGCAACGTCCACTGGTCAAAGTACCGCCAATGCAAACAAAATTTGACCGATACTTGCATCCAATAGCAAACCATAACATCACGCCAGATGATGGGTCAGTATGACGATGACAAATGCACTCTGCCAATGGGCTTTAACCTCGATGCCGAAAAATAGATATGGGACCATCATGATGCTCGAAACAGAACTCAGATTCATTTAAAAAATTTGCCACACATGAGCCCAGGGTCGTCGTTTATCACACCATTGCAGGAGCTCCTGCCTGTGATGCAGCGACAAGGATAGCCGAAGCCATGGTCTCCGAGCTGTGAGTTCATGCTGCTGCAAATGTTGTCGAACTGTCCTTGCAGCCACTTGTGGTCTTGCAAACAACCCCATTTCTGGACCCAGGGCTCGTAACGTGGCTGCACGATCCATTAAGGCCGTGCGGGTAACATGTCTGTCTTCTCGGCTGCTAGTGATAGCGGGCCGTTGAGATCCAGCACGGAGTTCCGTATTACCGTCCTGATCCCATCGATGCTTTATTCTGGTAATAGTCACTGGATCTGGACCGACGCGAGCAGTAATACTGCGATAGGATAAACCGCAATCTCGGTACGCTACAATTCGACCTTTATCAAAGCCAGGAACGCGCTGGTACGTATTTCTCCTTCTTACACAAGGTATCACAATAAATTTCCACCAGGCAACAATGCTCAAATTCATCTTGTGTATAAGTCCCGGCTGAACAATTTCTTCATTTAAACACATTATAGGTGTCTCTACCAGCTCCTGCTTTGTCTGAATGCACTAAAAAGATAATCATTTGCATATTACAGCATATGCTTACTATCTTTTGAATTTCTCGCCTGTAGCATGTCGCCTTCTTGGAGTAGCAATTTTAATGGCCAATAGTGTATCTTCTGTAACGGAAAATTCACCGAATGTTGCTGAGGGAAAATTTAAATTCAATGCTTCACCTGTTCTCTGTAGGCTCTCTTTAGCTGCACCGGAGGAGAGAAAGGAGATTATGTCTTTGAATTTTGTGAGCAAAGTCGATACTGAGTGAAATGACTTGCAAGTAATCTTAAAAATATGGCTTTTATAGTTCAAAATGACTATGTTTGAAGTTTAATTAGATTTTTAAAGGCTTAAAAAAAACCTGTTCTAATATTACCCGATATTTTTATGTTCACTTCCATTTGTAAATTATTAAAACAAATTAATGGTATTTTTTTACGAGAAGGTTTATTACAATTACTTGTAGTATTTACTCATTATAACTTTAGATTATTTATAAAAAATCCAGGAATGTTATATTTTAAAATGTAAATGGTATTCCACGATGTTCTCCTCTCCTCTAACCACAGAAGGAATACTATGAAATGCAAATTTTCATCTTAATAATCCTATTTTTTGTTATTGTTGTTTTTAAGCTTTTAATTATCTTGTTTCGTCATTATATTGCTTCAGATCAAAATTCGTTTCCGTAATTTAATGCTCTACTTGTTGCCCCATCACGATAAATCTTTGCATACACACATAACCGTAATTACAATTACTTTTACTGTTTTATTTTCTATAATCTTGATACTTTTTCATATATTTAACGTTTCTATTCAGAAATCTCGTATTTTTTATTTTGTTTTTCGCATATCAGCTCGTATTCATCGAGCTTTTGATCGGGCACATTTTTTATCTTTGAATCTTTGGGAAGTTCTTTCGATTCTACAAGAGGTGAATTCACTTTGTATTCCTTATCTTAAATATTTTATTTTTTCCCAAAGTTTTCAAAAAACGATCTTTTAATTGTGAAGATCAACTGTAAATTTCGTCTTGTCGTGAATACCTTTGCGTTCATTTTTTTTGTAATTTGTGATTATCGTCATGGAAAAAATGGTTTTCAATGTTACTTCTTTTACTTATTATTTAAATATTTATAGAACTTTTTATGAGCTTTTTAGTCAATAGGGTCGTGCGAAAAACTTTTTTTTTTAATTTGAAACGTCACCATGTGCAGTAGTTGCGAATTTACTAGTAAAATTAAACCCTGAAATTTGGATGAAATTGTTTAATATCTTAGGCCTCTTCAGGATCCACGAATTTTCGAAATTACAGGAAAACATGCTTTAAAATCAACTGCTCTTTTCATTAAAAATAATAAAAATATGAAATGTCACCAGGTTATTTATTTGCACTTTTGAGTATATAAACATATGTAAAAAGCTAGCCGATGTAAAATTAGTTCTTAGGCCTCCCCAAATTCCTTGAAGTTGAGCGTTTTTCACTGAAAATGGTACGCAAAGATATGTAAATAGAGAAAATACTAGTCTTACCTTCTCATGTAAGGAGTAGGTTATTTCACTCAGAAATCATTAGCTTCCTATCGAATTTTTTTGCTCGGATGAATCCATATCTTGCATGGAGACCACAGACATGAAGTCCAGATTCTGTCACAATCCTAATCATCCTCTAAACTGCTTGGGAATGGCAGGGTATTTTTAGAAATTTATCGCAAGCGCTTGGATGTTTATCCGACTTCAGTAATCCCTGTAACACACTATTTGTCCATTTCTTTGTGATGGGAGGCTCAGTCACAACACATTCTTACCAATGGATAAGGTAAATATAGTCATTGCTTTCGAAATTCACCTTTGGAATTCGAAACCTTCAAATGCTCATAGTTTGTTCCGAAGATATTTTGGCCTTTACGATACACTGAATGGCCAGCTGATGGACAGATACTCTGTCGTCGAATAACATTGCAGCGAGTACATTTTCTGCATGAGCAAAATACGCGTTGTTTTTAACACCGTTTTTTTATTATACCCTTTAAATTATCTGGGAGATACTGAAATCGAGTTATAAAATATTGCAAATTCCTTGGGCCATCCTGAAAGGCACTGTTACAGTTGATTCTGAACCATGCTGGCGTGTATACTTTCATTACGAATGTGGCTAATACAATAAGTTGTGGTGTTGGATAAGATGTTCTAAAATACAAACGCAAAATGCGATTTGCGAATGACAGCCAACGAGAATGAGAAAGTTTTCCAGTTCTCTATTTGCTAGATCTTGTGGGCAATAACCAAAGGAAACAAACAGCCTTACGAATTTCCCACAAATGATGTTGATCCGTGCTAAAATCTCCAATATCGGACTCAAACGAAAATTAAATTTCCTGGAACTTAATGATAGGAAGGTTAGTGCACGTCTTCAGGGACTTACTAAGCAATCCTCTGAATGCGCTAGTCTTGATATTTTCCCGTCGACTGCTTCTGTAAAGTGGCATAAAGGCAGTTTATTAAAATGAAATTGACTTATTTGTCCAATGGACGGGAGAATTGAGCTTTTCTTCAAGGCGTCTAATTACACGTGCATTTACACCGGTATTATTCACTTCCCCATCACTTCCAATAAATTCTAATTATGATAAATCAAAAGCTTTCTCATTTAAGAAGCTGAAGATAACATCGGAAATGCCCTTTGAACTCACTCTTCGGTGCAAAATGTCCCAAATAGACAGAACCGGGTTCTTCAACTAGTGTAATATGCTTCTCCCATACTTTTATGCCACTTGCTATCATCCATTTTCGTAATTGTAAGAGTTTCATCCCGGTCTTCCGTCAAAAAAGAAAGCTAAGATCTTGTGACCAGACAGTGGCGGATTAATGCAAGTTTGTTAGGGGGGAGCGGTGAGTTTCTCTGTGGGGAGCAGTTAGTTAGAAGATTGACATATACATCCATTTTATGGAAGTAAAATAGGATCTTTTACATTTCTTTTTTCTCGGGGGAGGGAGACCCCCCTTCAATCCGCCCTTGTGACCAGACGTATCACCTCATCTTGAATTGCTTGACGTGTATTTATCCTTTCTCGCCGAATTTTACACTGATCAATAACACGTGTACTGTTATCTTTCGTCTGTTCTAGTATATGTTCACTTATATCTTGAACTAAAGCTGACGCGAGATCAGCTGCTGCTCGATCACAGACGCTTCGCCTATCACACTTTCTGGAAAACATAGATAATTTTAGACTTAGGTTTCAAAATTAGCTGAGAGCGCTGTAGAATGAAATCAGGATCTTTCTGGGATAAAATGGGGAGGGGGGGGGAAGGAGTAATAATTTAAATAAGAATGCAAGCTGAAAATCAGGACGATGTTTACAAAAATTTGTGAGAGGGTGAGATTTGTTGATATCAAGCTCATGTCAGTAATGAAATGGATATAGACGATTTACAGAGCTATTTTTGGAGTAAAAATGGCAATTTTTAAGGGATTTGGGGAGGCCTGAGAATTAATTTTCCATCGGCTACCTTTATACAAATGCTTATACACTCAAAAGTGCAAATAAATGACCTGGTGACATTTCATATTTTTTTTTTCTTTAATGAAAAGAGCAGTTGATTTTAAAGCATTTTTTCCTATAATTTCCAAAATTCGTGGATCCTGAGGAGGCCTGAGTTTTTAAACAATTTCATCCAAATTTCAGGGTTTAATTTTACTATGAAAATCGCAACTATTGCACATGGTGACGTTTCTAATAAAAAAAAAGTTTTTCGCACCACCCTATTATTCAAGCTATGATCTAATATTGACGTTCTTGGTTAAAGTCCCACCAGTGGCATAGTACATTACGCACTGAACTGGGTGACTGAAGGTGCTTGGTTCGAAACCAGGTCGCTTTCGTCGACCTAACCATTCGGAGTTTTCCGTGGTTTCCTCCGAAACTTATCTTAAATACGGGTTAGGACCCCTTAGAAAGACCGCCCATGGAGGGCACCACACACACAGGCCTAGATCTGTGGGGTAGGCAATTGGCCTTAATCCCACAACACAACATTTAAGTGATTAAACAACATTAAATCAACTAATTAATTAAATAAACAACTAAGCAAATTTTTCTTTCTCACGATCCGTTTCCTGCAGATCTGGGATCTGAGCAACGTCGTTCACTAGGCTGCCCCTATTTTAAATGGGAACTTTGGCATTAAATATATGGTGCCAGCAGAAAAATGCTGACGCGTAATAGCGTAATAACTCTATTGTTAGTTAAATTGTGTCTTTAAAACAACTATTGCGTGTTTTCAAAGAAATTCGGGTGTGCATAATGATCATGCTATATGATCGGGATTCTGGGACGTCTTTGGCGTATACAGGGCAGTCAGAAGTCAGAAAATTGAAACTCCTATCATATTAAGGTAGTTTTAATTTAATAGAAAAAAAATCAGGAAAAAATTGCAAATTTTGGCTACAAGCCTAAAAAATCTTGAAGTGTGACGTAGAAAATTATATGTACACTGCATTTATAAATTAGCTTCATATTTTCTGTGTGTCTGAGAAAAAAAGGTAATAAAGCCTTGACATAGGAGCACAAAAGTGGCGGATACGGTAATTGTTCTGAAGGTCTTGTTTAAAAATAAAGAAGAAAAACCTTATTTAGCCTAAACAGAATGCAAAATAAAGCTTGATGCTAACCTAAAGCATTATTTTATTTATTTATTTATTCATGTTAACTAGGCCCTCTACGAAATTTCTGTATAAGCTACGTCAGTTTTTCGAGCCTATATCAAGTGATATTTACAACTAGCTAAAAGCTTGATCATTATCACACAAAATGCTGCTGGTATTTTTGGAAGTTCACAGTCTATCTGTCAATATCATTACAACCTAGTTAAAAAGTTAGTTAAATTTTTTGACTCGATACTGTGGTATAATTGACTGAATCCAATTTCATAATAGGTAGCATTATTTATTCAACGTTTTTCAGCCTAAAAACAATTAAATTATGTATAAGTACAAAAATCAATTTTTTTAAATAAATAAATCACGCTTTTTGTATAGAGATGGACTAAAAGAAAAAGGTCAAAATGACTTTTGAGGGAATTTTCAAGTCAAAAACCTACTGAAACATACGAATCAATTCTAGATAACCAATCAATTGGCGAGTGTACAGGGTAGGCAGGAAATAAATTACCCACTTCAGAGGCCTTTAAAATGCTTTATCGGTCTAAATGAGATAAAATTTGAGCTACACATAATTCAAATGATGCGCTTGACATTTAGTAAGTAAAAAATAGTACTAAAATCCCTGAATATTGTGGCGCTGGAACACAAATCGTATTATTTGCATAGGCTGAAAATCCGGAATATCATTTGCTTTATATGCCTATATGCTTATTACCATTATTATTTGTTTTAGAAAAAGCAGACTCAAAACGAACGTTACATTCCTGCTGCCCATCATGCCTACGTTGTATATATATATATATATATAAAGAGGCTGCTGGTAAAAGTGTTTGACCAGAAACAGAAGAACTATATTGCAACTCTAAAACACTTACGTCTTTGAAGGAGACACTAAAAGGTCCAAAGTATATATTTGTCCTACGAAAACGTTAAAGAAATTTAAAACGGCAAAAATCAAAAGCGAATCAAGTCCTTTAGACTCTAGTATGGGGCTGGCGTTGTCGTTAAAGGCACCAGCCAGTTGCCACAAGGTACATACAGTGAGTATGCCAGTCGTTTCCCGTGTAGAAATTTAAACGTTTTTATAGATATTACAGCGCCATCTAACGGCGAAATTCGGTACTTCTTTTTAATTTAACAGACGTCAAGAGAATCATTTGAATTATCTATCAGGGTTGTCATCGGTCATCAGGAAAAATATGGAAAACATCGAAAAATTAGATAATTCCAGTTTGAGAAAAAGTCAGAGCGCAAATTTTGGCTTTAAAAAGTTAGGTGCAAATTTTGGTAAAAAAAAAAATGAAAAATTGTCAAATGTAACCTGGAATATTACTAAGAATCCATATTTATTAAGAATATTCTCCGTTTGCCATTAGTTTGGAATCCACTAAATGCAAATTGACACTGGTGAATTGAGTTTTTTATGATATGTATTCATATGACAAATGTAAATTATGTGTATATCATACAAATGAAGTATGAAACTTTACCAAAAAAATTCCGGAATTTGGACCAAAAGAACCCTCCGAAGTTGGAAACTTATGTACTACTAACCACGTACTTAGAGTAATATTGTGTATATGTTACCGTTAAGTATGAAATCCGTTATTTTATAGAATACCTAGTTATTCCATGAAATAACTGATCGTGTCCGTTAAAGTGTAAAACTCTCCTGTATTTCATGGTTTAATTAGTTATTTCATAGAATAACGATCTGCAGCCCGTCAAAGTGTAAAGTAATCTATTCAATATATCTCTCTTTTTAGTATAAGGTACATTTACGTTTCGTTTAACAATATGGAAAGTAGCGGGAAAAAAACGTTACTTTCGAATTCAAATAAAAATAATTTTTGATGGACGGCAAAAATACCAAAGCATAAAACAACGAGAATACTTTTCCACCATACTCTCAAAATGTCAACGACAAATACATTTACATTCCACCCCTACTGCATTTATGAACTATTCCAATCCATAGGGAGAGAATTTGTTTAGCGTGTTATCAAAAATGAAATAATTGTCATTAGTTCATTTTAGATAAATTGTTTATTTTACACTTTAACTGTCTCTCATCAGTTAATTTATAGAATACCTAGTTTCGTCATAGAATAACCAGTTAAAGTGTCAAATTATTAACATATTACACACTTTAACGGACACGATCAGTTATTTCATGGAATAACAAGGTATTCTATGAAATAACTGCATTATATACGGTAACATATATATATATATATAACGGTAACATACATATATATATATATATACAGGGTGTCCAGCCTTAATGTGACCCAATAGCTAATTCCCGAACCGTTCGGTTTAGATATGCACTTCTAATTTGAAAAATGTTTTAAAAGAGGTATAGAATGTTTTTACGTGCTTTTCGAACCAAACAACCCATTTAGAAAAAAATTACAAAAATTAAATTTTTATACGGTCCCTAGGTCCTATCACTTATATTTAGGAAAAGATGCAGTACACAAAAACAAAGTAAACACAAAAAGTTTCATTTTATTACGATAAAAACTGACCGAGTTATGGAACTTTGAAAATCGTACATTTCTTCCATTTTCTTGGCCAATTTCAAGAAGCTAGTAAGGGACCGTCTCCAAAGTGAAATTAATTGGAACTCTGCCAGAAAACTTTCGCTCTGGCTCGCTAATGGCATAAAGTCTTGCCACCTCTCTCTTATTTCTATTACACTGCCCATGCAACAGTACCATTTCGCAGTGTTCTTCATTTGTATACATCTCGTTCTCCCGTACTAGAATTCGTAATATTAGAATGCGACTGTATGCAATTGCAAGCGACTACACAACAGATTTTTAACGTTCGCCATTATCGCCACAGCCTTTATTTGTGCCTTATAGCCTTATTCGCCATTATTTGTGCCTTTATTAACGTTCGCCACAGATTTTTAACGTTCGCCATCAGTTCCGCAGCAAATCAGTCTGAAGCCGCAGCCAAATAAGTCTATTTTTTTGGAACTGCTTTTGAAAAGTTTTCTTCGTCCAAAATATTTTATTTTATCTATGTTTTACACGTACACAGAATAAATTTTATTTCTTAAGTACTCAATTATTGTAATATTAACGTAATGTATGTACTTTTAAATTTAAAAACGATTTACATAAGAGTGACGCGCAAGAGCGAAAGTTTCCTGACAGAGTTCCAATTAATTTCACTTTGGAGACGGTCCCTTACTAGCTTCTTGAAATTGGCCAAGAAAATGGATGAAATGTATGATTTTCAAAGTTCCATAACTCGGACAGTTTTTATCGTAATAAAATGAAATTTTTTGTGTTTACTTTGTTTTTGTGCACTGCATCTTTTCCTAAATATAAGTGATAGGACCTGGGGACCGTATAAAAATTCAATTTTTGTAATTTTTTTCTAAATGGGTTATCTGGTTTGATAAGCACGCAAAAACATTCTTTACCTTTTTAAAAACATTTTTCAAATTGGAAGTGCATATCTAAACCGAACGGTTCGGGAATTAGTTATTGGGTCACATTAAGGCTGGACACCCTGTACATGTGTATATAAAAGCTTGAGGCATTAACACTTCTTTTTACTGCATATTTGGGTGTCCCCAAAAGGTGGCAATGGGCTTCGGTTCTTTATCTATTATAATAGAGATAAGTTATAATATAGAGATAAGTGGACAGTGTAAATTGAAGGTCGGAAATAAGAAGCCGTTAAGGAAAAATTCCTCTCGTGAATTTTCAAAAAGTTACACTTTTTAAATTTGTATACAACCCCCGTACAAAACAATTTCCAAGTAGCAAAATGTACCCCATACAATGATGAGGTGACACACAAAGTTTGAGAACTTTACCTTAAGAATTGTGAGAGATATGAAGATAAATATAACACTGACTTAAAACTCTTTTCCATGGATCTCGGAGGGAAAAAAATCCCGTCAAATGATTGCAGGTGTCGTACAGAAGTTGCGAAAGAAAATATTTTTTTCCCACTCTAGCAATAAACGTTTACATTCAAAATCATATACAGTCTCCAGTAATCTTTTTTTAAAGATATCTCTGTGATGTTGTATGATGAAAGGATCAAATTTGGTACATCACCTCAAGTGTATGGGGCACATCTTACTAATTGGGAATGTTTCTGCACGGGGTCGTATACAAATTTAAAGAGTGTAATTTGAAAAACTTCCTCTCGTTTAGTTTTTATAAATAAACGAGAGGAAGTTTTTCTTAACGAGTCTTATTTTCAACCTTATTTTGAACCTTTTTTTTCAATTTACACTACCCGTTCATTTCCAGGAGATAAAGAACTCCAGCTCGTTACCAACATTTTGGGACCCCCTATGTAAGTAGTAATTAGTTAAGCACCACAAGACCTTTGGGCTAGGACGAATTTTATGTTGCAATAAATTTTTAAAGTTAAAACCCTCAAAAATTATTTACATTTTATGCACTGTCATTAAGTAAAATCTTGTTTAAAATACTTTATTTGCTTAATTTTTTATGTATTCCCATACATAAGCACAAAAACAACAAATTTAATCTTAATGGGATAGGTTTTAAGTTTCTGCTACGTAAGAAATATTTTACTTCTTAGAATTAATAAACCTTCCTTTGAAATAATAAATAACACCTGGTACACTTAGACGAGCTCCTTTTTTTGTTCCTTTTATTTTTCTTTCTTTGTATTGAAGGTTTTCATTACATTTTCTTTCAAAAGAATTTATTCATAAGAAACTTGTTTTTCTTTCATTGGTTTTTTCTTTTCTTTTTACTTAGTGTGTTTTTTAGATTATTTTGCTGTCATAAAATGTCACAGTTACTCAAAAGAAGCTCGATGTGATGGAAACAGAGATATCAAGAATAAAACACTTTTTTAAATTTATGTCATCTAGCATTTTCTTTTAGGGTGATTTTTAATACAAAACTGTGCGTATGAAATTAAGAATAGAGATCTGGCGCTGTTTTATTTATTGCAATTTTCTGTGATTTTTAGCACCAGAGTGCTATTAATTTCAACCTTGCTTTTTGTGTAGACACGATTTTGCTACAATTTTCCAGTCGAGTCACTTTTCAAATGGGTTTGACAGATAACGTGGAAGGGGGGGGGCGCTAATAAAATGTTGAGAGTCGCACAAGGTTTGCAATTTTTGATAAATGATCGCTAAACTGTGTGCCAAAATGCGACAATTTATTATAAATATGTATCGAATATAGTTAGAAAACGCCTGGCGAACATTAACAACATGTAAAATAGTTTTAGTAGGCGATTTCAATATAGATTTCAATTCCGAAGATGTGTTCTATGGAAGAGAGAAGACAAATACTGTACACTCATAGATTATGATGCACTTTCTAAATGGTATTATAAAGGTGAAGTACAGTTTGACTATGCCTGGTGAAAATTGTTAAAGAGTTTTGGTACGCGATTTAGAATGGATTTCAATTTCAAAGAAGTGTTTTGTGGAACAAGAAAGGAAAACGCAGCACATTTGGAATATGCTTGGCGAAGTTGGAGGATAGTTGGAATATGCTTGGCGAAGATTGAAAACAGTTTCAACATGCGATTTTAAGATAGATTTCGATTCCAAAGATGTGTTTTATGGAACAAGAAAGAGTTGGGTCCTATTTTAACGCCCCCACTCTCGCCAACTTAAAAAATCGCCGAACTTTGGCGATCTTCGCAGTCATGGGTCTGTAGAAGTTATGCACGTTTCAACGCTCCCAAAAGAACTAGATCAAAACTAAAGTGAACAAATTAGAGATAAGCGCACCAGTTAAGGAATTTGAAGACACTTAATTACTAAAACTACATTAATTGGCAACCCAAAATAAATAAAAATGTACCGGTATGCTGTACTTACATGTTGTTCCAAATCGCCATTTTAATTCTAAATTACGATTGCGACATAAATACAAAAAATCGTCGTGGTAGCTCCATATGTTTAATGATCTCCACCTTAGCGAGAGTCGGGGCATTTCAGTAGGAAACAACCCACGAAAGACAAACACGGCACACTCATGGATTGTGATGCACATTCGAAACAATATTTAAAACGCTGAAGTATAGTTGTAATATACTTGGCGAAGATTGTAAAATAGTTTTAGTAGGCGATTTTAGGATAAATTTTGATTACAAAGATGGGTTTTATAAAAGAAGGAAGGAACTTACTCCTCACTCATGAATAATGATACCCTTTCCAACCTTGGAATAAGGAAGAAAATAGGGACGGCGCATAAATTATGATACGCTTTTAATCTATAGCACTTTGGCGCGTATTTAAAATCTGAAAGGGTTTCAGATTTTTTTTTTAATCTTTATTTAGACAGTGTCGTGGAAAGATGTGAAATAATAGGTGAATATACACTTAAATACTTGATTAAGCAAGCCAATTCCTAATGTAAGGACTTTGAATTAACTTTAATTCAGAGTAGCTTAAACGATAGGAAGGGGATATAACAGTAAATATCATTTTTATTTATATCTAGTTTTCAACAGTTTTTTTCTGAAATTATAAAAATAACCATTGTTATAAAAATTGTTTACAATTTTATGTGTAATGAACCATTCGTGATAACATATTTGATAATGAGTTATCCTTTTCTACTACCTTTTAATAGTGAAGTGTCATTTATTTTCTATGGTGAGGTCCATAATGACGGAGATCTACCATCCTTAGTTTTTAAGCTGTGAAGTATAAATGGGATCTAATAATAATTTCAAAACCCTTACGTGGCTTTTGGACTATGCAAATTTATGATGTCGTATTGCAGTGTACCTCCTACAATATGTAATAGAGATAAAATGTTAAGAGAACGCGGGCTACAGATATAATAACTTTAACAACCAAATACAACTTAAATTTCTACACTTTGACAATAATGTTATAGGCATACATATATCTTGCAGACAAATACATGACACTACTCTTGACGGTTCATTAGCAGTTTACTAAACAAAAATAGATTGCTAAGCTAGGTTACTTAATATAGCATGCGCAGTATGCTTTAAATGAACAAGCAAAATAGAGTTGTGAAAAATATTTTACTTTTTATATGACGCAAATTAGTCGCTACTAGGCTTAGAAAAATAAATTACGTTCTGAGAATATTGCGGATACATGTTGAAAGACTACTGTCACTTTTAATATAGAGAAATAAATTAAAAACATTTAGACAATTAAATTTAATTTAAGATTTTAGCCTACCTTCAGGGAACTTTCTTAAAGTAAAATTTTAATGAAAAATTCGTTTTTAATCATAATGGAGCATAAAACTAGAAATTCAAATGCAGTTTTATTGAAATTCACTGCAAACTTTGATTTATTGGCAAATTTAAGTAAAATTTTGCTGAAAAAATTGTAGTTACGCCAGATATCCTATAAACAATTCTAATAAGTACTTTTAATAATACTTATACAGGACATAACTAATGTAGTTACCTGTGTTATGAACCAAAAGATTTTCAGGAGTTCTAATAGCTATTAAATCAGTAAATTTTATATGAGAATTCAGTATTTTTTCTAAAAATGGCATTTTTTAAAGAAAAAAAATGGTCTTAAAATCACTAAATATGTACAGAAATTTTATATCAAAATATTCGGGCAAAATTTCAAGCCAATAACTTTAAACACGTTATGAGATATGACATTTATCGTAAAGAAAATTTACGAATAACACACTTCTTCAGAAAACGCGTTTAATGCTTTTAATACTATACAAAATATTATCCTTCTCCTTCATTATTCCTAGTATAACATAGCTTCTAGTTAGTGTAGAAACAAAAGTAAAAACGGTTTTGGAATTCCAATCGTGCGACTTATTTTACAAGTAATTTTCACAAAAAATTAGATAAAAAATCTCAATATTCACAAAAAATGATTTGAGTAGTCTCATCTTAATTAAGATTTAAAATGAATTACATTAAAAATGTCATATCCCCAGATTATGAGAGATATCACGCGAAAATGGTACTTTAGATCACCCGTCGAAGTTAATAATTAACTGTTTCTCTCAGCTTATTTAGAAGTGTGTATTAGAAATAGAATTATTTTATATGTTTCTTATGCTTAGATCTGAATTTCAGTTGAACGAAACTGTAGTATTTCAAATAATAGAGGAAAACTCCAAATGCTTACAATACGGCTGTTTACTAAAAAATGATATTTTTCGATTAAAGAGCGGCACAATATATTTACAAGAATGGATAATATTGAAGGTTATATACCATATTTTTTTTTTATAAAATGCTATATTTTAATGAAATCTCGTTTTCGCGAAATCGTGACAAAAATAAAGTCACAGTTAAGATACAGGGTGGCCATAATTAAACTGCAAGTGTTCAAGGGGTGCTGGAGAGAAAACTACCGAGAATATTCCAGTGAAATTTGGTATCTACACGTTTCAGAACATGCACAAGTCAAATATGCAAAACAAAATCGTCATTTTCACCTTATAGATGGCGCTGTACCGTATTTCAAAGGTCACACAAAGGGGGCATTTACAACTTCCAATGCAGATAGACAGAGCGTAGTGACATTCTAAGAGGCATATAAACAATTTTTAGTCAACAACTTTTAGAGTAACATGTAATCAAAAATTAACGTTAATTACGATCACACATTAAACAATTCATAAAGAAGCTTTGGAAATTAATTAAATCATTATTTATTCTCATTGACACTCATTGGACCTGTTCTTAATTGTTTCATACGCCGGTATTCTTTCAGAGTAGCTGAATAATTGCTACCATTCTGATAGAATATCTTCACTAATAATGCACGTTCCTTCTTATTCAGAGTCATGATTGACCATTATTCAATGTGGTTTTGTTTTTACACTGTTCGATGGGCTTAAAATTTGCATATATGACGTCCATAAGCAGTGAAACACGATATAGCGCCATCTATCGAGTGAAAATGGCGATTTTTTTAATTGCATATTTGACTTGCGCATGTTCTGAAACGTGTAGATACCAAGTTTCACTGGAATATTCCTGGTAGTTTTCTCTCCAGCACTTGCAGTTTGAACACTTGCAGTTGAATTATGGCCACCCTGTACTTTAATTTATGTCATAACAGGAATTAACAGGAACTTTTCTCCAAACTTAAAACTACTCAAAATTTTCTACTTTAACTGCTATGAACAAACTGTTAACTTTTTTTGATAACAAAATTATGTATTCTGCATATCTAGCACATTTAAAAATGGTAAGAATCTTTAAATAACATAATTCCAAGATGCACAGTTATTCAAACACATTAAGACTCCGTATTGCCCCAATGATTAATCTATATAAATAAAACAATGTGTAAACTGTCCGTTAGTTTGTCTGTCTGTCTGCGAATCACGTAGCTCCGAAACGGGTGATCGTAGACTTACCAAATTTTGTACGGAAATTCTCCAAGACGGGTCTCGACACAACTCGAAGCGATTTTTTCGAAATTCGAATTAGAAAATGTTTTATTTTATGTTTTGTCCTATTTTTAGCGATTTTTCTTGCGTAATACATAATAACGTCGGTAATTGCATTCGCAAGAAAACGATAGTTACATCATCGTATAGAGGAGAAAATTTTCTTTTAAAAACTGTTTGTTCGGACTGTGTAACATAAATTGCAGATTTTGGGGAATTTTTCGAATAAAATTGAATTTGACGCTGACTTTCGTAAAATATTTTTAAAACTGCTGCATCTTGAATTCTATCCGTCATAACTTTTTTTATATTTCGGCAAAAGACGGAGCACACAGTTCGCCCACTTTTAAAAGAAGAACGGAGGAAAAATATAAATTAGGAGAATTTTTAAGTAAATAAGGATTTTCATTTCCGTAGCACCTGCTTATAAATTCCGGTTTGATATCTTGAGGTTTGGTTGTCATGGATACAGTAACAATGATTAAAATTGCCAGTTGAAAAAATAAATAAAAACGGATCCCGCGAGCAGACGATTTCTATGCTTGGCTCGATTTCCTTTTATAAGTACTGGATTTATTTGTGAGAAGAAAAATTAAACTGCATAATCTGGAAAAACAATTTTAAAGCCAGCACAGTCTTATCTCGTATCTCTTTTCTTTTTGTAAAGGGTTGCATGAGAGGGTGTCGTATTTTTAAAATAAAAAAAAATGTCAATTTCATGTAGTGTCTGAGGTATTTAACGCTAAAACGTGAACCTAAAAGACAGCATGTCTGAGGAAATAAGACATTTTGAAAGTGAGAAGTTCACTGCAAACGGTCTATTTTCACTTTTTTGATACCGAATGACGCTGACATAGGTTTTTTTTTTTGTGTGTGTGTGTCTGTATCATTACATTGCAATGAACTCGGGTTATTACATATATGACGCAAATTTTAAGTCAAGAGTGAAATAATTTTGCTTTTTCTAGATTCCACATCACTGGAATTAATTCGAATTACACATGTGAGGAAATTTTTCGTTTCCTACTGTGCGAAGAACGGGCACGCAGCTAGTTTGTAATAAATATACATGCATTTTGACAATATAAAAATTTAAATGGTTTCCTTGAAACATACAGAGTTTCGAACGTTTTCAGTATTTGCTTGAAATAAGAATTTTTCATCGCAAATTGCAGCAATAAAATGGTCTTTATACGCCAACTCCCTAGTATAGGTTCAAAAATGTAAAATTTCTGTTCATTTTATACCATTATTTTCTGAAAATATTCAGGAAGGTATTCTAACAATTTCTATTTTAAATACTATTTCCAAAATGACATTTTATTTATCTTTTTACATAATATTGTTTTAATTATCAAACTGACAAAGATACACAATTTATCCATTTAAGAAAATATTAACAGAAATCTGAAAAGAACAAATGCCTTCTGAAATTTGATTATGTGTGGAAAGAATAAAATCTCCTAATATAAATAATTCTTCTTCTATATGCATAAAATTGTCTGTTACTTTCATAAGTTTTATTCAATGATTTGATTGATTATCTTACTATGAATTATTTTAGAACGGTTATTCTATTGTTTTAATCTTTTATCATATTTTTGTTACTGTTTCATATTTAGGGGTATCTCATGGAATTTTTGTTTCTTCGTTTTTCAAATTTTGCAAAGTTTATACAAAAAACATCTTAAAAAGGAATCAGTTTTAATCACATGATCAATAAAATAGTTTTAAAAGTTATGAAAGAGTGATTGATGCCTTTTCCTCTCATACATTAACGGACACCAAAGAAAAGCACTCGACCTGACACCATAGCGAAAATTGACACCAAAAGAATTTTTTATATACTTTATTTAGTAAGGACAGAATGCAAAATTTAATAATTATGTTGTTTGCTGTTGGAAAAGCAAGTATTTATCACTATGAGCAAAATTTGCTTCCCGTGGTACTCTCCAAGCATACTGAGTTTTAAGTTCTCCAATACCCAGAATAGTTTACCACTATTATAATGTCTTTAAGCTTTTGGTAAGGAGGAAGCATTCAAATGTATATAATAGCTAGTCTGGCATCTATACCGTCCAATGAATGGATTTTTCAGGAGGAAGTAAACAACCCAAAGTAAAGCAACGTGGAACTACCTAATAAAGAGCAGTGTGAATTAAAATTAAAATTTGAATTATTAGATATTATTGTGTTGTTAAAACATTACTTTTGTATTTTCTTACTATCCTTTGCAAACTAAAAATAAAATGCTGATACTATATCTTTGCACAGTAAGATTAATTAGAACAATCACAGTAGATATGCACAAATGTTCTACGCCAATTACGGTGTTATTATTTTGTTCATGCTACGGATTCCTAAACACACACACAATACTTTTAGAGTATTTTTGTGGGGCGCAATATCAAATGGGTATTTTTATACTCCCCAAACTCTCGTTACTTATGAACATTGTTTAAATAAAATGGTTCTGCTTGATTGTGGTTATTATTACCTATTATACTCATAAAAACTATGTATCTTCACAGTTTTGTTCTTATACTTTAACGTAGTGCAATAGAATAATTTTTCTCTATTTAATTATTTATGAATTAAAAACCTAAAATTGGGTACTGGAAATTTCTACGGTTAAAATTGTCAAAATTTTTCAAGGAACATTCATTTCAAAGTAACATCAAAATACTGTTACTAATGTTTTTTCGAACATATTTTGCAGAAATATGGAACATTTTAGCTTCTATTTTTTTAAAATATGAAACACAAAGAGGACGGGTCGTATACAAAAAGTATTGAAGTCAGAAGCATAGAGGGGTTGACGTTAGCTGAATGTGTCAGATTTATATTACTGTTGTGGTAGAAGGGAGAAAGAAATATTGTTTTTTTTTTATGATGGAGAACATAAGAAACTGGACAAAAACTTCCACGCCTTAAAATGTCATTTATAAAGTTTTATCCAAGGTTTTGGTGTTTCACATAAAATATTTTATACCATTTTTTAAACTTTAAAGTGTTTGTAACATTTTTCAAATTTTGTAAGGCATGTAACAAAGGTTGGTTTTATCACACTTTTAAGAGGACCTTTAATAAATACCTTTCAAATTTCGAAAGCGGAGAAAAATATCGATTTTGAGATTTTTAACACTGAAATCACTTCATAGTTTGAAGTACAACATGTCATAAATTCAAAGTACATCTCCTCTTTTGTGAAGACGCTATCTTTTGTGTCCTTATATCATGAATATTTAAGCTCATTTATATCATCGCGTGCTTTATCAGATTCGTTATGTCTTCAAAATTTCTGGCCATTGTCAAACGCGCACGGAGTTATTTGATTCTGTATTAAACGAATCCAGTACTGAGGAACACGATAATACAGGAATACGATTTGCAATTATTTATTGATTTTTTTAGTATGAATATTCTTTCAGGATCCGTTATTAATTTCGTTACACACACACACACACACACTCATATATACATAATAAAAAATAAAAAATATAAACAAATCAAATCCTTTTTTTCGATATATCACTATTAACGAAATATAAAAAAATGGATAATATTTATGTTAAATAAATAGCATTTTAAACATAGTACTGAATTCCTAACACTTAATAATATTACTTGGCATCCATTTAGTAATGCAAATAATTTATGCTAATTTATAAAACAAGTAATTAAAAGTTAAAATAAATGTTTGAAGTGCCTTTAAAATCATTCCCTTTAAAATCATTGAATGGGATACTAAGAGTAGCAATTCCTGATCTTTTTATTATTTAAGCAACAATTTTTAAATGAAAATGCTGTCCTAATTTTTGTAACATATTGTGACATTTGAACTTCTGCGCATATTGTTTTCTATTTAAATATATGCAATTACTCTGTATAAAAGATATCAAATTAAACACACAAAACTTTATAAGAGCATTTCAGTGGTAGCAATTATACATGAGAATGCAAGCACAAAATATTTGGATAAAACGGCTCCATGTAACAACTTCTTACACAGTATCTTGTTGCCAATTTTACGGCTTGTGACAAACTTCTCCGAACATTTTAGATTATGAAATGATTTTAAACGAGCATAATTGCCAATTTTACGACTTGTGAAAACCTTCTCTGATTATTTTAGATTTATGAATTGATTTTAAAAGAAAATTATTCAATTTTCAACGTAAGTACAAGAATTATGTAAGTCATTGAAAACTTTACCAAGGCAAACTTGTCATAAAATATAAAGGATATAATTTCAGCTATCAAACATAATAGTTTGCAACTGCGAAATTGAATTGTTGTAACCACGTCTCAGCGGCAGATTTGTTTTGTCATCTAATAATGTATTGTTTGTGTTGTCAATCAAAACTTAGTAAAATGATGAGAGCATAAGCACGTCAATTCGAATTTTTTCTTGTATGTTCAGCACCGAGAGTAATGGACGATGTGCATCAGATCAGTTATCAGACATCAGGAAGCCAATTTTGAGCAGTATTTTGTTGTTATTTCTGTGTGTGCGTTAACTTGTAACGACTCCAGATTTTTAAAAAGCATATTTCTGATATTTTGTTGTACTTTGAGTGTGTTCAGCAAAAAATTCGATATCATCAAAGCGAATCAACAGCTACATAACTTCTATTAAAAAATAATAATCGAAAACTGTAAATAATGCTTCTACGTTATTACGTACATTAACGTTTAGCAAACTACGTACAATAAGGGTTGCATCGAAGTTTTACTAGTTAGGCACACAAATTAGCCAGAATTTCTCTTGATTGAAGGGGTTTAATATAAAGGGGTTATTTTTGTACAATGACATGATGATGAGTAAACGAATATTCTAACCTTATTCTAAACCAAGTCTTATTGGTAGATAGGTTGCACAAAGTATAATATGAGAAAAATTTGGCGGTAAAATGTTCCAAACTGAAACATAGAAAAAATTTCAATTTATTTTCTCTTTATAATAGATGCCCCTGTTTTATATAATCACAATTTTGAAGATGTTCTTTTAAATAAACTTATTTTAAACTTACTTTCAAACGGATGAAGAAATGTTTACGATCATCCTACATAAATACATAAGTTTTGTTAGATGAACATTCAAAAGGAAAATCAGAAGATTAGAACTTTTGTAATTACATTTTGTGAGAAGGAAAATTTTATTTCCGGAAGTATTTTCATTAAAAATAGGATTTATATTATCAAAAACATATTTTAATCCGAACTTCATATTATTCACATAAAAATATTTTTTCAACTCTTGACAATATAGAAAATACAAGCTTATACTCAGGTCCTTCGACGATACACTTCATTTTCTATGAAATAGTGTATTTCGTTCCAGATAAATTAGTTTTACTTGTTAGAAGATATTATTTCGCAAATAAAGCAATATCTTAAATTTTTGAAAGCCTGTATATTTTGCATTTCGGTGAAGGGAGAAGAATATTTATAAAAATATTAAAATTTTTCATTCAAATTTATAGTTTAAAAACACTATATACTGAAGTAGATTTATTCATCCATACTGGTAAAAATAATATTGATGCGCATTAAATATAGAAGTTTCAGAAATTAAATTACAATTCGAAGAACTGTTTTTAGAAACAAATATTAAATTAGGATTTATTTAGCTAGTAACACGGAAACAAAATACACAAGAGATTAAAATTAAATTATTTTTCAATACTCAGAAAATATATTTTCCTTAAAAACTTTCTGCATATATTAAGAATTTGCTATTGGTAAATAATTAACGAAAGATATATTCGATAAGACAGATTTTTAATACTTTTAAAACGATTTATAATGTGTGAGAAAACACCGAAATTTTATTTTATTTGGAGATGCATTTAAATTTCATTTTTGATTATAGAACTTTTTGCAGCTTAAAAAAAACTTCGAAGTTAATTTAATCTACGAACAAATTTATTTTTATAAATCGAAAGTTTATAAGCCTGTATATATTAGTTTATTACGAAAATTAATGAATTAACAGTTTAACATATATAAATATTTATTATTTCATTTTAAACTGCATCCATTAGTCATACTTATTTTTCATTGATGAAGGATTATTTCGAATTTTAAAAGTCTTTAACTTCCCCGAAAGTTTAACTGCAGATATTTCTATCTCAGGATACCCTACGAATAAAAGGAATACAATACCTCATATTGGGTTCTCCAATATGGAAAGGGATTCCTGAAAGACCATTGACTCAAAAGAAAGGGATAAAACTGTCACTAATGCCTTCTTCAGGAAAAGTGTTCTATAGAACGGCAAAACATTCCAACTGTCATTCTTGAGATATAAATGTGCTGATTTAGGACAGCAGGGATTTTACAGTACAGTGGAATAGTAAAGATAGAAGAATTATTGAAGGGTTTGGAGTATTCACACTCATGTAAGTTGGAAAAATATGATAATATTATTGCCCTTTTTATAGCAAATATAACTCAACGGGAAGTAAAACGTTTGAGTACCTTATCCAGATTATTCATTCTCAATCTACTTCACATTTTATTACATTTAAATAGCACATCTGAGTCTTTTAATAACATGCATACTGCGCTAATTTCGAAGTTAAGTTTGTAACTTAATATTTTAAAGACAATGAATGAGAAAGTCTGACATTATACGTTTCTTGAAACACAAAAAACTTTAAAGATTATAATGAGTGAGAAAACAGTATAAAAGTCACATAAAAGAATATTTATATAATATATGTCCGTAACAGTCCAAAATTTGGATCTAAAAAAGAATGTGTTCACCCTTAACTGCATTGCATTAGTGGCCCCTATTTTCCATGCTACCAATTACTTTTCGGACCCCGAAAAGAGAATCCAGTCACGGAGTAATCCTTGTTACAGCTCATGCAAAGGCCGCAAAGAACTCAAAACAGAAAACTTGAATGTCAAGGTAGTACGAAACTATCAAATTCAGGCCTGCAAATTTAGTTTGTCATTCCTTTCAATTCATACCGTGACCCTCAAAATAGTTCTCAACAAGAGCAACTTAATTAGATTGCGATTTACCATCAATTAGAATGAAGCTGTGACCAGCAGGACCAGTACAAGGACGGACAAATTAAACAAGAATCTCGTTCCGATATTTCAACCAGTCAGGGTTTCACCATGGAGCACACGCAGGTCAGTGAGATCATCGAGAGAGATATCTATGTATAATTAGGGTTTGCAACACTTCTGCATCTTAGGACAATTCAGAATTGGTTGTATCTAGTACCTCGGTTGTATCTCCAAATCAGCAGACTCTCTCAATCGCTCTCCAGCGAGGCCATCGTGATTCTACCGGGCCTGCTTGTACACTCCGAAAGATGCCTATGGGCGTTTACTCATTGGTTAGATTCGGTCGTTAAATGACGTATTTAAGTGCTGCAACCAATAAATGAGCATCCGTAAGCCTCTTTCGATGACTCATCTCGGAGTGCACAAGCAGGCCCGGTAGAATCAAGTTTGGTTCCGTCTCCAGTGTAAACCTCAATTCTTTTGTGAAGAGTGATGCAGCCCATTGTTTTCTGGTCTAGGAAGCGTGTTCTCTCACCTAACATAAATGGGCCCTTGATTGTCGTAAAGATGGGACACGCAAATTTCCGTTGTGGACAATGCATCTCAGTAGTGGAGATTCTTGTTCCTGATGTACGGTTGTCCTCCTTCGATTTCGGGCCAAAAGATCTAGAAAACACAGTGTTGCATTCAGTGGATGTCTCTATTTGAGATGCATTGAATAGGATGAATCTGGTTAGGGAATTGTATGTTTAACATGAAAGAAGATCAGTGGATATGCTGTGAATTATCACTAAATTGGTCGTTCACCGTTATCACCTGGTGATTCACTTGGGAAGCATGTTCTCGTAATAATCTACTTTTGTGGGAAATGGTACGAAGTGTATTTTCTTTTAAAATAATATAATAAAACATTGTTTTGTGAATGAAAGAAGCAATGTATTGAATAAATACCCACACGAGAAAATAAATGTTCGAGCAGAAAGTAGTGTTGAAGTAAATTTAAAAGGAGTAAAAGTATTAGACAAACAACTCCTGTACATTTTGGATAATTGTACCTGAATAAGTGGACACGAAGATATAATAATAATGTTAAAATATGTTAAATCGCAAAAAAAAAAAAAATCGTTCAGCAAATTATAAACTTACGAATACCTTAAAAGGTTATGTTAAGCATTACATTTTATTAGATAAAAAGAGTCTAGAATAATAGAATAATAGAATCATACAAACAACTTTTCTGGATAAGACTTAAAACTTCGCACTAAAATTGTTATGCAAAAGAAATATAGAAACTATTCTCATAAATTTAAAAAAATCAATACAAAAAATTCTTGTCGTGGAAGCGAAAGAAGGAAAAATTTAAATTTAGCAAGCAGAAAACAAAGGACAAAACAATCAAGTTATCTCATATTCTAAAACTCCCTTGACACAAAGTATTCTTTGGAAAAGAAAACAAAACTGTTTCATGAACAGCGTAGCTGAGAGTTTTTCTTTTTTAAGTTAATGTTTGGAAATATTTATTAGAAATTCTTACTCTATGAAAAATGCACCTTCTTTGTGTCATAATTAAAAGTCTTTCTTAGTAATTCAAGAGTTTAATAAATTTATCGAGATATATAAAAATTAACGTATGCATGTATACTCAATCAAAATTTACTGATAAAAAACCCGACTAATTGATTCGAAATTCTATACAGATATGCATACAAACATAGAGAAAAATATATAAGCTGTATTATTATTTATTTTAATTCACCCGCTCCCTGATATTCAATGAATATCGACGATTTTGTGCTTTAAATAGCTTATCTCGGATATCTTACAGATTAATCAAATAGGAAAATGTGAAATATGAGATAGATATCACAAACGAAATCGACACATCATTTTGATGACAAGTTTCCATGATCCATTAGAAATCCATGAAAAAGCATTAATTTGACATAAGAGTTACGACATGGAAAAAAAAAATACCTCAATTTCTTAGGTTCCGATTAGCTGGAATATACTTACTCCCACAAACACATACACACAGATGTACAGATACAATCCTAAAATTGTGTGCTAGGCTTTTTATCCTTAATTGACTTTAGATATATAGATGTATGCAATTACACCTTATAGATATGTACAATTAAGTTTTGTAAAAAAATGTACATAATTTTATGGTACAGAATAAAATTTTGAGGAGATTGAATCTAAGTACAAAAATTAAAACCTTATATGGACCCCGAACAAAAAAAAATCCCAGTTAGTAAATGAGCTCCTTACATTAATCAATGGATGCACAAATTTTCATTTTTTCATCATGAAAAGCTTCAGAAATATGTGTATTTAAAGTTGATCACAGTAAAATATTTATAAATATTTCACTTTTAGTTTAGACCTGTATGTACCTGTATGTAAAATGAGGGAGATAAAATTGCAATCCAAAACTACTGTTTAATTTTGAAAGTTACGTTTAAAAATTCAGTTCTGCTATCATAAAAAAAATTCTTTCAGTTAAAACTTTAATTGAAATTACTTTTATGTATTAAAATATAAGTCTGAGACTGCTAAAATATTTCTAATTGTTCGACTCGTTGTACTATTTAACAATTAATTTTCTGAAGGCGAAAATATATTAATTAATGTTAACATACGAATAACGTTTTATTTAATTATAATAAGTTAAGTAAAGAACCTTTTGTAAAATTCAAAATTAATTTTAAACATAAGGAAAACACTCAAAAATTATCATAAAACTTTTCAGTTCTTATTAACTTTATGTGTAGTCTTATCTTTGCATCTTTTAAAAGTCTTAAAATTTTTTAAATACAATTTCGTAAATTTCATTGTGCAAACAAATTAATTTTGCACAAAGACATTTGTTTAAAATATATATATATTTACATTTTTATTTACTTTAAATAAAAAAATTAAAATAATCGACTGATTTTCGCATTTTATAATAATTTGGTTTTATTTGCTTCATAAATAAATGAAATAACTTGCTTTGTAGAATTTAAATATTTTTAAAAATGGGCGTGTTTGCATTTGTCTAATCACAATTGCGAACTACTTTTACTAACATTTAATAAATAATTGAAATGAGATATTCAATTAAAAATACTAGCGAATGTGATATTAATTTGCTTTATTAATGATAGAGCTCTTAAAAGTAGTTTAAAAAGTTGGTGTATTTAAAGTGCAAATTCTTGCTTAAATGGCCTTCTTAATTACTTTCAAATTCAAGGCTATTTAAAAAAATTAAAGAATGAACTTATTGATTGTAAATTCTATTTGTTCAAATAAAATTTCATATATCCATATTTACTTGACTTTAAACAAAAAGTAACATTAAAGAAAAATATAGAATGTTTATAAATGGATTACACCTTGATCAAACTTGTGAATTTTGTATTTTGAATAATTTTCTATGACGTGTTATTATTTTACCAAAAGGCTGTGCGTTAAAGAAATAGCAAATTTAAGACACTGTGATGTCTAAATGCAATTAACTTTTAGTTCAAATTATACGCGTAGTGTTGGGGGAAGAGGTGGGCACTTGCCACCAAATTTGTTTAGAAAATCATTCGTTTTATAAAGTTTTTCAAAAGCCAAATAAACTTTACTACTTTCACTCAAACATATTACGGCACCCCCCTAACCCTGCAAAATTTTTGACCACTCGAGGCTTATGTCATAGAGTTATGTGACATACAGAGCAGCGGAAGTACAATAGATCAGTTGGTCTTAAATCAAAATATTTTTTGCCAGCTATGTGACTTCCCTCATGTTTGCTAAGTCTCATAAAATATAACCTTTAAAAAATACATTATGTGTACTGCTATTATTATTTGATTTGCATTTTGATTTGGTAAGAGGTTCAAGTAAAGTTCTCGCGACTTATTTTCGTCGCCAATGACTTTTTTAAACGTCAGTGCAATACTTATTATCTCCTCCAAATGTTTAATACATTGTACAGCTATTAGAATATTCTTAAATTCTTAATTAATTTTTTATACATTTAAAAAAATTAGATCCGCATTTTCCCTTTGCAATACTTTTCATTTATTTAATTAATATTATTGTTTAAAATCTAATATTAAAAGTATATGTTATGTCAGAGGGTGACACGATACACATGCCCCCACCCCCACTTTGTTTAGAAAACTATGCATTTTAAAACTTTGTATGAACATCTAGAGAAGATTTGCAGTTGTTAGTCTGGCATTAATACGTATGGCAAAACTGGCAGCTACACATAAAGCATAGCACATCACTATGCCATTATTATTGCTTACTTTACTAATTCTACAGTAAAATCATTCAGTTATATTACCAAGGAAATGTCGAGTAAAATAGTCTGATCACAGAACAGGAAACCATAGTAAGAATTCTCCACAGAAGTGTTCATAATATAAATTTAGGCTTTAGATTGCATTTTAATTATTTTTAAATAATCAATTTAAATAATCAAAAAAATGCTCAGTTTTTTTTAGTTATTTGATTTTACTTTAAAAAAGAGCAGCATCGTTACAAGAATTCTATTT
Source organism: Cheiracanthium punctorium (assembly GCA_038373885.1). Classification (NCBI taxonomy): domain Eukaryota; kingdom Metazoa; phylum Arthropoda; class Arachnida; order Araneae; family Cheiracanthiidae; genus Cheiracanthium; species Cheiracanthium punctorium. Next base: position 174,802 of record JAWZYV010013388.1, read on the forward strand.
TTTATGTTTTTTTAGTTTTATTTCCATTAAATTAATGTAAAAACTAACTAGCATCATTTACAAATGCACGCAATGAAACTAATATTTTGATTCGTAAATGCATATAAATGTGTAATAAAAGCAAGTAACTAAGAGTATCTATACGAAATAAACATTACATCAGTGACTATTGTAAATATAACGTTTATTTTTGTGCAGAGAACGAAAATAGCTGTTTATCCGATTGCTATTTCGGTAAGGTTGGTCTTAAAACCGATAATACACCCATAAAACGATAATATACGCTTCTAGTAAATTTAAAAATCAAAACAAGAGAAGTGAAAAATGGGTTACTTCTAAAATATAATACGAAAAACTAGTTCTGTCGGGCTGTATGAGAAAAAAGGAAAATAAGAAACAAATTAAAAAACGAACAAACTTAATTTCAACCAATTAGGGCCCTGAAAAAGTGTTTGACAGGACTTCTTTTTAAGTTACAGAGTAAATGAAGCAGCCTAGGTGCTGATATTAAAAAGAAAAAGAAAACGTACAGTGCCAAGGTCAATTGTTCGTGCTGAAGAAATCTGTTATCTTGTGTTCCTGGTAAACTGAAAAAGAGCTCGAACTTAGTGAATTAACATAAATTTGTTTTATTATAGTTCTTCTATGCAGCTAACATATTTGTAACATCAAGATTAGCCTTTCCATCAACACTTGTCTTATGAATATGAGGGCATTTTCGCGAAAATTTCCACAAAGTGCATAGTTTTGATTTCACTCGATGATTTTATTCTCTACCATTAGCTAAGTACACTACATCTAAAGTTTTAAATGTAAAAGGAAGTGATACTCTACTTCTTTAGTCTAGGTTGTACATTGCCATTGATCGCAATTGGTCACAAATAGGTCTGAAACTAGCCAAAACTGGAAGAACTTCGTTAAAATGTCTTTATATACTATTATGAAAATGTAATCGCCACATTTTTCTGAATGCAGGTCTATCTGTCGTCTACTAGAATTTTTTGTTGAGCTTCTAACTGACCATTGGTAACTCAACAATAAAGTAATGCATTAAATTCAAATAAGAACAATAACAACAACCGATTAACTGTAAATGTTAGTTCAGAAGTAATTGTCTCTTGTTTTCGTAGAGAGTAACTAAGTAATTTTGGTAATTAATTTGCGTAACAAAATTAGATTAAACATAAATGAAATAATGCAATTCCTTCAATATAATTTATATATTTATGCATTTATATGATGAAATTTTGGTGTTTTAATTTATAATCATTTGCAAATGTGTTTAACCTTTGAATTTCGAAATTAATTACCCTTTTACCTTTACTTAACAAAACAATATTACCTGACTTCCAGTTTCAACATAGAAATAAATATGCATTCGTTATTTATTTGCTTCTTATTCAAATTCAAATAATGTAAAAAGTTCCAGTTTTGTGTTTGTGTATCTAAGCATTTGTATATTTGAAAAGCACTCAAATATCGTGATTTATCCAATCAAAAGAAATATCCAATGTCGAAATGTTTTTCATACTTCTTTCATTCCTAAAATTAACTTTTGTTTAAATCTTTGGTAATCACTTTAAAGTGCACTTTCGACTAAGTCAATGTTCCTTAATGAAAGGTATTTTTTACTAATAGCTTGAATTACCGCTCTGGCCAGAAGCAGTTTCCGACCCGATAAGCACATTTAGTATCCGTAATAGCTTTAATTTTAAAGTCATTAAGGAATGCATTAAAGCAATTTGCATCTTTAGACTCATCGCATTTTTCTCTCGTCTTATTTTTTTTTTTTTTTGTTGTTTGTTTCTTTTTACTAGTGCTGCGTGTCGTTAAAAATAGTAAAAATGGGAACTAAGATATTACGAAGTCGATTATAAGAAATGGAATTTGTTGAGAGTTCCACCGAAGGTGTCAGTTTCCGGTGAATTCCTATTAAAAGTGGAGTTTATTCTGAGGAATATTCACAGATTTAAAACTTTAAATATAGAAAATATGAACTTCTTTTCTCTTACAAGGAAATAAATAAAAGTATGAGGCTACATTTAGCTTACGAATTAGGTTTTATTGTGGCGATTATTTTAATAGATTTCCTGTAAATAACAATTATGATATAATTACAGATATGCTTCATAAGTATAATCATTTTTATTTAAAACTGTGCATTTTGTAATACAAGATAAAAAATTCAATCGCTCTCCCTCTCTCTGTCTCTCGGTTATTTCCTAAACTATTAGCAAGATACACGTACTTCCAGTTCCAAAAATGCTTTAAATTGTATAATCTATTCTCTCAAAAGCATTCACAATTAATAACCATCTTATAAATAAAAATGAAATTCTGTTTGTTTGTTTGTTTGTTTGTTTGTTTGATTGTTTGTTTGTTTGTTTGTTTGTGGATTTGATTCGTATACAAATCCACAAAAATGGACCTATCGGCCTGAAATTTAGTACAGATATGTAAAATAATATAGAATAACTCATAGTCCACTTTAAAACTTTGAAAGTCCACCCGTTCCCGGAATTTAAGAGATTTTTTATGCTCTTCACGCAAAAATCTTTCCGTAATTGTAACCCCTGTAGTGAAAAAAGTGTGAAATAAGGATCGTAGTTGCCATGTGTGGCGATTTTGCCGAATAAAATGTCGTTCGTATACAAATCCACAAAAATGGACCTATCGGCCTGAAATTTAGCACAGATATGTAAAATAATATAGAATAAATCGTAGTCCACTTTAAAACTTTGAAAGTCCACCCGTTCCCGGAATTTAAGAGATTTTTTATGCTATTCACGCAAAAAGCTTTCCGTAATTGTAACCCCTGTAGTGAAAAAAGTGTGAAATAAGGATCGTGGTTGCCATGTGTGGCGATTTTGCCGAATAAAATGTTTTAAATTCTCAAAGTAAAAATAAAAGAATAATAATGATTTTCTTTTTGTTAGTTTATATTCGTAAGGTTATTTTTTTTTAAATTATAATATCGTGTGCATGGGAAATCAGAGCAGGAATGTAATGCTTTACACGCAAAACAATAAGAATTGAAGATTTCCGAGGCTAATAGGTAAATTATTTTAGTTTGGCGAAAAAATAAAATGGCTCAAATGCCGATTTTGTGAAAGTGAGTTCTAGCGGTTTGCACAGATTTCAGCTTGGCGCAATTTATTGAGAGCTTAAGGAAATAGATTTTTGAAAACAAGTGCAAAGGTTTTATTAGAATACAGCGTTAAATTTTAATGATTCGTGAAAAAATAATGCAGTTATTAAGGGATTTCAATTGATCTATCTCCAGAATTCTCGCCAAATGAGTACATTGATTTAAGTTGGGGGAATTCCGCCAAATTTCAGAAAATTGAAATCTTCTCATTTAGTACATCGTAAGTAATGATGAGTAAAACACGTGATAGTTGATAATTTTAAAAAATTCGGCTGTATTAAGGGATTCAACTTTTCAAATAAAGGCTTGCTTTACTTTTTCGCGGTCGAACCATTTCCCATATATTATTGCTGCTAAGTCAATGCTTCGAATGATTTCCTGAAAAAACGCTTGCAAAATGGCGTATGTTGGCACTTTGGCGAGGCTTAGATTTGAAACTGGATTTTATTTGAGACTGGGATATATAATGACACTGGTTATAGATAAAAATGAATGTTGGTATGAGTGTATGAGGTTGAAAAACTCCAGCACCGTTGAGCACCGTTGCACCATGAAATTTGGTTCACCTAAGTCTTTTATCATGGAGAAGCTTTTTATGCTATCCGTTTTCCTCTAACTTGCCACAAGGTGGCGCAGCAGAACGTCGAATTCTATTCCGTTTAGCCGTTTGCTATGCGAATATCGTCCAACCAATTTCGATGAAATTTGGTACACGCGAATATTAGAACACGGAGAATATTTTTCACTATCCATTTTGCTGTAACTTGCCGCTAAATGGCGCTGAAAAGCATCAACTTCTATACCGTTCGACCGATCGGCATAAAATTTTTTATACTTACACATTTGAGCACGAAGAATATATTCTAACTGCGTTTCCTTTTGATGTTACTCACCCCTAGATGACACTGCAATGCATTATTATTTTAACTCGCCACTAGATGACGATGCAGCAGGCCAAATTCTTGACCATTCAAACGGTCGCTATGAAAATCAGTATACATAGCTATTTGAACAATGAGAATATTTTGGCGTTATCCATTTTGCTATAACTCGCCTCTTGACGGCGCCGTAGCAAATCATTACTTTAATTAACTACTAGATGGCCCTGCAGTGTATCACTTCTTGACTGTGCAAATGATAGTTATGAAAATTGGTATACATAGATAGTTGAACACGGTCGCTATGAAAATCAGTATACATAGCTATTTGAACAATGAGAATATTTTGGCGTTATCCATTTTGCTATAACTCGCCACTTGACGGCGCTGTAGCAAATCATTACTTTATTGAACCACTGGATGGCCCTGCAGTGTATCACTTCTTGACTGTGCAAATGATCGCTATGAAAATAGGTATACATAGATATTTGAACACGGGGAAGAGTTTGGCGCTATCCATTTTCTTATAACTTGCCACTAGATGTCGCGTCAACACATGAACTTCAGGACTGTCCAGCCGATAGTCATGAAAATTCGTATACATCGATATCTGAATGCGAAAAATATTTTCGCCATATCCGTTTTGCTAAAACTCGCCACTAGATTTCGCTAAGCCGCATGGCCTTCTGCACCGTACAAACGATTGCCTTGCAATTCGGTATGCATGATTATTGGACACAATATAACGCGATATCCACTTTGCTATATCTGTTTATTACAATGAATAGTAATCACCACAAATCGTAATATCAAAAAGTCCATTCATTCCCGTGCGAAGAACGGGTACTTCAGCTAGTATGTCTATAAAAATTACAAATGTAGTGTTACCCCCACGAGTTATATGTAGATAAAATTTCATTATAGAATTTCATGAAAATTTCTAATATTTCATGTTTATTTTAGCAAAATTTATTGAACTATGAAGACCAAATATTTTGACCTAAGTTTCTTTTCCACGCTTAAAAGTTTATCGTCATGGGAAATCGTTGGGTAACCACATAAGTATTAAAAGTTTAAACGATAAGTTTTAATTTCATTTGTTGACATAATGCATGGACTAAAGCAAAGCTTATTTAACATTCACTCTTACGTCTTATATGACAGCAGACAATAAACATTAAATTTTAATGTTTCACTGTATTTGAAAAACAGCTGCATTAGTTTGTGATTCGTGGTCTAAAGTTTATGATGCTCGCAGCTAACGGAGAGTGAAGAATGAAGGATAACGTTTAATACAAAGAATGTAGTGAAGTCGTGTTACATTACGGGGAATTTCACAGGAATGACCAATAGGTTACGGTATAAAATTTCCAAATGAAAATTCCCAGATCTTCCAATGTCAAGAAGAATCAAGAATTCAATAATTGTTTAGTGCATGCACATGAAGAGAATGCCCTAATATGTGCTTACCCTCATACACAACCTAGTTCAAGGCATATTAGCGATGCATGTGGTTATTCTAATTCGCAAGTATGGAACATTTTAAGTATATATTTTGCATAACCGTATCACCCCATAATGTGACAAGCATTACAGATAGGATTAAAAGAACTTAGATTTGATTTCTAGAATTTCATTTTGAATTAGCAAAACAATAATTCATCTTTTATTAGTGCCACTATGTTGGCCTATGAGTGTCAATTTACAAGAGAGAGTGTTACAGATCCACAAAATTGAAACCACTGGTCTCCCAGAAGCACATAATCACAAGCCTTTGATATGTTCTACCCAAAACGTATAAAATACTAATATACGGCAGTCCTGTTGAGTGACCTAAAATATACCGAATTTGAATTCCCTACATTTCTTTGGAGTTTCTTGAAAAATAAAGTAAATGAACAAGAATCAACTATGTATCAGTGATAATGAATAGAATATTTGTGGTATGCAGGTGCGTAACACCGAGTTTCCCATGCAAAGTACAGGAAGATTTTTCTTCATGGGTGCATTTTTGCATTGAAGCCGAAGAAAACTGAAACAAATATTATGCTAATCCGATTTTTAATGTAATATTAAGATTCTAAAACGCACATATTAACATTTTTAAATTTCTTTTCATTTTCTTATTCAGTCTTTATTTTTTTATCCCTTGTTCTTTTACTTTATGTTATTTAAAACAATTTTATGGAAAAAAAATCTGTATCACAATACAGTAGTACAGTGATCCTTCAACACTGAGGAATATACGTTGGATAAAAGTAAATTTTAAATTTAGGATTTGAATATAGTAAATTAAGTGATCCAATAGTTTCGAATGATATCATAAATTATAAATAATACTTTTTCCGTACTTTGCACTGTACAAGGTAAAGCTCGTTAAAATCGTCTAGTTGGTCGTTTACAGTTTTCAAAATAGTCTGCATTTTAATAACTTTTGAAAGCTCGGTTATCTTGTACTAGCTTTTTATGGCTCCCTAAGACTTCTTGTTCAGCAATTGAATTATTATTCTTTTTATATAACTAACAAAGACTATTTACGATTTGAATTTAGTTTCTTGTAATATGTTATTCCAGTATGTAACTTTATAAAAGACCTGTAATTCAAACAATGCGATTAATTAAATTTGCGGAACACTGTCATTTTTTACATCTATTTGACCATTTAAACATTGTATTTTCAAAATAAGCAGTATAATGTTTTGTTTCGACTTGTTAACATAAACACCGCACTTTGACTAAAATGTTATAACATTTAACAAAGACCTCGAACACGGAAAATCCATTCTTTTGAATTTTCAAGTTTATTGTTTGTTGAATAGACAGTAAATGTTCAATAACAAAATATGCCAAACTGCGATTATATTTACTTTAATTACACTTCCGTTGTTAATTTTTTAAAAATAAAGTTTGCTTATTGACAAATAAACAAAGAATTAACATCATGACTTAGCTCTCAGTTTAAAAAATATACTTAATTTTAGTTAAGTACAATCCGGTTGGCTTTTTTTAAAGATAAAACAACACTGTTAATGCATCTAAATTCTTAGTATAAATTAGAAAATTGAAGGAAACTAGTAAAACTGAAGTCTCAGCACAGAAAACTTCAGAAAGAACTTGCTTAAATAATAATTTAATTAAAATGGGAAAAACAGATAAGAATTATTTTAATTAAGGAAGTTCTCAAAGAAAATGTATCCCCTTGTGACACTGCTTTGCAAAAAAAGATATGGTTTTAGAAGAATTTGTATGTTTTCCTTTAATTTAATTTTATGCAAGAACAAAAAGTTTTGTATAGATTTTGAAAAAACCTGCTTTATAACTCTTAAAAATAATAGTGCCTTTTAAAGAATTAGATATTTCCGTTCAATTTTTTATTAGTATGCGATAAAAAATTATAATCTGAGCACTAAAGTGCTATCGGAATCATTATGTCTGTTTTTAGATTCAATGCGAATTATAAGAAGAAATAATTCAGATTTCCTCAGACTTTCTTTAGGAATATTATCAAGGGATATTACCAGATGGATTCGGTAATCTTTCTTTTATCTACATTACATATTGTAGATATTTTGAAGTCGTAGAGATTTGCGACATTAATTTCAGATTTTTTCTACCAGGTTTAGGGGCCATAGTATCATAATTTTCCTATAAAACATTTTACAAACATGTTACAAATTTGTGTGAGCTTATATGAGGAATAAACTGTCTCCCAGCACCAAAAGTAAGTAGCTTCTTATAATTCCGATTCAAGTTTTCAATCTGATTTATTGTAACTTAAAAAATAATTCTTAATGTTTCGTAAACATAAGAACATAACTTTTATAAATTAGCAGTTTAGTAAGGCCTAGCAGCTTATTTTTAGGAATAATTTATGTTATTGATAGGGTATGCACGAGTTAGGATGTGACACTTTAACTTAAGGAAGAAAAATGATGGGGGAAAAGGAATTTTATCTTCTCACAAGAAACTGACTGTTCCATCATTGATAAAAAATATATTACCGTAAACCTGTAACCATGATAGACGGTTGATGGAATCAATCTTGCACGGAAATATTTTTTCATTTGATTTAACAGTATGTTAGATATATTCATTTTATATTATGCAAGAAACCTTGGCAGTGTAAATTATACACTGTTTCTGTCATTTTTTCCTGAATATGAAAATTTCGGATACATTTCAAATTTTAGAAACATATTCAATCCCTCTTTCACCTGAAGGAATGATGGGAGAACCTTACCATTTCAATATGCCTATATAACTAAGACTTAATAATTACCATTAAATTTATATTTTTTAATATTTTAAACTGTTTCAAGATTGAGAAGAAGGTTATCAAGAAAGTTATTGTGAAACTTTCAAAGTTGTGCATGTCGAAAATAACCTGAGCGAAATAGTTTTGTTAAAGATGTCTATCTCCCGAGACTCTCCCCTAGCTAATTATCTTATTTATACTTTTACAAAATATTAAAGTTTATTATTATTTTGAAATTTACCCTTCCATTACTTTTTAATCAGGCAAATCCCTACTCAGAATTAAATAAGGCATACAGACATTTTCAATATTATACGGACTTTGCCTAAACTGTGTTGATTAATTATAGCTAAATAGCCTATGGAATTATACGTTTAACACTAAATAGTATTATGCGATGCTAATATAGTTAAGGACAATCGGTCATAAGGTTTGACCTCTAATTATGATTAATCTATCAGCACATTCGAGATTACGCTAGGGACATTATGCGTATATGACTTCTCCCAAGACATGTTTCAATTTATGTAAACACTGTCTAGTTTTCGACCGTATACATACTGACATATTGGTTGCATTAACTAATAGATAAATATTCATTCACTAAACACACTCTTTTAGAATATTATTGCAAAAGGAGATACATTATCTAACAGGATGAACTTATTATTAAATATTAAGTATCAATATTAAAGAATTATTATGCATAAAGTTTGAATGCGAATAGTATGTAAATGCTTTCATTTAACTATATTACATAAGAATACTTCCCAAGCATTTTTTAAAGTTTCTACCGCCACTGAAGTTCTTTATTCACTGTCACAGAAAATCCTACTATTTATTTTTAAAAGATCATTGTGATCTTCTGGTTTCCTCTCAAACTATATAGGTTAATAGAAACACAAAATTTTCGGGGTTTACTGCTACCAGTGATTGGAAAAGAGTAACATGTAATTAAATTATTTTTATTTAATTTCCAAGCATAGACATTTACTTTGTGTTATTATGACTTGTCAGTTCAGATATTTCTGGTTACTTAAGGAAAACTTTTATATATGCAAATCGAAATGTACAACATTTTAGTATGACATAGTATTTTATATGTCAAAATAACTTTAAACTTTAGTAAAGCTAAAAATTTATAATTAGCCACTGCAATTAAGATGTTCCAAATTGACTTTATAAGCGTGGAATTCTAAAGCTTATGTCAGTTGAATAACATAGATTATTCCGGGGAATGGTACCATTCGGGATGATGCAGCTACCTTCGGAAACAACAAAATAACACCCACTGTAAAATCGTAATAAGTGCTGTATTATAGCGATCCAAAGATTGCATTTGCAATAACAGAAAATATTGTCTTCAACAGTTCCGTTCAACTTTTTGACTAATACATACAGCGATATAAGTGTATTTCTTCATTATTTCTCAGCCATGAGTATTATGTATACAAATGATCTTAACCCGGGATTACTCACTCGAAAAAAAAAAACGAACAGAATTACTCGCACAGTGTATCTCATACCGAACAGTATTTTTTATGTTTTTTTTTTGTCGTAAAACCGATACACGAGAGGTAAAATAATGGGAAAAAAATACAATTGTAATCATACATTTATAAGTACTGCTCGAAGGGCAATATAAAAACATGCTTATTTACTCATAACTAAAGCCTCTCTTAGAATAATAGCAGATGTACAGGAGCAGGGTGTGACATACCCGGCGTGTGATCATTCAAAAAGCTATTTGAAGAATTCGACCACAGATTTTTCCCCTTAAAGGTTAAGACCCTAAAGTTAGCGGCACCAGGCCTCATCCATTTTCAAAAGAAAGAGTCGCATCAAAAACAGAAGGTCGCTCAGAACAATAGCATAAGTACTCGCGTTGGGTATGATATACCCGACGTGGCGAAATCCAAAAACCTAATTCGAAGAATTTCAAAACAAATTTTCCGCCTTAAAGGTTATGACTTAAGAGTCAGCTAGACGAGGGTTCATCCATTTAAAGAAAAAAATGTTAGTAAGGCACATTGAAAACAAAACCATAACGGGCATAGTATACCCTGCGCAGAGATGACAAGTCTCCCGCTTTTTTCGGGAGATTTCCCACCACAATTTTTGACAGTTTTATTTTGCATTAACCCATTCGTGCCTGGACATTTTTGCGACTTTCTTTGATTTTTGCTAACACTAGCAGTAATTAATAAATTTCTGATGTCAACTTTTTGAACAAGTGATGATTTCATTTAAAATCATTATGTATAAAAATTGAAATGTCAACATCCTACTTGGCCATATTAAAATATTTTGTGGAATTGAGGTTCAATACTCGCGAATAAAGACTAGGAAAAATGAATAACGTTTTCGAATGATAGCGAAAATGCCGTCCCAAAAAAGGGACGCTAGGCATAAATGGGTTAAATTTTTGGACTTATTTTAAGCATAAGTTTGTAAGTAAAAATTAGTGGTGGGAAATATCCCGAAAAAAGTGGGAGACTTGGCATCTCTGCCTGTGTGATTACTGCCGAGTTAACATTCTGTGGCATTTCTATGCTTTACATTTTATGTCAAAGCATATTCACTAGTAATCCAGTGTGATAATATGATCGTTCGTTATATGATCCGCATAACTCCGTTTAATGGAGTTTTACTGCCATCCCGTCACCAGTTATAAAAAGAGAAAGAATATAAATATAATTTTATTAAATATTGAAAAGAACTAATCAGTAAATACTTAATTATGCTTCTAAATTAGTTCACTATCAGTCCACGAGTATTTCAAATATTTTAATGTTATTTTGAAAATTTGTGTATAATATAAAACAAACGAAAACTATTTTTTATTTGCCTTTTCAAATGACCTTTCATGTGGCATTTTTTGAGCACATAAAAAAGGCTTCAACAAAAAGTGTGGCAAATCATGAGGTTAAGTATACTCAAGAGAATACATGCGGTGGAAACACCCAACACCTCCTAGATATACAATGCCTGATAACAGAAACGTTTACGTCATCACTGGGTCCACTAAAGTGACGTTATCACACATTTATTCTCACAAAGTAAAACTATTCAAATTTTGTGGTAAATTTATTCCCACATAAAAAATTTTAATGATTTAATATAGAAAATGTAATTTTACTACAAATAGGAAATTTTAACTATCACTAATTATATAATATGATACAGAGATAGATCATAATAAATTATTTTTTATCAAAAAGGTATTTTAATTTTTATCTTCAATTTAAGATATTTTCTAAGGTTTGTATTATTCACCAGAAATTTGAAATGGCTTTACTTTGTGAAAGTAAAACTGTAAGACTGTAATCTGTAACTGTACTCAGTAATTATTAACTTGACTGTATTAGACTGAATTAGACTGTAATCAGTAATTATTAACTGTAATAATTTTCTAAGTATTATTAAATGCATGTTTTCTTTTATGCAGCTTTTTTAAGCGCTATGTAACATGTGAAACAACTGTAATTTTATTGTATTTTTAAATAAAGTTCAACTATATATATATATATATATATATATGTGTGTGTGTGTACATAAAATATATATCATTATTCTGATTTTTTAAAGGATTTTTATGATAATTTGTGTATCACACAACATTGGCTATAACTTTTAGGTAATTTTATTGTTGTAAAATAAATATTTTAAAAAATATATATGTATCAAACTTTAGTTGAAATAAAGAGAAACGCAAAGGAAAATAGGATTTTATGGGGGGACTTGTACAGTAATTACCATGGTTTGCACCATTTAGATTGTTTTACTTATTGATTTTTAAATTATGTCATTTTCACTGTCTTTTTGAGAAATTGAATACGAATTGATATCGGGGAGACAATGAGAATGCTCATCCTCATCATCCACGTTACTTGAGAATTCACGATCTTCCCAATCATAGCACAACCCGAAATTCAGTAGTCTTCAATCTGCAAAAATCCCCTTTCTTGACGTCACTTTCTCGCATTTGTTGTACTTTACTTGAAAATATTTGTTTTTAGGATAAATTGAAAGCTGCAGTATGCGCCCCATTTGCTGAAGCAAATGCATAACAAGTATCCGAATATGCTTAAATTACACAGTAGTTTTGAGTATACAACATTTTTTTCTTTTTTCAAAAATGTTGTTTACCTACACTGGAACCTTTGATATATATATCACAATTTAGAGGTAACGATTATATATATATATATATGAGTCTGTAACCAATGAAGCCAAACAGAGTATTGTTCTACATAAATATTTTACAATTATATTAGCATAAATAGCAATAATAAATGAATATAATTATTATCAATATCATTATTGTTAATATTATTGCTACAGTTTTTCTCCATTTCCACAACCTCAACTAAGTACTTCTTAGCTACTGCAGCTAGTACTACGTAAAACATAGGCTAGCTATACTAGTGTAATATTTATTTTATTATTTATTAATTTAATTAATACCATTTTTATTCTTTTTATTTATTCATTTAATTATTACTTTTTTTTATTTATTTATTCTTTTCCTTTCCATACTTCCAAAGTATTATTAATATATCATTTTTTATTCACACTCCATGGCATTACTTGTCTATTGATTGCATTAAGCCTTCTCTGATGGCAACATGCACTAATACTGCCTCCATTACTGAGCTTTGATCTTCGTGTCGGTCCACTTCCTCGTTGTTTTTTTCTAATAGCTACGGTCGCGCCCCCAAGTTACAAAAGGACCCTAATTTTGGTCAGGTAACTTGCAGAAACCTAGCTATTATTGTTTTTTTCGATTAAATTGAAATGTGTGTGCGGTGGCGCCTGATGATAGAGCACACCATTTCAATATTAATTCCATTTTCGGACTATTTCTGATTACATGTGATTAGGCTTAAATGCACACCAGTTCTAATTTGGCGTTTTATATTCAATTTTTCCACTCTTTCATTGCCTTAAAAGGCTATATTTAAACACTTATCCGGAATAAGCTCGTTAATTGGCACCATGTGCTATCTACTTTTTTATTTTTTTATATTTTTTTCAGTTTATCATTGGATTATCTTGGGATTTCACTTTACGTAAGTAAGCTATTATATATTATATATATATATATATATATATATATATATATATATATATATAATATATAATAGCTCACTTACGTAAAGTGAAATCCCAAGATAATCCACTAATAAAGTGAAAAAAATATAAAAATAAAAAAGTAGATAGCACATGGTGCCAATTAACGAGCTTATACCGGATAAGTGTTTAAATATAGCCTTTTAAGGCAATGAAAGAGTGGATAAATTGGATATAAAGCGCCAAATTAGAACTGGTGGGCTTTTTAAGCCTAATCCATGTATCCACAAATAGACGGAAAATGGAATGGAAAATTGAAATGGTGTGCTCTATCATCAGGCGCCACCGCACACACATTTCAGTTTAATCGAAAAAAACAATAATAGCTAGGTTTCTGCAAGTTACCTGACCAAAATTAGGGTCCTTTTGTAACTTGGGGGCGCGACCGTAGCTATTAGAAATAAACAACGAGGAAGTGGACCGACAAGAAGATCGAAGCTCAGTATTGGAGGCAGTATTAGTGCATGTTGCCATCAGAGAAGACTTAATGCCATCAATAGACAAGTAATGCCATGGAGTGGGAAAATATATTTCATTTAGCGCTGATTTCATTTCCGCTTTCATGAGTGCTGCAGATCGCTCTCATACGGTAGCGTACTCGTGTTTTATTATAGGTACTTATTTCTTAAGTCTTGTTTTTCAGACAAAAATTTTCAGTGTTTTAAGTACATCTTAGAAAGGAATATTTTTTCTCTTTTTGGCCACAAAAGGCGCTGAACTTTGCAGCACTTTAATTATCTTGAAATTCTTCATTGCGTTTCCATATCAACTATGTGTTGTGTGTTATTCACTTTTCTCTTGATAGTTTATGTTCAAACTAAGTCGTCTAATTCATACAAATACAACGATCTTATGTGTGGAAAACAACACATTATAAAAAATAATTACATTTCTATTTTTAGAAATATAACTCGTTGATTTTAATTCTGCTACTATTTTTTTCAGTGAATGAGGTAATTTTATAATGCTTTCTTAGCATTTACATGAATTCAATGCACGTCCATAAAGAAAAAAGTAGGGTGTGCCCTAATAATTAAAAGCACTTGTTCCAGTTTATAGCTTATGTTAAATGCTTGTTACACTTATTTTTAAAATGCTTTTTATGAAGGAGTGCGAGTTAACAATTATTTTGCTTCATTTGTTATTTTAAACGAATGAATAAGTTATAGGTTATCAATTTATGCATGCTAACTTAATCGAATTGTAATTGTCAGAAAAACTCACATGATATATTCAAGAAATATTCAGAAAAGTGGTTCCAAAAACGTTAAACACGTGTTAAAAGTATGATTTCCCACGGATATTATTAACGAGAGAAAAAAATGTTTTGCGTTATCACATTTAATGTTTTTCGTATTATTACCGCACCCAATTAGAAATGCAAAATGCAAAGCAAGACAAAAATGGATAAATTCGTAAATCATGTAAGGCATATCTAAAGCAATTTCAAGACTAAACCCCATAAACTTGAAAAAGTCCATAAAACAAATATCTAGTACTATTTGCAGCGGGGGAAATGCGCCAATCTGTGTAGATGTTTCTAAAACATGTATTTGCTTACAATTGCTTATAATAATCTGAATTTTGGCATGGAATAGGCCCTGCCATAGCCTTGTGTCTAAGGCACCGAACAGGGTAGATGGCGAAACTGTGAAGCTTTAGAGTTCTGGTCTGACACCCAGCCGTCGATCTAACTGTCTGTAGTTTTGGGCGATTTTATTCAGATGTAAAGTGAATCCGTGATAGATCCCCTTAAAGTAATTTCTCGGCCCAAGAATCCCTTTCCTAGGCACATATTTCTCGTGTAGGTTTGCCTTATATTCAATGAAAATCACATTCATATTTTGCATGGGACATACACGTGCACATTCATCGTAAATTAACTACGATAGTGACGTTCGAAGCTGCAATGTTCAATTATGGCATCCAGACTGGCAGATTTTAATTTCAAATCTTAACTAAAAATATTGGAAAATAATACGATTCATAATGCATTTATCTTGTACATATTGGATATTTTTCTGTTGCAAATCACTAGTGAGGGCTATATAAGAATATTCGAACAGGTAAATTTCAAATTTAAATTAATATTTCAAATGCCTGAAATTTATTTCAATTTAAAATTTCAAATTAAAATTCAGGTAAATATGAAATTTGATCGAATTTTAAATTTATAGATCATAATTAAATTTATTAATCATGATTTATAAATTTAAATTTATAATCATTTAAATTTATGATCCTATTTTAGTCACCTGTTTTCTGAGGAAAATACATTGGTTTTTGAAAAACAATGATCAAAACTTTTATTAAAGGACTTGTTCCAAAGTGATTATTACTAAGTGAAGACGACGTTTCCGATCTCATATTGCTATGAAATTCTTATTCTTTACTATGCCCTAACTCTCCTTAAATTTTGTACCAATAGTTATGGGTACCCCAGTTAATTGACTGTGAAATAGTTTATCTATTTTTCACAGTCATCTAAATTTTTTAGTAAAATAATCGTTATTCTATAGTTTACTAATTTAGTGTTTAAATGAAATATACAAGTTCCGATAAATAAAATGGATATAGGAATATAAAATTATAAATGTAAGTAAATTTTATTCCACATAAAATTTAACATACTAATATAATGTCCGTTAGTTCTTTCTGATCTTATTCCTGTAAAATATATTTCATTGTTATACTTTTTTTGGTAGATGAAAAATGGGAGAGCAAGCTATAGTCTACTTTTAGTCTGACCCATGAACATTTCAAACAGCTATATTTCCTTTTAGATTACATATAAATTTCTTCATAGTCACAAGATATTAATTATCACAAATGACAATATAATCACAAATGACTATATAATCACATATGCTGAAACTTCATTTTCCCATTTCACTGAAGTTTACCAAGTTAGAATTAAAGTGAGTATGAACATATACCTTGAAATTTTACATTTTTTTCAAGATTGTGTCGCATTGCAGAGGCAGATTATTTCATTTATAATCTTAGTTAAACGTTAAATTATAAAATTAAAACACATAAAAGCACAGTATAAAATCATATTTTTACAAATATTTGACTTATATATTTCTTCCTTTTACTTTTAAGCTGGTGTACAGTAAAAACAGCATTAACAAAATTGAGAAAGTCTAATTTCAAACCATTTCTGCATCTTCAATGAACTTCTAAAAGAAGAAAAACTAAAATATCTATTTGTCGCAATTTTTTTCGAAATCTTAAACTGAGGAGCGTCTTTACCAATGCAACATTTTTAAAATTTGAATGGAAATATAAATGTAAGCCACTTACAAAGCTAAGCGTAATTTAAAGATGCATTTGTAGTAAGAAAATAATGATTTTGTTGTAATTACTTGCTGCTTTTGAAGGAGTTAAATTGCCTGCTTTTTTTACAGAAGCCTAGTGACTAATTTTATTACTCTGTTATTGAATAATAAAACAGGCTAATTAAAAATTTAAAGGTAACAATTGTATTTTAAATGTTCCTGTGTACATGCTTTGGCGGCAAAACAATTATTTTTGAGAAGATGAGCTATAAAAAGTATATTTATTCCATTTGATGTGATATATGTAGTGGTAACAATGGAAGAAGTAATAAAAATTATGAAAATCCTTTATACATGATTTTTTATGTATTTTTGATCAAATTTAAGACATAATGTTAAATAATAATAATAATAATAATAATAATATTTTCTTGTTATTTAAAGAAAATGTATAGTCAGACGTTTATTAGTTAAAAATGTAAACATTTATAGTATTATCGCGAAATACTGTTTTCTTCACAAAATACTTATTTTGTCAATGTAAATTGAAAAACCATTATAGCATTTTTCTAACGTTATAAAGTGGAGGAATATTTATTAAATAAAAGAGCAGTAAAATGTACAACTATAAATATTTATTTCCAAAACATTCTGTTAAGAAAACACAAATAAAAATATATATTATATACCTGTATAACAAGCATGAAAAATAAAATCATTAAAATATTTCAAAATATGTATAACAAATTATACATATTTAAAAGCCATGCAAATTTATATTAAAGAACATTATGTACTATTAATAAAGAAAATATATTTAATTTACTGCTGTAAGTAAAAATATTAGCTGTAACCCCTCATTTATAATTTTGTATTGTTTTCTTGCTGCGTGGTAAATTTTGTACGGCTTAGCTGTTAAATTATACATATTGAAAACAATCTTTTAGAATGAAAAAAAAAAAAAAAACATTTGAACAGATTTGAAAATGAAGACATGTGAAAATGACCTTTCAAATAATATGCTAGATATTTGTCATGCTATACCATCTAATTTAAACTCCCCTAGAACATTATAATGTTGTAATAAACATAATAAAGTGTATTTAAGTAATGAATTTAATCTTGATAATGGAAAAGATATATTTCACGTTTTCATGTGTAAAATACTAGTAATAAGAGGCGATCAGAGGAAATGTTTCACACAGCAGAAACAACTTGCGTATTTTTTATTTAAAATTTTTCAGTTGTGAAGCCTATTGTTGATTTTTTTTAAATATCGCAGGTATATATATTAACTCTTGCGTATTCATCTGCTCAAGTGGTTACAGTATCACCTTATTTTCACTTAAACTTACACTGACGGAGAAATTAGATCTCAACACCAAGAAGGAACTCAGCTCTACAAGGGAAGTTCGCTAGGTCTGTTTATACATCTAAAGATGACGTCTATTAGAGTTTCGCTCTGCTGGCAGCGTCTCTATGAAGATGCAAATCAGGTTAGCTTTGAACACGTGCAGTAAAGTTTATGAGCTTTATTTAGTGTTGAAATTTGACGTAGTGAAATGATGCTATTTAAGAATGACTTTAAAAGGACGACGATGCTATTATAGACAGCTCACTGCGGTATTTGGGCTATGAGGAAGAGTGTATTTTTTCCGCGATACTGCAGAAAGACTTTGCAGGAAAGTATCCACTGTACATGATTGTTGGCACCAGTGGTCAATGGGAGGAATTGTCGCAAGAAGACTGGGCTCCGAAAAAGACACGTGGCACTGCTAAGAGGGAAGACCGCCCTATTCAGCATATGGGTGCGGCGCATCGAACAGGAATTCGAGTTACATTTGGCACCACAGTGATACAACGAGCTCTTACTACTCGGTTTCTTCAAGGAAAGTTTCGAAACAGAAATTCTGTAACGTGCATTCCACTGACTCCAAACTACTGTTGTTTGCGATGTCGGTGGTTTTATTCAAGAATTCCTTGAAAGATCTCTTGTATTTTCAGGTAAAAGCTGGCACTCCTTACTGCAGTATCGTCCGTGTGTTCGTTAGAAGCAGGTAAAGTGAGCGCCTGCAACCAGCCTGTCGACAGACTGGACCTACTCTAAGAGTTATGTTCTGCAGGTCGATGTTCATTGACAACAGGAGCAATCTCTTGTTTACAATTTGCACCTTGACTGCAAATCAGTACGTCAATCTGGTGATTTAACTTGGTGTGCTTCCATTCATGAATAGCATTCAAGGGCTTGTTTACCAACTGATGCTCTAACCCGAAATTAGTCGAATTTTTTGATGACGAAAATTTCAAGGTTAAAACATTTGCAAAGAGCATCATAAATAGACATAGAGCATGCAGTCAACACATAGGGAAATAGCACTGTCACATTTAGTTCACTAGAATAGCAGTAGAAATTTTCAATTAACAGTAAGGCGCTATAAAACGTTTAGTTCCAATAAAACCAATTTCCATATCCTCTCTTGGGCTGTCATTGGTTCGTTAAAATTCCCTTCTTTGCAAATGTTTAACTCCGCCTATTTCCGTCTTGCGTGTATCATTCTAGCGCAGTTTATGGTGTTTGAATGCTCAGTTCAATTTTCGTGGACGTTGCGTTTGAAAATTCGAATTTGTTTCACTATAACCGTCATCTCGAGAGCTCTATTGATTTAAATAACCCCAATCTCGGGCGCATACCTGTAGGTAACTAAATTTGAAGCCTTGTTTTGATTGCTTGAACGGCACGGCAGCTAGAGATCCATATATCTGGCACGCTTTATATCACTACCCTGTATTTATTGATTTTCTTAAGTATGCTTTGAGATATATTGCTGAATATAAGGAATTACATTTAAAATAAGTATGTTTTGTTTCAATAGGATATTTTTTTCTTTTAAAATCTGTAAATAATAGAAATCTAACTTTTTTTTCTATTTCAAACAAAAGTTTATTACGTTGATTCTTTCAAAGAAAACAGTAGCCGGTAAAATAAGCATTACTTATAAAGAAATAAAAGGTTAAGTACTGTGCTAAAAATAATATTGGACAACAGCCAGAAAGCACTTTTCACTCTGGCTAACCACTGTTTCCGTTGAATGAATCTCTGAATTAAATTTCAGTTCTCCCATTTTATAAAGAGCAAAATAAGTCCTCAATATAAAATTATATTTATAGTTTTATATTTCGGCTTTCCACAAGTTCTAAAAATGTGAAATATTTTCCCAGACGTTCTTCTTATAGCATTGTTTTTCTACTTTAACTTATCAGATACAGACTGCAATACATACCGTTAATACTGTCACTCAATATATATATGTCAATTACGAAAATAAGAATTTTTTTAGTCTCAAGATCGGAAAACGAAAGTATATCAGTCTTTCTCGTATTTTTTTAATCAAAACTGTATGCTTCAACGCAGCGCTTCTCAACCTGTGGGGCGCGACCCCCAAGGCAGAGCGTTTGCAGGGCGTCGCAAGTAAAACCAAAAAGCAAGTAGTGATGCATGTTTAAAAAAAATCATCTTATTTTTTCTCATCTTTAATCAAAAATATATTATCTGTCGCTTAAAATGTTCATTCAAACTTTACTGATAACATTATTTTTTAGAAAATTCGACTAAATATTCATTGTTAAAGATTAAAAATCTGAATGTATGCTGAAAAATGTTAGGTGGGGGGGGGGCGCCACCGTAAGTTAGCCTTTGTTGGGGGGGGGCGTTTAAAGGTTAAAAAGCTTAAAGGGACGTTAAAAGGCTTAAAAAAGGACGAAACAAACATTCTTTTTTTAAAGAATACATATCTAAAATGAGCACATCTTAAGTAGCACTGTTCCCCAAATTAAAGTTCATGGTTGTCAGAACAAACTAAAACGTCTGGCTCCCACTTAGAGATGTATTTTATGCATAAAGATACAGATTGGAATTTTTCAGTGAGAATTTTTTTAATTTATAAATCACTTATTTGCCTTTTACAAACAAAACTTAAAGCGGATATTATCTTTTCTTTAAATTTAAAGCTTCTATAAACTACAACTTATACTACAAAGTATAAATTCTCTACACTCTACGTTCTTCTTTCATAAGATGCAATACGAAAAACATTTATTCTTCAGATTCTGATGTGGATGTATCGATTCATGAATGAAGAAAAAGAAAGGCTAAAAGTATCCAACATGTTAGATTGCTTTTTAAATTGCTTTATGCGCAACTTAGTTATACTTCTCTCCATTTTCTTTTATAAGGAATTCCTTTTACAGCAGCAACGGCAATACACGCTGAGTTCACTGAGAAAAAAATACCCAAAGCACCCTCTATTAATCTTTACATTTTATACAATGTAATTCCGTGTAAATTAAGTTTAGTGTTCTGATTGAGATATACTAACGTGTTAAAAATAATCTGTGTTGTCTCAAAGATATGTAATCTAAAAATCTCTCAGAAGTGTAGTGAAATATTTCATTTGATATGTTTCTGGATTATTTTTCATGTTTAACGAAATACACAAATTTAATTTTTATAAAAGTAAGGACAGGTGGCCTAAAATGTTCCCCTTAAGGAAAATACTTGTGTAAAATAACATAAATGTTTATATAAAACTTTGGCTCTTTGCTATCATATTTTACACTCTATTTTGCATCATAAGCCCATTTTAATAATATTTTAAACCCAAATTGAATAATTACCAAATATAATTTTTAAAAAGTGTCTAAAAAATTATTTTACCCTCACCATAGAGAAAAGTAATCCTTTATTTGAAAATAATTCTAATTTTTCTTTATCCGCAAAATTAAAGATATAAAAGCATGATGAAATAAATAATAAGTTTTTGATAAAATAGCATACATAATTTATTTTTGAAAATTTAAAAATAAAAAAGTGTCACAAAGAAATAAAAAGTGTATTTTTCCGAAATGCGTGATTTCGTTTTATTTGGCAACTAATGGATATCACATGTACTAAAAGAGAAAGATTTGGGAGAGTCACGCATTTTGAGAGTGGTTGTGGGGTTCCATGGTGGCGAGGGTCCGGTACTGTATTTTCACTTTACCTGGCAAAAATGTTGTCTATTTCAGGTCAGATCACTGGATGAAGCCGTGAAACAAAACAAACTTCGCAAAGGTCATTCCCTTCTGAAAAAATACTCTATTCAATAAACCAAGTCATATTTCTGTTAATGAAAAACTTTATGCCTAAATAAACTGGAAAGTCAGTGCTTGTCTTATAATATTGTTATAAAACTCAAATTTTCAAAAAATTCTATTTAGGCGCGTAATACTCTGATGGCTTGAGTGCCGCCATTGCTATTTCTCCATTTAGCGCAACTAATTTCTTTGTTACCCGGTAGATAGCGCTACATGGATGGAAGAAAATATATGTGGATCGTTTTGCCCTCTAAGATCATTTTGTTCCACCTTCCCATAAATTTTTAAATGTGTTTCGTTACAATGGATACAAGAAATCGTGTCTTACTCTTTTAAAGTATAGGATCATACAGAGTGTCCCAAAAAGTTTGTAACACGCGTTGATTCTTCATCCATTATAAGTAAGCGTTTAATGTTAATGAAAAATTGACATTCACAATTAGTGAGAACATTCAAAATTAGTAAAATTATCCCCCACATATTAAAGATATAATGTAGAAAATTTGAGAATTATGTACTGAAAAGTGTCACAGATATACTGATTTTAATCACCTTTCAGTGGCTCCCGAAATGAAAAGAAGTCACCTCATATGATAGTGTTTAGGGGCCGTACAGAAAGAAAATAAACTTTTGAGCTTTAGAAATGAAATTTTACATTAAAATTCATGTGTATCGCCTGGCCATCTTTAAAGATATCTCGTAGGCGTTTCATGATGGAAGGCTGGAATTTTGTAAATCATCATATTAGTGTGTGGGGTACATTTTACCGATTGGGAAAGCCTTTGTACGGGAATCATATATTGTTACGAATTTTCGGGGCAACCCGCTGCTCTGGGGCTTAGAATGGTTTAAAATTCGTATTCTACGCTTCAAATAGATAAATTTTGCTTTTTGTTGCATCAAAATCGGCCAATTAGAACCGGAGATACGGAGGTTTCGCTTTCCCATATGTTTTTCTATGGGCTTCTAGAAATCTCGAGAAATATTAGTCCTAGAGCTTAGATCTCTTCACTTTTGAGGACTTATTTTTGGCGCCAAATTTGGCGATATTTCGCCAAAAGTCGCCAAGCTTGGCGATTTTTTGGTCATTTGGCGCGATTTTCCCAATGGGGCCTGGAAGTTGTTTTTCCTGCATTAAAAACGCATAATAACCTAACATTTCTCTTCTATGACGTAATCAAAATTCACGCTTTATGTAGAACCCTCGAGAAATTGACTTTTCTGGAAACCTCTTGTACCTCCTGCGTCGGCTATTTATAGAAGCGGGCATCGCCCCGAAGTCAGTCAGTTGCGAGTTGAACATTCAATGTGTGAAGAGCTCTGAGTACGCTTGTTTTGTGTGAACTGATAGTGCTATAGAAGCTGTGTTTTAGCTTGCTTTGTGAAGCTGTTTTTAAAGTGCTGTGTGTAAATTCTTCATTGCTGTGTCTTAAGGGATAGTGTACTATATCCCTTGAATATTTCCACGGAATTTTTGCCTGTAAAAGTGACTTATTTTGTGTGAGAAATACAGCATTTGTGAGAGCTTCTGATCCAAGCGGATTGTTAAAAGCACGTTACTGCTAGATTGTGCTTGTGAATTGTGTGCAGCTGATTGTTCTACGAAGTTCTAGAAGAAATAAAGTTTGTGTTCCATCCTGACAAGTGACTTTTTACTTGAACTTTTTACACCAACTGGACTTTAGAACGACGAACCCCAGGAGTAGCAGAGTAATTCCGAAACATTTGGTGTCAGAAATGGGATTCTAAAGAAGGACTTAAATTTTCCAGTTTATGGTTTTGACTAGACAAAAAATGGAAGAACAACTTCAAAAGCTTATGAATATGATGCAAGAAATGAAAGCCGGACAAGACGAGATGAAAGCCGGACAAGACGAGATGAAAGCCGGACAAGAACAGATGAAAGCCGGACAAGACGAAATGAAAGCCGCACAAGAACAGATGAAAGCCGGACAAGAACAGATGAAGGCGGATTTAGAAAAGAAAATTGAAGCCGGACAGACCGATTTAGAAAAGAAAATTGTAGCCGGACAAGTCGAGACGAAAACCGGATTGGACAATTAAAGGCTGCACACAATGAAATGAAAACCGGATTGGAGGAGTTAAGAGCCGCACACGACGAGATGAAATCAGGACTGGAGCGGAAAATAGAAACCGGGCTAGAAGAAATGAAATCCGGACTGGAGAGAGTAGAGACAAATCAAGAAAATATGGAGAAGAGAATGTCGCTCCTCGAAGAAAGTCAAGCGAAATACGAAGAAAGAATTGAGGAAAAGATCGATCACAAGTTAGAAGAAAAACTGGACAGTCTGGTAAAGCTGGGAAAGGTACTAGAAAACATCAGGTTGTCGTCACGCCACCCAGCAGTGAAACTAACGCCTTATGACGGAAAGACTCCCTGGGAGGCTTACAAGACCCAATTTTCAATCGTCGCCAGAGCCAATGGTTGGAGCGAGTCCGAGAAAGCTAATCAACTGGCCGCTTCCCTTAGCGGAGATGCAATTAATGTATTGCAAACAATCGGAGCGACGAAGATAGGAGATTTTGACGCCCTTGCCAGTGCCTTGGAGATGAAATTCGGAGAGAAGTGCCAGAAAGAATATAGTAGAATCCAACTTAAGTCAAGGATGCAGAGATCTGGCGAGACCCTTCAAGAGCTGGCTTCGGACATAGATCGGCTGTGTCATCTAGCCTACATGGATCACCTTGATAATGTCCGAGAAGAAATGGCGGTGCGTCAAGTTATTGAAGCCATCCGTGATCCAGAAACCCAAAAGGCACTCATGTTGGAGGATTATCAGGATTTGAAGTCTGCTCTGGTGTTTGCAATGAAGCTAGAGGCAGCCCAGCGGGCCGTGAGAAAAGATCGGCATGCTGTTAGAGCGGTAACGGTCGAAGAGGAAGCTGACAAAGACACAGAGAGCGTCGAGAACAGATTGAAGAGAATTGAAGATCTCATAGAGCGAAAATTAAGATCCGATAGAACGAGAGATGGCCCAAAGAAAGTAAAATGTTGGAAGTGCAACAGCGAGGGGCATTTACGAAAATACTGTGACGCACAAAAGAACTCTCGTCGTAAAGATCGCAGTTATCAATGCACCAGAGAAGCCCATGAAGGAAGACAGAAAAGAGACGACTTTCAGGAACAGATGCTGAGGGATATTCAAAAGCCCCGTTTGAAAGTCTTGCAGATTTCATCAGTGAATGGCGGCAGTAATGGACTCTTCGTACTGGGATATGTTAATGGTTCCCCATGCCACATGGTGATTGATACTGGAGCGAACGTAACCATCATAAGGACGGATCTGGCCAAGAAGTTAAATTTGAAGATTATCTGGACTCCGCCCTCGCTGACCCTCCAGACTGTGACAGGTGACAAAATCGAAGTGGGCGGAAAAGCGCAAGTAGAAATCACGTTTGGGAATGCCAGATACGACCATGTGGTATATGTCGCCAATATTACAGACTCTTTTATTCTCGGACTCGACTTTGTAAAATCGCACAAGTTTAACTTGGACTTTAAGAATCATGAGCTTCGTTCAGATTCAGAAGAAATAGCTGAGTTCGATATTAGAAATGAAACTGTTTTGCCTGTTCAGCAAATAATAGCCCAGACTGATATCACTCTACCTCCCAGAACTGATTCAATAATTTCTGGAACAGTAAAAGAAAGCAATAAATTCCGTTTTAGATTAATCGAACACCCAAGCAATAGTGATTCCATCAGAGGAGTACTTGTGGGAGCAACACTTGTGGACTTGTCGAGAACAGAAATTCCAGTTAGAGTAGTAAATGTGACGGACAAGTCAAAGGTGATAAAGAAAAATGAAGTGTTGGCGACATGCACTCCTGTTACCTGCATTAATAAGAACATCAACCAAACGACAGCTAAATCTTCCGAGTGCCTGACGAAGGAATTATTACAAGACGTGGAGTTAACGGCAGAACAGAGAAGCTCTGCAGAGAAAGTAATAGCTGAATTTGAAGACCTCTTCTCTCGTACTTCCGGTGACTTTGGCCGTACGAGATTAACGCAACATAGAATATACACAAGCAGCCATTCTCCCATCAAGCAACATCCTAGGCGGCTGCCGTTTGCTAAGCAAGAAGAGGTGAGCAGACTTTTAGAGGAGATGCAGCGTGATGACGTCATCGAGCCATCGACTAGTCCGTGGGCCTCGCCGATTGTTTTGGTCCGAAAGAAAGATGGTTCCACTCGGTTCTGCGTTGACTATAGACGTCTGAATGACATTACCAAGAAAGACAGCTAGCCTCTTCCCAGGATAGACGACACATTGGACACTTTATCGGGAAACGAATGGTTCTCCACTCTGGATCTCAAGAGTGGCTACTGGCAAGTAGAAATCCATCCCGATGACCGTGAAAAGACTGCGTTCACCACGGGACAAGGATTGTGGCAGTTCAAAGTTATGCCTTTTCGACTCTGCGACGCACCGGCTACATTCGAGCGTCTAATGGAGACAGTGTTGAGAGGACTTTCCTACGAAGCATGTCTCCTTTATTTGGACGATATCATCATCGTCGGAAGGACTTTCGAAGAGCATCTCGAGAACATTCGAAAGGCACTGCAGAAATTAAAAGAGGCAAACTTGAAACTAAGCCCGTCGAAGTGCAACTTGTTCCGTCGGGAAGTACGTTACCTCGGGCACATAATATCCGCCCACGGAGTCCGAACCGATCCCGAAAAGACGTCCGCAGTCCAGAACTGGAGTCGTCCCGAGAATATCCATGACTTAAGAAGTTTTCTCGGTCTGTGTACTTACTATCGAAAATTCGTGAAGGGCTTTTCTCAAATTGCAAGACCTTCACAATTGACCGAGACTGGACAGAAATTTCTATGGACTGAGGAATGTGAGGACGCATTCAACGAACTGAAGACGGCTTTAACATCTTCGCCGATCCTGTCGTATCCTCACTCTGACAAGCCATTTATCCTGGACACAGACGCAAGTAAGGAGAGTGTTGGAGCAGTTTTGTCCCAGGAGATAGATGGCCAAGAACACGTCATTGCTTACTGGAGCAAATGCCTTTCAAAGGCAGAACGTAACTATTGTGTTACGAGAAAGGAACTTCTTGCTATCATTAAAGCCGTGGAGCACTTCCATCATTACCTGTACGGCCGAAAGTTCCTGCTCCGAACGGACCATGCCTCTTTAACCTGGCTTCTAAATTTCAAGAATCCAGAGGGCCAAATAGCCAGGTGGATACAGCGATTACAAGAATATGACATCGAGATACGTCATCGGAAAGGGTCATCTCATGGAAATGCAGATGCTTTGTCGAGAAGGCCCTGCATAGACAGTTGTCGCTATTGCTCCAGGGCAGAGAAAAATTACGATCTGAAACATCCCGTTGTCCGCCAAGTTACAACATCGGCACCATCTCAAGATCCCTGGAGTGATGAAAATGTTCGGGCGGACCAATTAGCAGATAGCGACATCAAACCTATTGTGGAGTTTATGGAAAAGTCCGGCAATAAGCCCAGCTGGCAAGAAATATCATCTTGCAGTCCGGCAACAAAACAGTACTGGGCTTTATGGGATTCGCTTCGCCTGAGGAATGGAGTCCTGTATCGTAAATGGGAGTCGGACGACGGCAAGATGCTCCGATGGCAGTTAGTACTCCCTCGTTCGAGGATTCCGAAGGTTCTAGAAGAACTTCATAATGGCTTAACTGGAGGCCATTTTGGCGTAATGAAGACCCTGCAGAAAGTTCGCGAGCGCTTCTACTGGGTTAGGGCTCGAGGCGACGTCGAAAAGTGGTGTCAAGCTTGTGACGCCTGTGCCGCCCGTAAAGGCCCGAAGAAACGAAGCCGTGGAAGACTACATCGTTATAATGTAGGAGCGCCTTTTGAGAGGATTGCCCTCGACATCCTGGGACCTCTTCCGCGAACTTCGGATGGCAACAAATACATCCTAGTTGTCATTGACTACTTTTCTAAATGGCCCGAAGCGTTTCCTATTCCCGATCAAGAAGCTACGACCGTAGCAGAGGTACTGGTGCAAGAATGGATTTCCAGATATGGAACCCCTCTGCAACTTCATTCCGACCAAGGAACGAACTTTACCTCTGCAGTCTTTAAAGGACTATGCCAACTTCTCGGAATGGACAAAACCCAGACTACGCCTTTACACCCACAATCCGACGGCATGGTGGAGAGGTTCAATCGTACAATTTTGAACAACCTCTCGCTCCTGGTATCTAGGAATCAAGAGGACTGGGACAAGAAACTCCCCCTGTTCCTGCTGGCCTATAGGAGTGCCGTCCATGAGACTACCGGCTTCACACCTTCCCAGATGCTGTTCGGCAGAGATCTTCGTCTTCCCGCCGATCTAGTGTTCGGCCGCCCTCCAGATGCGCCTTCATCGCCAGAGGAGTACGTGGAAAACCTTCGGGCACGGTTTGAAGATGTACATCATTTTGCTCGGGAGCGGATCAACCTGAACACGGAAAAGATGAAGACTCGCTACGACACGAAGGCTACGGGACACGAGTTCAACGCAGGTGACAAAGTTTGGCTATGGAATCCTACTCGACGGAAAGGCCTGTCTCCCAAGCTGCAATCGCCGTGGGACGGTCCTTACACAGTCCTAAACCGGCTGAATGACGTCATCGTACGGATTCGTAAGTCACCAAACTCGAAGCCAAGAGTTGTACATTACGATCGGCTAGCCATCTACCGCGGTTGTAATTAGCTCAGACTATGGTCACTATGGCGTAATTCCTCTTTTCTTTCACCTCTCATTCCTTTCCTGTCTTTCTCTTCTCTTCCTCTTTCTTCAACTCTCTTTCTCTCACCACTTACGCCATGTTTAGTGTACATATTTGTAATATATTGGATTTTATTAATGTGTATTTGTTATTACATTGATTACTTATTACAGTGTAATTATTTATTATGATGATTATTTATTTATTAATGTGTATTTGCTTATTGTGCTATTGATTACTTGCTTGAATTATGTTGTTAAGATCTTGTTAAGTGTTATACAGTGTAGGTACCTGTGTGACCTCCTAACTAGGGATTGTGCTGCCCGGGACGTGCAGTCCTTGGGAAGGGGGCAATGTTACGAATTTTCGGGGCAACCCGCTGCTCTGGGGCTTAGAATGGTTTAAAATTCGTATTCTACGCTTCAAATAGATAAATTTTGCTTTTTGTTGCATCAAAATCGGCCAATTAGAACCGGAGATACGGAGGTTTCGCTTTCCCATATGTTTTTCTATGGGCTTCTAGAAATCTCGAGAAATATTAGTCCTAGAGCTTAGATCTCTTCACTTTTGAGGACTTATTTTTGGCGCCAAATTTGGCGATATTTCGCCAAAAGTCGCCAAGCTTGGCGACTTTTTGGTCATTTGGCGCGATTTTCCCAATGGGGCCTGGAAGTTGTTTTTCCTGCATTAAAAACGCATAATAACCTAACATTTCTCTTCTATGACGTAATCAAAATTCACGCTTTATGTAGAACCCCGAGAAATTGACTTTTCTGGAAACCTCTTGTACCTCCTGCGTCGGCTATTTATAGAAGCGGGCATCGCCCCGAAGTCAGTCAGTTGCGAGTTGAACATTCAATGTTTGAAGAGCTCTGAGTACGCTTGTTTTGTGTGAACTGATAGTGCTATAGAAGCTGTGTTTTAGCTTGCTTTGTGAAGCTGTTTTTAAAGTGCTGTGTGTAAATTCTTCATTGCTGTGTCTTAAGGGATAGTGTACTATTTCCCTTGAATATTTCCACGGAATTTTTGCCTGTAAAAGTGACTTATTTTGTGTGAGAAATACAGCATTTGTGAGAGCTTCTGATCCAAGCGGATTGTTAAAAGCACGTTACTGCTAGATTGTGCTTGTGAATTGTGTGCAGCTGATTGTTCTACGAAGTTCTAGAAGAAATAAAGTTTGTGTTCCATCCTGACAAGTGACTTTTTACTTGAACTTTTTACACCAACTGGACTTTAGAACGACGAACCCCAGGAGTAGCAGAGTAATTCCGCAACAATATAAATTTTAAAGCCAACATTTTGGAAATTATGGAGAGGACGTTTTTCTTTCAGCATTTCCTTCCCCTACCCTATTTTGAACATTGTTTCAATTTAAATTGCCCACTTGTGTTTAATATATAAAGAATAAAAGAGTGTTACCACCTTTATGGGACACCCTGTGTCTCAACCATTAAGGACCAGTATCTATTAGACCATAAGGAAATGCATCCATTAGAACATTAAATGTTTCAATTTCAGAGTACAATAAATCGTTTAAATTTTGAAAATTATGTTGTCAGCGAGTGCTATCTCGTGGTCATCTCTTTGAGTAATGATGATTCACGTGCAATATAAAAAAATCTTATTTTTTTATCTATATTTTTTTATTACTTATTATTATTTTAGGGTTCTCCAGCTTTTAAGAAATTGAAAAGATATTAATGACCAGTTTTATTCTATCAAATATGTACTTGTACTGAAACTTATCTTCTTTGTAATTGTACCTAATTTGTAGAAGTATGGTTAAAAAAAACGGGCAAACGACGTGATTTTTAGTGATTTCTTCAGAACGAAAAACCGAACTTGGTGTTTTATTGCTTTCGGTGTTAGCACTGTAAAGTTTGCTGAACGAAAAGCCGTTAGTTCCCGCTACAAACAAATAAAAAGAGACATTTTTTATTTCATACTATAATGCACATATTCAACATGTGTAATGTATACAATCTCGACACGGTCCGCCTCGACTTCATAGGGGTATTATTGATAAAGCGGTGCAATCATCTGTCAAATTCATTTTGAATAAACTTAAACTTCATATGTAACCTTCACGCCATCCTGGTTAGATTAGAGAGCAGTTGTAAAGCGTCTTTTGTGAGACCCGTTATTCGAAATTGTTCTTCATCTCAAAGATTTACTTATACTTTCACTCTGAATTAAGTGACATCTTGAAAACAGATTTTTAGAACCAAGCGAAAAGAAGTTTACAATCTTGGCTAAGGAATCACCGAAAATGCCGATATTACTCTGGCACAGGAATTAATTGAAAGAATGATTTGACAGCTTCGTTCTTCAAGTCAAATGCAAGTCTTGAAATCTACAAAGGGAGCACAAAAAATTCTCTGAACGTCTATTAACGTTATAAAACGTTCAGAAATGTTATCGAAACGTCTATTCAAGTTAGGGAAATTTTCTGTGCTGCCTGGGTTGTAATCTAAAGCGATTTTGTATCACAAATACACAGAACAAACCTAATATTTGATTATAGCATAATGATACTAGTTTAGCCTATTTTCAGTGGCATAGCATTATCGGGTTTTATTTTAATTTTCCTTAAAAACTGGCAGCAGTTCAGATAATGAAAATATCGAACTGAATTGCTTCGTTTCTCTCCATCAATTACTTTGACGCATTTTACATCAAATGAATTGGAAATTTAATATAAGCAGTTTTAAAATGAAAAATTTATTAATAATCGATTGTCTTTGTTCAGTCAGGGAAGAATGATTTCCATGCATAATATGGCTTCGATTTTTCTTCTCTATAAAGGGATGTCTAAAACATATGTTCTAAAGTTCCTTATAAAGACGTATCGATTCACAGTACAGGAGAAAAATAACAAACTTCAAAATACCACATATGTAGATTGGCTCTGAAAAGCCTCAGGCATGGGTTAGCTCTTTTTGAATTTCGTCGACACAGATGTTTCAGTAATGTGTATAACACTTAGGCAACAAAATTTTATCGCACGATTCAGTAACTTCTTTTTTCGAATTTCCAAGAATTTCTGTTCTTGTATGAGCGTTGAAAAACTTATACAAGATTTACTTTTTGAAACGAATTTCTATGTTCTAGATACATTAAAATATGAAGAACTGAGTATAAAATATGAATGTTATAATTTAATTTATTTTCTTATGAACGAAAGATTAAAAAATATGTTTGCACGTATTAAAGTAATACTCCAATTTAATATTTATTGAAGATGCATTTTCATAAATGAAGAATCTTTTAAAAAAGGATCATTGCATGTGAAATTGCAAATTTCCTTACAGAATTTTTAGATCCGTAATAAATGGAATAGTATGGAGCTCAACTCGTGTAATTTAAAATACGTCTCATTACTTTCTGCAAAACTTGAATATTTAAAAATAGCAAAATTTATTGAATTATGCGGAATAAGGAAAACTTTAGTGGTATATAAAAACAGTATATTACAAGTTCATGTTATGCACGAAAGAAAATATGATTATAAAATTTTACGCATGGCGCTTGATATTTATTTTAAATAGATAATATGAAAAAATGACAATATTTGCTCATGGCAACAGAAATTTGAAAAGGAAATATCAACTGCAAAACATGAGCTACATTTACCCGTACGCTGTGTTTTAATAAAGTGTAACAACCTCGTCAAGTAAATTGAAGCTGTACCCTTTTTTGTTGTGGTTACGTGTAAGTACGGCACGACGTTTAGTAAATACTAGCTGAAGTACCCGTCTTTGACGGGTTAGTACTGAATGCAAATTTCCAAAAAACAAGAATTTCTGTCAGCATTGTAGGAGTACACAGAATGGATGTAGTACGTTGCCAAAGTAAAGAAAGCGAAGTTATAATTTTTATGTATTGTTAAATATACAGGTTACAGAGTAACTAAGTAATATCATTTCATTCGCTTTAGTCGTAATTATGTGATGCGCGAACGAATATTGACGCATATTGAAATAATTTTCGCAAAATCTCAAAATCTAATCAATATTTTTCAAAAATTTGAAGCCTAGAATTTAAGTTGAGTGACAACCTATCATGTCACCAAATTTCGTTTCATTCCCTGCAATCTTTATTTCGTGATGCTGGAACAAAATTAAAGCATTTTAAAACGGTTTTCACAAAATCAAAATGTTTTAAAAATTCGCTCAACGTCTATAAATTAAGATTAGCAACTTCCTATCATATCACCAAATTTCGTATCATTCGTATTAGTCGTTATTACGTGATGCTTACGTGATATTTTTTCACCTTTGCAGTTATTACGTGATGTGCGAACACAAATTTACGCAGTTTGAAACGATTTTCGCAAAATCTCAAAATCTAATCAAGATTTTTAAAAATTCGACACTTATGTTTTAAGTTGAATGACCCCCTATCATGATTCCAAATTTCGTTTCATTCACTTCAGTCGTTTTTACGTGACGTGCGAACACAAATTTACGCAGTTTGAAGCAATTTTCGCAAAATCTCAAAATCAAGATTTTTTAGAAATTCGACGCCAGCGTTTCAAGTTGAATTACCACCTATCATGATACCAAATTCCATTTCAATCGCTTCAGTCCTTTTTACTTGATGGTCGAACAGAAATTTACGAAGTTTGAAGCGATTTTCGAAGAATCTCAATATCTAATCAAGATTTGTTAAAACTTTGACGCCTAGGTTTTAAGTTGAGTGACCACCAATCACATGATAGGAAATTTCACTTTAATCGCTTCAGTTGTTTTTACGTGATGCTCGAACACAAATTTACGCAATTTGAAGCGATTTTCGCAAAATCAGAAAATTTAATCAAGATTTTTTAAAAATTCGACTCCTATGTTTCAAGTTGAGTGACCAACTATCATGACACCCAATTTCATATCATTCGCTTTAATCGTTTTTACGTGATGCTTGAACAAAAGAAGCGTCAGGGACAGAATGACAGAACGACCGAACGTCAGACAGAAAACTTTTGAGGGTCGTACCGGATTCTCAGGTGCTTGAAATGGATAGAAATCGCAAAATTTTTGAATTCCAAGAAATGTACAGACAAAAGTCTAATTTTATTTATATAGATAATGCAAAATATTTCAGTAAATCTTGAAACAAAGCTCTTATTATTAAAAATTACTTTTAAAAATTTAAAAAAAGGTTCATATCAGGCTTATTTTTAATAATTAATTAAAACTAGCTGAAGTACCCGTCCTCGACGGGTTAGTGAATGAAAATTTCCAAAAATCAAGAACTTTCGTCAGCATTGTCGGAGTACACAGAATGGATGTAGTATGTTGCCAAAGTAAAGAAAGCGAAGTTATAATTTTCATGTATTGTTAAAATATTACAGGTTAGAGAGTAACTAAGTAATATCATTTCATTCGCTTTAGTCGTAATTATGTGATGCGCGAACGAATATTGACGCATATTGAAATAATTTTCGCAAAATCTCAAAATCTAATCAATATTTTTCAAAAATTTGAATCCTAGAATTTAAGTTGAGTGACAACCTATCATGTCACCAAATTTCGTTTCATTCCCTGCAATCTTTATTTCGTGATGCTGGAACAAAATTAAAGCATTTTAAAACGGTTTTCACAAAATCAAAATGTTTTAAAAATTCGCTCAACGTCTATAAATTAAGATTAGCAACTTCCTATCATATCACCAAATTTCGTATCATTCGTATTAGTCGTTATTACGTGATGCTTACGTGATATTTTTTCACCTTTGCAGTTATTACGTGATGTGCGAACACAAATTTACGCAGTTTGAAACGATTTTCGCAAAATCTCAAAATCTAATCAAGATTTTTAAAAATTCGACACTTATGTTTTAAGTTGAATGACCCCCTATCATGATTCCAAATTTCGTTTCATTCACTTCAGTCGTTTTTACGTGACGTGCGAACACAAATTTACGCAGTTTGAAGCAATTTTCGCAAAATCTCAAAATCAAGATTTTTTAGAAATTCGACGCCAGTGTTTCAAGTTGAATTACCACCTATCATGATACCAAATTCCATTTCAATCGCTTCAGTCCTTTTTACTTGATGGTCGAACAGAAATTTACGAAGTTTGAAGCGATTTTCGAAGAATCTCAATATCTAATCAAGATTTGTTAAAACTTTGACGCCTAGGTTTTAAGTTGAGTGACCACCAATCACATGATAGGAAATTTCACTTTAATCGCTTCAGTTGTTTTTACGTGATGCTCGAACACAAATTTACGCAATTTGAAGCGATTTTCGCAAAATCAGAAAATTTAATCAAGATTTTTTAAAAATTCGACTCCTATGTTTCAAGTTGAGTGACCAACTATCATGACACCCAATTTCATATCATTCGCTTTAATCGTTTTTACGTGATGCTTGAACAAAAGAAGCGTCAGGGACAGAATGACAGAACGACCGAACGTCAGACAGAAAACTTTTGAGGGTCGTACCGGATTCTCAGGTGCTTGAAATGGATAGAAATCGCAAAATTTTTGAATTCCAAGAAATGTACAGACAAAAGTCTAATTTTATTTATATAGATAATGCAAAATATTTCAGTAAATCTTGAAACAAAGCTCTTATTATTAAAAATTACTTTTAAAAATTTAAAAAAAGGTTCATATCAGGCTTATTTTTAATAATTAATTAAAACTAGCTGAAGTACCCGTCCTCGACGGGTTAGTGAATGAAAATTTCCAAAAATCAAGAACTTTCGTCAGCATTGTCGGAGTACACAGAATGGATGTAGTATGTTGCCAAAGTAAAGAAAGCGAAGTTATAATTTTCATGTATTGTTAAAATATTACAGGTTAGAGAGTAACTAAGTAATATCATTTCATTCGCTTTAGTCGTAATTATGTGATGCGCGAACGAATATTTACGCATATTGAAATAATTTTCGCAAAATCTCAAAATTTAATCAACATTTTTGAAAAATTTGAAGCCTAGAATTTAAGTTGAGTGACAACGTATCATGTCACCCAAATTCGTTTCATTCCCTGCAGTCTTTATTTCGTGATGCCGGAAGAAATTTTCAGCATTTTAAAACGATTTTCGAAAAATCTCAAAATGTAAGCAAAATATTTTTAAAATTCAACGCCTATAAATTAAGATTACCAAGTACCTATCATATCACTCAATTTCGTATCATTCGTATTAGTCGTTATTACGTGATGTTTGAAGAAATATAAACGTATTTTGAGAGAATTTTCACAAAATCTCAAAATCTAATAAAAATGTTTAAAAAATTGGACTCCTATAGTTTATGTTGAGCAACCATCTATCCTGTGACCAAATTTCATATCATTCGCTTTAGTCGTTATTACGTAATACGGGAACAAAGATTCACTGAGTTTTAAACGATTTTCACAAAATCTCGAAATCTGATGGATTTTTTTTAATTAGATGCTTATAGTTTAAGGTGAGTGACCACCTATCATTTCACCAAATATCATTTTTTCACCTTTGGCGTTATTACGTGATGTGCGACCACAAATTTACGCAGTTTGAAATGATTTTCGCAAAATTTCAAAATCTAATCAAGATTTTTTTTTAATTCGACGCCTATATTTTAAGTTGAGTGACCACCTATCATGTCACTCAATTTCATATCATTCGCTTCAGTCGTTTTTACGTGATGCTTGAACACAAATTTACGCAGTTTGAAAGGATTTTCGCAAAATCTCAAAATCCAATCAGAATTTTTTAATAATTGGACGCCTATGTTTTAAGTTGAGTGACCACCTATCATGACACCCAATTTCATATCATTCGCTTCAGTCGTTTTTGCGTGATGCTTGAACACAAATTTACGCAGTTTGAAACGATTTTCGCAAAATCTGAAAATCCAATCTGAATTTTTTAAAAATTGGACGCCTATTTTTTAAGTTGAGTGACCACCTATCATGACACCAAATTTCATATCATTCGCTTCAGTCGTTTTTACGTGATGCTTAAACAAAAAAAGCGTCACGGACAGAATGACAGAATGACAGACAGACAAACTTTTTTTTGAGGGTGGCATCGGATTCCCGGGTGCTTGAAACGGATAGAAATCGCAAAATTTTTGAATTCCAAGAAATGTACAGACAAAATTCTAATTTTATTTATATAGATTTCCGTAATTTACATTTCGTACTACTACCAGATGTTAATTTTCAGAGCAACAAATCTGTACTGCAATACTAATTGCAAAACTCGAAAACAAAATTTGGAATTTAGCTTTCTTTCCTCATTCTTTTGTAATTAATATGTTGACAAAAAAAAAACTACGCATTTTAAGGGTCTTTACATAATTTCTAAGCCTTAGGAAAAACCTTTGTCTTTCTAAAAACAATATTAAAAGAGCCATGATGTTATACTAAGCATCAATAATCCTACATTTTCTTTTAAAAAATAATTTGCTTTTTCGATACTCATTATTTAAAAAGAAACTATATTTATAGATGCAAACACTGAAACATAAAGCAAAAGTCTTACACTGCCAGCCGTATTGATTATATGTTCTATATGCCAATAAGAACACCTGTTCTTTAAGCGGACAAGAAAAGAATAATTCTGCTGGTCTTTGATATTTTGTTCATGTGATAGCATTAACTAGGATTGGTTGTGTAGGAAGTCATGTTTACATCGATAACATACCCGGGTAATATAATTTTTCTTTTAAGGCTCTGAAAAAGAGGATACCTCCTGCGATAGCTTCTCTAGCAGATTTTCCTCATGAAAAGAACTATATTATACGGCGCCGATCTTTCGTTTCGTAACAGAATTATTCGCGTCCGCGTAGGTTTAAGGAGTATGACTAAATTGTAAAAAATGACTGCACAATTCTAATATTTTGCAGTGGGAGATTGAAAAGTTTACCAATTTCGGATACTTCCAATTTGTTTAAATTTAGATGGCACGGTTGTATGATATTGCTTTTTTTAAATTCGAGAATGAGAGATTTTCTTTTATAAATAGATTTTCTTGCGATTATAGAAGGTATTTTAATTAGGCAGCACTAGTCTGGTGTTTAATTTTTCACTGTGTATTTCTGCGTATTTTGATAAATATAGTAAAATTGTAATTTCAAACAGGGCTTTGAACAAAATGCATTTAATAAAATGTGTGTTATAGTAAATGTGGCCAAACTTCTGACTTACAACGTTGATAAAAAATTAATGTTTATATGCATATCTGTTTTTTATTTAAACACAATTTTACATCAGAATATATTAAATCGATTTAATCTCCGTTGGCTAATAGTTTGCATAAGTTATTTATATATTTAAAACTAGTAGATAAAACACGATGTGTAGGCAATTATAATTGGAGTTGGATATATTTTACATAATATTTTTTGCATATATGCCTCATGATTATATGAGACATATGTCGCTAATGACTGCATTACATACCGTATAATGTGTTCAACAATATATTAAAGATTTAACATCTATGAATCATAATTAGTCAAAATTACATTTTTAAAAGTGTATTAAGCTTTCTGAGGAAAATAAAAGTGTGCAATTTACACGTCTAACTTTTATATTCATGATTGACGCAGAAAAGAGCATTAGGTGAATATTACCAGTTTATCGAAATCTGAGAATCTAGGGAATCATTTCGCCCGTGGCGTTATTTTACGTGAAGTCCTGTCTAAATATTTGGGCTTCTAATGCATTTTCGAACTCGTCACATGAGAACGATATCAATATTATTTACGATATGTATCTTGAATTTTTAAAATCTAAAAACGAACTCTCACATGGAAGTGCATGCGAATGTCGGTTGGCGGATTTTGAAAATTTGAAATTAATGCATTTTCCTTCGCTATACTTTTTACCACATTTATGCAAATTTGCACGTCAATTGATCCAATGGTGTGAATTATATTACATTTCTTTTGAGTTAAACATTTTAAAAAATTGTAAAATTTGCGAATGAGTATGTTTGAAAATAAAATGACTTAGAAGCTACAGATTTTATCTTTACTACCCAAATAAATCAATTTTCTGAAGTTAAAAATTTCAAAAGACAAAAAAATCAGAAATCAAGGAAAGTGCAAATTATTAAGTTAGCGAAAATTGTTTTCAACAGGTTTTAAACATATATATCAAAAATATAAGACGACCATACCAATGATATGCATTTGTCTTTTGAGTATAAGTTTTTAATAAGAGATAAAGTAATAAAGGTAAAAAGGCTTCTTTTTATATTTTATTTTTAAAATTTTTATATTTTGTTGGAGTCGTGCAAATTACAATTGTTATACCTCTAGGCTTTTATTTATATGATGATGATGATGGGTAAAACTTTGAGTGGTTGAGAAACATATTATTTTATAATTTATCAAAAAAAATGTATAATAGGATAACATGCTGAAGTAATATTTAAAAAAATATAATTAACTATATTTGAGAAATTTGGCGAAACTACATTTGGCTAACATGCGCAACATATTTATAATCTTTCACAATTGATCTAACTTCATGAAAAAAAGCAGAATGAATTACTATAAAAAGCAATCCTTTTACTTTTACTTTTCTATAGAAGTCTTGCATGGAATCCCTTCCTCACCACATAAACCGAAAAATCAGCTCTTAGGCATTATATTTGATATATAATTTTTATAAAAGTGATATTTGTACTTTTGCTGTTTTTTCTGTTGCTTTGAAAGTAGAAAATATTTGTAATTTAAGATTCATAAAAATTTCTTTCATTTTTTTGTACTTCTTTTGTATCTTTCTTGTTTGTTTTATTCGTGATTGTCTATCAATATACAGTAAATCAAGAAAATACATTTTTAAGGATAATAATGGTACAAATTGAGTAATTTTAATACAGTCCTATATATGCATTCATTTGCATTTTATTTATATTTTTAAATAAATTCCTTGAAACTCACTAATTTGCTTTTAACATTCTTTGGTGATTTAACTTTAGTGCCAACATACTTGAAAATATATGAATTATTCACTTGCACACTTTTGTTTGCATTGTTCATATATTTTTCCGTATATATATCTATATATATATATAACTGGTTATGAATGATAAAATGTTTCAAACGTTATTATTTGTTACATTGATATTTCAGAAATAAAAAGTAATATATTTCTGATATTTATTAATGTTTTTTTAGGTATGAAATTTTTAATTAACTTTCGAATTATGAATAGCTTAATTAATATTAAAGCTTGTGCATGTGCAAATTTGTGTGTGCATAGAGGTATGTTCCATTTGCGTAAATATTTTAAGTATGTGGATTTTTAAAGCGAAATACTAAAATATTTTGGTGAGAAGCATTTGCAATTTAAGAGTAAATATTTGTGTTTATCTATTTCCTATCTCTGCAATTACTCAGCAAAATACTGCAAAACGTGTGTACTGATTTTATTTTTGTAATTAATAAAAATTAAAAAAAATATTTACAATTTATTGATTATCATATGACTCCCCAATTTTTTCTTTTCAAATAACATATTTTAATATATT
Organism: Cheiracanthium punctorium; assembly: GCA_038373885.1. Classification (NCBI taxonomy): domain Eukaryota; kingdom Metazoa; phylum Arthropoda; class Arachnida; order Araneae; family Cheiracanthiidae; genus Cheiracanthium; species Cheiracanthium punctorium. The sequence continues at coordinate 214,835 of JAWZYV010013388.1, forward strand.
GTAAACTTTTCTGCTTTTCCAGTGAAGAAATTCTCTTATCTTTTCGTTTTTCTTTTCTTCTGTATTCGTGGTTTTAATTTTAGTTGAAAAATGAAAAATATGGCTTTAAATTCAAATGTCTAGTAGTAACGAACATATTAAAAAATACAGTTTTGGAAGTAGATTATAAGATACTGTAAATTGTGAGTATTTTAGGCGATTTTCAAGGATACACCTGCCAGTCTGCCTGTTTCATGCGTTAAAAATAGTGTATCAATTTTGAGATTGTGTGTGTTTATGGCAACGCTTCACTAGGGCGATCTGTCAATGGTGGGGAGTGCCTAGGTAGGAGGACTTTCTAGGGGGTTCTAACGCGTATTCACGTTACAGCTGCAGGAAACCTACAAAGACTCGAGACCGTTAGATCGACAGCCGCGCGATGAGACCCGAACCCGGGACCTGCACACTTCGGCCGTCTACCATTTTCAGTGGCATAGCCATTGTGCCATGGTGAGGCTTCAATTTTGAGAATCACCATTAAGTAAGATTTTAGGAGTTATATCTTTGATTAAAACAAAATAAACTTCATTAGCTTATATAGTACATTGGTTCTGAGTGAAAGATCATTTCTTCCGCAACAAAATTAAGCATATGGAATATCAGATTTTTTTTCTTCTTTCTATGTCGCAATAATGCTGATAATTGTACAGAAAAATTGTGATTTACATTCGCAATTTAATTTTAATATCAGCTCGAAATGTTCTTAATACTATTGACTTAAAAAATTTAATCAGAATATTAAATTATGCTTTGTAAAATTCAATAAATGGATTTCAGAAAAGTGATATTTTAAAATATATTCAAGGCAGATATTTTCTCAATATAGTAAAAAAAAAAAAAATACGAAACTGGTCTTTATACCTTAAACTAAATAAAAAGAAAGAAGCAAAATAGATTCATCTCCGTTTATCATGCATTGTCTTCTTGTATTTGATTTTTTTCCAGTGCCATATATCAGTTTTATTGTAGTGTTGTGCATTTCCAGAAAATGACTGATTTATTTCACCCGATTTCCTGGGAGTAAAAATATTTTTGGACACAGTTTCAAATATGCCTTAGAAAGTATCCTTCAATAGAAATACTTTTCAAATATTTCAGCATGCATGTAATCATTCTATTGGATTTCCCAGATATCAGAACAAGTTAAAGCGCCGAATAGGGTAAAATGTTTTTCGTTGCAATGAAAAATATGAATAATATGAAAATATTAATTTCTTGTGAACTGAGTGGGAAGTACCTAACCTATGAAAAAAGTTCAATATTTAAGCGAAGAAATTTTAGACAATTTCAATCAGTGTTTTCTTTATGCAATTTTCATTTGTGAATGTCATTTGGGTGCCTTATATTACACTACTATTATAGAATGCATTAAAATAACGTTATTGTTTAATCAAACTCGAAATTTAGTTGTTCAGTAAGAGTAGTATTTAAAATCTGCAATTTGTTAAAAGATATATTTGAATAAATATTATTAATAACTTTATTCTTCAATTATACAGTCTCAGAATCATACTTGATGTACGCGACTAAAATATATGTGCAATTTATTCTTAGTTTAGAATATTAAGTTTGTTTATTTTTCGGGATTAATTATTATATATTTCCAACACTTTTTAAATGCTCGGTATTATACCGTTTTTTTTATGTAACGTTTTTCTTATTCCTTAATTTGAAATACTTCAGATGCTCTTAGAAGTATTTTCATAATGCTTCATGGACGTACAAAAATAATATTTAGTTCTGATAAAAAATTTTCTCTGCTCAAATAGTCATTTATTTTTGACGATTTTTTAAGAGAAACAATATTCATTTTTCCCCCGAAAATTAAAGCATCCACCTATTTACATAGATCTATTTATCATTTGACAATAACAAAAGAAATGCGACAAAAGATTGATGATTGAAGTTATGTGATGAATATTTTTGTTGCTAAATGAGTATTTAAATAAAATTTTTAACAAAAAAATAAAAGCCGAATGAAGCTTGAACTTCATTGAAGCTTGAACAGTTCACGTAAATGATCAAAATGCACAGTCATTGGGAAAAGTCACACAAATAAATTGATATTTTCGACAACACTGATCATTATTTTTTCCTTACAAGTTTGCCAGAATATAACATTAAGGCAATTTTATTTGTAAATCATCAGAAACACTTATTTCATTTAATTATTTTAAGAAAGCTTTTTTTATCATGTGTGTGTTTGCCAGAATATAACATTAAGGCAATTTTATTTGTAAATCATCAGAAACACTTCTTTTATTTAATTTTTTAAAGAAAGCTTTTTTCATTATGTGTACCAATAACCAGTACATTTGAAACATCCAGGAAACAATATATTTAATTTTTCTTCTCTATCATTTAATTTTTGAAACTTACAACATATTTATATGGAAGTATAACTTCAATTCAACACTCGTGAAATAGTATGAGGAGATAATTATGTTCAAATTTTACAGGAAAATATTATTACATCTTTCACCTACATCTTTAAAACCCGTTACGCATTTACGTGAGCTTTTAAAAATGTAAATTTGTCTTAGTAATACAATGTATCCCAATTGTGTCTTAATTATCTGTCAGAACAGTTTTCTGTTCAGCGCACTGAGAATATCACATATTTTTAAAGTGCTCAACAGAAAAAATAAACATTGACATTTTGTGATTGTTCTCGTCTCTTTTTAATTCCACCTACCGCTCTATACCATTTAGTAAATTTCTTTAGCAAAATGCACCTTAATGATTTCCTTTCAACAACGGAATTTTATTTGCTCTACTGCTTGCTATTTTAACCTTCTACTCTAATTAGTCTAGCTCCGCAAGTAGTGTGAATATTTATATTACTACCTTCAACAAATAGTGCACACAATGTATATTATTTCTTATCCTCATTCTATTTTCACAAAAATTCTATATATTCATGATTTTTTTAATAATGTAATCCTACCCAACTTGACAGTGCTATTTTCGAAAGAACACGCACTTTGTACAAATACAAATAATTACATTTATAGAATTTTTTATAGCATTAGAAACATTAAATAATATTTGAAATAAGTAATTGAAAATGTTATTCTATAATTGTTTCTATATAAAATATTTTTTAAATCAATAAAGCATGTCACCAAGGAATAAAAGTAGCCTTCCTGTAGCTCTGCCTTGACAGCAAAACCATAAAATCAATAAGGAATAAAAAATCATTAAGTACACTCACAGAATACTTTTATGCGTGTAACTCCTATGCAACGTTTAACGCATGAATAAAATTCAATATTTTTTTTTTTCTTCAAATAAACATCAAAAGTTTTCTTTTTCTTTTTTCATTTTATCTTTTGTTGTACTGAATACGTATGATTTTAAGCAAAAAATTATTATATATAACTGAAAATTAGCGTTTGGAAAAAAATGAAGATTCCTAAAATGAATAGCTGGGAAGTTCTTTAGCTAGGAAACATTATAAATAATAATCTTCTTATTGCATAAAAATAAAGAATAGACCATTTTCTAAACAATAATCATTTTACAAATAGTATATAGACATTATAATTTATTTCTTTATATTATTGCTATATGACATTAAATATTGAAATAACAATATGAAAACGGGATAGAAACAAAAAAAAGGGAAAGAAATCACAGTAATCATTGCCGTAGCTTTCCAGAGTTGTGAGCATTAAATGAATCGGGTAATTGCCATCTGTCTTCATTGATAGATGTCCTCTGGGGGAGCTGTATCATATCACTCTTAAATGATTCAATTAATCTCATTTCCGCTCACTGAAAACATATGAAGGCGCAATCTAACATTCAATGCCTCTGTGCTTCTGAATAAGTAGAAAAGATCAGTCTTCTGCATCTGATTTAGATTTTACTTCCTCTGCTACAAGTTGTACAGAATTTTATTATTATAGAATAGTTATGATATGTTCATGTATTTTGAAAGGGGAGCTCTGTTGAAAAGCTGGAATAAAGCATTCAGAAGCAAAATATAGAAGGTACTTACACTTTTTTGAACGATTTTGAGGCCATATAATTCATTTTTAAAATATAAAGACTATCATTTAAATTTTCAGTATGATAGCCCTTTTTCTTGACAATAAGTCTACATAGTGATTTTCATGGCATAAGGGTTTTATTTTTAAAATCAGGGGGGTAATGATTTCTATTTCTCTTTCACAAATTTTCCAGAGTCACTGTACAAGGAAAAAGACTCCGAATACCCGAAAAAAGTTATGTACTGTCTCAAGTATTTCTAAAAGGAAATCGCTAGTAACAAGGAGAAATCCACTGAAGAAAAAATCAGTTGAAAAATCGTTATATCTGTAGCAACAGTAAATAGATTAATAAAACAAGGTTTACGACTTAAAAAAGCTAAAAAAACATAATGTTCTACTGCTTTTGCCGAGGCATGTGGTTCACCACAGAGCATTTTGCAGAACCCTATGTAGAATCTGTTTAGCAGGAGATAAATGGAAATACATTGCTTTTCTTGGATGGAGTACACGTTTACCTCAATGATTCCAACAAAGAAAGATCTATTTGTCAGATAAAATGAAGAGGGAAAATACACGAATCTGGCTACGCAGTTGCTAAATAACTTTCAATAAAGGGTTTATGATTGCTTCAGTGTTCTCCTACAGTGGGAAATTTTAAAAAAAGGAGAGTGGGAAAAAAATGTTAAAAATCAACTCAAACGTACTATCAAAAGAAAATTTTACATTCGATATTTACAGAATAAATTTCATTACTTTATCCAAATGACTTTCAAAGAGTGAAACTTTATCAAACCAGCAGTCATATTTCGAAAAGTACTACTCAATACCATCAATAAAGACTGACACAGGTATTGCATGCGTATATTTTCAACATATTCTTGTGAAGCCCCTGACGTTTCATATATAGACTAGTGTGCATTTATCTATTAAAAAGAGCTATTTTAAAGCACAAACCCACCACTAACGATGGACTGTGGAAAAATCGGGCCCTAGTGTAGCGTTTTCATAATCACAGATAAACAAAAATCGGAGAGAGGAATGGAAATACCTTGGAAATTTTACAAAAACACTTATCATAAATATCACGATGCAGATTTATTGTCCAGAGAAAGAGCCATCAAACTGAACATTAAAAAACTGTATTTTTATTTTAAACATGAATTATATAATAAAAAATTAGTCTATATATTTTAAACATGATTTATGGGATCAAAATAATTCTAAAAATATATAACCACACTCTTTACAATCGTAACATTGGAAAAAAATTTTGTTTTCAGAATTCGTTTTGAATGGGAATAAAGGTGAGTGTTGTTTTATTTTAAAATTCTTCACATAAAACAGCCTGCTGTAAATCTGAGTGGGAGTCCCTAAAATATTGCTAAAATTTAGTCTTAACAGAGAATATCCTTACATTCTTATGAACCGATATATTGTCGGTATATTTTTCACCATAAGACTGCCAAATAGGGGTTTTTTGTAGGTTATGCATATCATGCTTTTGTTGTGCAGAGACTTTTCTGTACATTGAGAGATTTAAGCAGAATCCCGGAGTTTGTCTCAATAATATATTAAAGGCTGTGTAAGAATTGTAACAGTTACTGAGGTAATGTTCCTGAGGTTTCTTTCTGTAAATTAATGTTTAAATGAGTTTTGATGGGCGTATTTCTGATTTTTCTCAATTTGATGCGAAAATATATTTTATATTAAAAGAATCTCCGGAAGGCATTTAAAATTGTAGATTAATCGAGTAATAGAAATTAATAATTAGATTATCTTTTCTATTTATTAACAAATATCTATAAAGTATTCAAAAGAAGCATTGAATTATAGTGAGAATAAAATAAATAACTATCGTTTTAATTGTAATTATAATTAGACAAGCTATCTTTGTAAGATTATACTTACTCTGACATTGTTTAAAAAGGTCGGTCGCATGCATATTTTTTTCGACTTGTCTTTATCAACAGTCCATGATTTGTTTTTGCTTTTCAAATACAAATTCTACGATACGATTACATATTTATACGTAACAGTGAATGTTTTGTGTTTATGACAGTGGAAGGAGTTAGAGAGAAATGCCCCCGATTTCCTCTTATCTTTCAATTTTCTCTGTATTTCAGATGCAGGGAATAATTGCTATCTGTCTTCGATGACAACCTCGAGGGGTACCGCCTCATCTTGCTCATGAATGATTCAATTAATCTTGTTTCCACGCACTGGAAATATCAAGATATATCAGAATTACTGTTTTTTTTTCTTCTGTCAATATGATTCTTTCATTATCATTTATATTTTATTCGCAGAGTACTGCTTTATTATGCTGATTATTCACCAGTTGATAACGTAAGATGAGGAGTTAGTTTCTGGAACATAATTTAACTGTAAACTTTATCAAATAGTATGTCATAAATGAATTCGAAATTTGGCTGTTTGAGACTAAAATTTCAAAAATCGGATATGTCCAGGAAAAATACAGTTGCAACAACTAGTATTAGATTGCTACTAGTCTACTAGTTGCAATCTAATACTTTGAATTTATTAGATTGCAACTAGTAGACTAGTATCACAATTACAAATACACATATTTATATAGCATGTTATGAAAATGAGATAGTGTTTGCAAAAATGCATTCCTCGCCAATTGCCACCTGTAGCGGATTGAAAGCAAAAATTAAACTATAGCAGGTTATCAGTAATGTGGCTCATAGTTGTTTGTTCTTCTACCATAGACAAGTTTGTTATATCATCCCATTGACTCTAAACAGAAGAAGAAAAAGTAAGCGACGAATAAGGTTTTGCAATAAAGTGATCAGTTAGTTTCAATTCGGAAAAAAAGCAACGCCTCGGTGTCTGATCTTTTCAAGATACACGTGAATTCCCGGAATCTTTTTCCGTAGATATAAAGGTATCCACGGACCAGATGAGAGGGCCGCGCTGGTCACTTCTGGCCCACGAACCGTAGATTGGAGACCCCTGCCTCATATTATCAGTTTTAGAGTTATTGCAAATTTTTGACACAAAATATTGGTTTAAAATGAAAGACATTTGTTTGAAGCTTTCTAATAACAGAAATTTTATTTGAACAGAAGATCGAAATGAGCATTTTTAACATGCAAAAAATCTCTCACCTTAATGCTGAGAAAGCTTATGCTCCTCTTTCTAACGATCTCTCAAATTAAAAAAAGAAGTTTAAGGTAATTCGGGAGAAGTTGCCAGTTGAGGGAAGACGCAAGTTTGGGAATAAAATTTTTATGCGTCAATAGATGACAATACTGAGCCACTTGTGTGAAGAGTCTGCTCCGACATTGTTTGTGGCTTGTGAATTTATATGAATTAATCGTCTTGAATCGGCGTTATTTTTGGATCTCGTAAGATTAAACGTGGTAAATACCACTTTTATAATATTCCGTTCTTCATATTTATAGTTCATAAGCGTACTTGTTATTTTAAATAAGATATTAGCAATATAAGTGAGTTGTTCATTATAATTCACATACGATGCATGTAGACGCGTCCATAACACTGTAGCAATAAGGAAATAAGCGTGTGTAGCATCTTACCTGTATACTTGGGGGAAGACGCCACATGGTTCAGAAATAAATGAAATGGATTTAAAATTTTCTTTTAAATTTTATGACACTGTATATGATCGTATAAATTATAAATGCAATTAATAATTATCATTATAATTAATTATAAATTTTAATAAATAGAATTCACATTGTATTACCACACAGAAAATGCCTCGAAACTAGAAAAGAAAAAACTAGTCGCGTTTCTTGGTTGATATGTTGTGTAGGCTATCATTCGAGCCTGTGCTGTTACTATTTTTAGCAAACTAATTATGAAAGAATTTAATTTGTTTTGTTTTTCTATGGTTATTGTTAATTCACATTTATGTTGTTGTTGTGGGATTAAGACCAGTTATCTACACAAAGGATCTAGGCCTATGGGTGGGGTGCCCTCCCTGGCGGGTGTTTCTAAGGAGTCCTAACCCGTAATTACGCTAATTTTTGGAGGAAACCACGGAAAACTCCGAACGGTTAGGTCAGCGCACGCAACCCGGGTTTGATACAGGCACCTTCCTTCTCCCAGTTCAAAGCGCTATGCACTAGGCAACTGGTCTGGCTAATCTACATTTAATTTTGCAACGCGTGTCTTATTTTCTTATTTACTGTGGTGTTGTTGCATCTTACCATAGCTGCTGGCATCTTCCCCATATACATGGGGGAAGATGCCACAATTAAACGACTTTCTTTAACATTAAATTTCTTATTTATTTTGATGCTAAGAGAATTAACTTGCATATATGACCAATTTAATAGTGAAAAATACAGTGTATTTTTTCATGATCTTGTTACTTCAATTTCCAATGTATTTAATCGAAAATTCCTTAAGTGTGGCGTCTTCCCCCGGTTAATCTTAATTGCATGATCCGGCGAAAGTCTGGTACTTCAGTTATAGATGAAAATCTGTACTCATAACTATTTTATGTCATACAATGACCCACCTTTCTCATTAGCTCCCAGTCTCCCCTACATGAGTGCAGTATACTATTATCTGATTAAATATCATGTATATTACAAAAGCATGTTTAAATGTTTAATTCCTTATTACGTTAATGCAATATATATATATAGATGGATAGATTGATAGATAGATAGATAGATAGCTATATCGCATATGGTCCTTTTTAACCCGTTCGTCACTACTGCTGCCCATTGGTGGAGGCTATGAAACGTTCTCTGGGTACTCCTGCCGCCTATTTGTGGCACCAGGAAACGTTCTCCGAGTACTACCGTCGGCCATTGGCGGCATCTGCGAAACGTTGTCTAGGTATTACCGCCACCCAATGGCGGCACCCACGAAACGTTCTCTGCACGGCGAAGTATGAATCTGCCAGGAAAGTTATATGGGTGTGATTACCAAAGCTGCCAACAATTCCGAAATATAATTAACCTCATTTTGTAAACATTAAATTTCGTATATGCATCATTTTTTTTTATTTTTTGATGGATGCCGCAAAACACAATTTCCCGGCTTTCGCTTCCGTAAAGTGCAATCATTGTGGAAAACTTCCCTCTGTTCCGCGAATATATAACTGCGGCCAGCTTCTCCGTACCGAAAGAGTTAAAAGTACTGCAATTTATTTCTATCTATTCACTATGGTTCAGTGTTACCATAAACTTTTTTTACAGATTAAGAAATTATTTCATCATTAAGCTTTTGATAATGTATGATATGCTATTTATGCATAATTGACTGGAGCAATATGCCCATTCAGTTTGTTAGATACATAACAAACCAATTTAAAACATAGAAGGTGTATTCCCAGCCATTGACTAGCTGCATCAGCAGAAAATACATATTTATTTTTAATGCGCTTTTTCATATTAGTCGAGTAATGCCTGTTAAGCCTAGACGCATTTTTAATCTCATAATCTTTGGTGCTTGTGTTCCAAGAACACGATTAAAAGAGAGTGGATGAAGATGTTGTAAGCACTCCAGAAACCAAAGAGTGACAAGCCACATGAAAAAATAATTACATAATTACTTAACGTTGGCCATTAATAACGAATGCAGCTATATATTTTAATATCGTTTTTCAGAATGTTGTTCTTGGTAGCTTTAGAGGGTACACCATTTTTAGACATTCTGGATCCACTGTGTTTTGGGGACATAAACTGTTGTTCCTGAACTTCTCATGAATTGTATGGAAAACAAATGAATTGTATGGTACAAAGGCACCTCTCTTCACCTAATGTAAATGACTGAACTCACCTTCTCCGAATGCAATGTTAACCCTTTAATTCGCTTGGTATTTCATGAACCTTTCACGATCTCGAAGGCTAGAGCAATTTCACTCAAGAGAGTTCATTTTTGATTAACCATCTTATCTCGTACGAGATAAAAGGTACATAAATGAGGAAAAATTAAATAATTTTTAATAACTTGAGCGATGATAACAAACTATAATTGAAATTTTCATTCGTATAAAACAAAGTAACTTTTTTAAAAATGAAAAGCCTCTTTATTTTTGTGAATTAAAAATGCTGCTATTCTTGGGAATTTCTTATTAGTAGAGCAAATTTAAGTTATTAAACCTTAGTAAACATACAAGCGTAATAGCAACATAATTACATAGTCCAGTCACGTTAATGTTGCCAGCACCTACTTTTAATGTCAATGTAAAATAACCAATCACAGAAGGAAGGTGGCAGCACATTACAGTCATACCTTTATAAAGGGTGCCCGAGGGAATCTGAAAACATTCCAATCGTTGGCGTAATACTGAAACAGAGCGATTTATCCGACTTCCATAGGAGCATGGTCATTGGCTTTCGGGTCAAGAGTGGAAGCATTTCCGAAACGGAAAATATTGTGAATGGATTGCGTGCCGCTTGTCTAAAGTATACCCCGTGGATGATAAAATGACACTATTCAAAATCAACGACGTGACAATCGTGGTGCAATTTGGATCATAGATGATAGAGGTGAAAGCCTTCTGAGGGGATGCGTTTGGGTAAATAGACGTGCAACCGTTGAGCAACTGATTGCCCAGATGAACAAATGTTTACAAACAGTGTCTTCGCAACTACGATTCAGCCAACATTGCTGCTTATGAGCCTTCGCAACAGAAGCCACGTCAAAGCACCTATGCTGACTGCTGTTCGTCGTTGAAAAGGCTGGAATTTGCACGCCAATATCACAACCTGGTCACAGGTGTCCTTTTTCCGAAGAATCATGTTTTATACTTCATCGAATAGATAGAGGCTGGCTGATACGGTGTGAAACGTCTGAAATCAATCACCCTGCAACAATTGCCGAAAGGTTCGTCTAAGCTGGATGAGGGAGCATTATGGTCTAATGAATGTTCTAGCGGCATTCTCTGGGTGAACTCATTATTGCTCGTCTATCCTTGCGCGTACATCGTTCGACGATCATCAGGCTGAGCTTTCCGTACTTTCCTGTTCAACAAACTTCTCGGACTTAAATACAATCAAGAATCTAGGGGATCATCTCAATCTGGGTTGTTCGCGCCGTGAATCCTCAATAGCGTATAACCTAGCGTCTCACGTCATGTCATTGGAGTCGGCATGGCCTAACATCCCAATGAACGCCTTTAAAAGCCTAAGTGACTCTTTTCCTTCAAGTCTCGCAGCGGATTGCTCTTTGAATGGTAGTTATTATGGCTTTTGACAGATGATCACATTAATGTGACTGGAATGTATATATTTTCCTTAGAAAATTTTAAGTTCTAGAAACCAGTACATCTTTTCTAAATTAAAATCCCAGTTTCTGTGAAAATTTTGAAAATACCTATAGAATTTGTAAATTAATATTTCATTTTTATACCTGATAGTGTGAATAAAAGAATATAATTCATGAACATTATACGATTCCGATAATTTAAAATAGACGAATAGAAATCTTCCAGAAAACTCCCCCAGTTCAATGAATCTGAAAGATACCATTATCAACAACGAAAGGACAAATAAATCCAATTAAATAGAGGTATTCACTAAGTAACATACATCTTCATTTATTCAAACATCTTTCAAAGGGTCAAAATTATTAAGATGCAGCGGAATTTATTCAGCGTAATGATTTCAAAGAATCGTTCCATTTGTTGCGATTCTATAACACCTGCTGACACAATTATTCAAATCTTGCCCATTTCATGAATTTACGTTTTGATAATAAACTAAAAAGTAAAGTTATATTTGAGAGTCCTTTAATGCATAATTTTAATTAAGTGAGATAAATGTCATGTTGGTCATTTTGTCGCACGTTTTTTATTGGAATCGATTTCTAAAAGTGCCATGTGTCATTTCTTGTTAAAAAAATTAGTGAAAGAATAACTATTCATGAAATAAGATCTTGTATTCGTGCTTCATAGTTAGAAAAATAGTAATTAGTTTTAGATTTAAATAGAAAAATATATTTGGAATTAAAGATATCTTCAAAATGAGATTCATAAACTAGGGATTTAAAATTATTTACTTTGCAAGATTGAATTTTGTGTACAGTAAGAATAATGTTACATTAACACATCCTTATAAGAGATATTAATGAAAAAAATAATAAATCGAGTTAAAATATTTGTTTTGAGAAAGTCACAAATAAATTGAAATAATTCAACACATTTCATCCTACTTTTATATTCAAATATAAATTGCTGGAATTCATCAATTACAATCGTTAAAAGTTACAATCGCTGAAAACTTGAAAAAATCAATGTAAGTTATGCATGTATTGCACATCTGTACGTATTGCACATCAGTTAAACACTAGTAGCGGCTTAAGTAGATGCATGACATTGTAGACCCAAAAGACATAGGGAACTAACAATGGATAGGCTTCATTACGATCTTTCCTAGAGAGTTTCACGCATGAAAACTATGATGGAGGGAAGCTGGTGGGTAGAGCACTTTTTTCGGACTTCAAAACAGTTGATACCCTCAAAATATGTTAAAATTTTATTATGTACACTCTTGAAGTAAGTGAGGGTGGTTTGATCTTCCCAGTTACATGGTAAGAAACACCTGCATACTGCTGTAAAATAATACAACACAAGTGCTGCAGTTTTGGAATACAGCATTGTGTGTTGTAAATCCCCTCACGAAATGTAGTAATAATGTAGATAAGCCAGTTATAAATAACTTTGCACAACTAATTTACACAGTCTTTACATCACAACGTGCTGCCCTTACGTTTACCAACACGTTGTGCTGTGTTCTAGGAAAATATATTTTGCAGTGTACAGTCAAGTGCCACAGAGCCATACGGACTATTGCTCTGACTATTGTATTGTAATCAGTTTAAATCGGCATTTAACCTTTTCATACCTGAATATAACATAGATATTTATGATTTTTTTAATATTAGGAATTATATTTGTAATAAAATAAAAAATCCTGATTATTAAATTACCATAAAATGTACAAAAGTACTTTCGACTTCAAATTATTGGTATTTTCAAATCTTTTATCTTTCAAAATTCGCATTCTGAATTGTGTACAACTGGCCTGAAAGATTTAAGAATGTAACACTTGATAAATATAGTTTTTTATTACTTCAATAGTCGCTGTTGTATTTCTTCGAATACTAAGGAGAAAACCTGAATATTTGTTTTGAATGGAATTTCTTGTTCAGCTTCTGAGGGCATATGAAAAAAAGGCATAGTTTTCAAACTAAAATATTAAAACTAATTTCAGTTGAACCATTCGCGGAAGAAAGAACAGAATTTATGTTTGCTGACAAACATCACTTCTCTTTCAATTTAAATCTCAGCACCTTCGGAAACGTATAAATGCCGCGACACATCCTGTGATGTAATTAGCAGCTAAATCCTCCTCATTAATAATTCATTTGTTCCTGTCGCGAAGTGTCATATACCCCTAATCGTCTTTTGTAATTGATGATTTCTTAATCCAGTAATCGCTTCAAACACATTTTCTCGAAAAGAAGTCTTTGGAAAAGCATCGTCACTTTCCTTTAGGTATTACCGGGAGATTTTAGAATCTTTGCAATGGACGTACTTAACATACTCAACATATGCATTTTGGAATAAACACCGAAAATGAGATTATGACTATTAGTATGATGTGAAATGTAATTATATAAAGCTGAAACGATTTTAAGCGTGTAGGTTTTATGAGGGTATTGTGGTTCATGTATATTAGTTCAGGTAAACTTTTGTCTATATTTCATTCGAACTATTTACCCCAGTGTACCAAAGAAGTTATAATAATATTAATTGACAGGCTTCTAGCAAAGTACAAACTATAACTTTTGTTCTTGCAAAGTACCTTGTTGTTCACATTTTAATGCTTTTCACGATTAAAAGACAGAATAAGAATTGCTTTCTCACAATGACACTATCTTGTAAAATCCAGTTCAGTTATTACTTTAAACTATGTCTTCAGAATGTAAATCGATAGAAATGCGTAAAATTTAAAATAATTAAAGAAAAATTTTAAAAAATATAACTAGCAATTGTTAATTATAGTAAAAAGAAAATATTTTTCCTCCAGTTAAATTTCTCAACCTTTTTGCTGCACTCTGTTCTTGTTTAAAGCAAATTCGGGGAAGTCGCTATTCACTCTGATAATTTGCCTACTACAGCCAAAATTGATGGAAAAAAATGAAAATAAATTCAGCATGCTCTTAAATATTTGATTGATTATGCATACTTACTAAGTCCTTTACTACCACATACATGATTGAGAAATTTCATTATCAAAACATGTATCATATAACTCACATGTATCATAAACATGTGTCATACGGAAAAGATGCCGCCAGGTAAGATGCAACATTACAGTACATAAAAAAAAACATTGGTACATACCTGTATATTAAGAATAAATATAGATAAACAAATAAATCTGGAAACTGAATTCGACTTTTCCAATACTACGTTGCTAAAACTTATGAAGGTACGTATTTGAATGTTTGCCTGCACAACATTTCATTCAGTGTAAGTGATTGCCATTTCAATTTTCATGAAACCATTCCTTGCATCTGATGCATTGGATGCAATCACACACTAGACCTTCGTTAGGGTAAAAGTATCTTCTATACATACAGCGCAAAAATAAACATCAATAAACTTATCAAAGCATTCGTGATTGGTATCTAGAGTAATTTCTTTGTATGAGGTAGACGAGACTATACGTCTCTATTTCTCCTTTTGTTCCAGAATTTTTATTATAATAGTATTTTGACTTTTTCAGATTTTCTTTGGTCTTTTCCCGCATAGATTTTCTTATCTCAGATGCAGTTACGGCCTCTGCAGTGCGTTTCTTACGCCCAAGAGGGTTAGGTTTTCTGACCTGAGGAATAAGGCTTATTGCTTATAGACATTTTTTGTGCTGGTGGAGGCAACTGCTGGTGATAGTCCACTGCCGTTAACATTGATGGTGAAAGTAACTGTTGGTATAATTCAGTGTATAAAACAAAAGAATTAAATATAAAGTCCACCTAATTTATTTTTGAAATACGTTGCGTCTTCTCCCAAGCATGGGATGAAGATGCCACTCACGGTTATTTTCGTATTGCAGAAAGGTTACGGCCATTTCTGCTTGTATGTTGTGTGCAACAGAATATGAAACACACTTCATTATAAGTGATTTGCTAATCAGGGTAAATGACCATTTGATCCAAGAATAAGGACGATTAAAAGCGATAAATTAAGATAAATTATTGGATGGACTAATTTTTCCAGTCTAGAAACTGCACATAAATTTTACTAAACAGAAATTCAATAATCGATCGATTTAATTATCTATTATAGAATTAATAAATTTGTAGTGAGTAATAAATTTAAATTAGATAGCAATCTATCCTAAATCTGAACAAAATATTTTACATCATGAAAAATTTTTTGTGACTTCATTTTTGCCTTTGTGTAGGTTAGGCATTTCGTATGAGTGTACCGTGCTTTCTTTAGATCTTGAATTTGTAAATGATGCAATATTCGAAAGCCATATTTTTTATGTTAGGCTAATCATCCTCGTCAAGTCAGGATCGATCATGAGGTCAAACAGTTAAATGTCGTGAAAAAAATATCGAAAAATAAACTTTAAAGGAAGCAGTAAATTTTATAAAATACTAAGAAAAATAATTAAACACGCTTCTAAAAAGCTATTGATACTTGTTTACTGAAATTAAATAAACACATTTATTTAATTCAAAGATAAATGTAATTCAAATAAAAAAAATCAAATCTAAAGAAATTTACAGGTACAGTGTTGAAATTTCAACAAAATTAACCCAGGGTTAAAAATATAAGCAGAAGTTTGAAAATATACTTTTCCAATGAATGAAACGAAAAATTTTGTTTCGAGCAGAAACGCAGCAATTTATTAATACCAAACATTATAGAATTAAAAGAACTCTCAAACATTATCCTGCCGTAAGCTGATTTTATTAAATTACTCTGAGAAGATCAAGACAAAATTGAAATTCTCTCGCTTGAATTTAATTAATTCAGAACTTTATAGTTTGCTCATACATCTAACTAGAAATAAAAATCTACTCTGGAATCCGTTTGCATGTTCAAAAATTATTTAAATTAGATTATTTGAGCAGCTGGAATGTTATCGATTTAAACAAATTTAATCTTGGTTAGGATGAAAATAAATATGGTAATTCCTTCGACTTAAATATTATATTAATGTTCTTGAGAAAGTAAATGTTATGCAAAATACGAACAGGCCAATCTATTTCTCTTATTTTTACGAAGTGAGTGAGTTTGTAATTAATTTTAGAATCTACTTTGATAGACAATATTTATAAACTAAAATCCTGAAATCGTGCTGTCAACGTTAACTAAATATGCTATGGAAGATACTCTCATTTCCTTGTATAGAAAAAAAAATCGTATTTTATTGACTTAAGTTAATGAAGGCGTATTTCATTTATAATTAAATGTTCATAAAATTAATTTTAAATACAAACAGAACTAACTTAGGTGCTGTTGATCACGAAGAACTGCATATCGCTTATGATGAATTCTATGTATAATTCTATTGACTTCTTAATTCAAATTGAAGAAGTTTATTTGTAGTACGCTGGAATCAGTTTTATCTACTTTTTAGAAAATTTCAATATTTTTTTGAGATTTTGAGTGAAAAGGTCTTATTAAACACATTTAAAATTCTTACAAATTTAATTTTAACAATCATTTACATTTTCTATAATATACGTTGTTTATATACCCATTCAAATGTTACACACTAAAGGTGAAATTTGTAAAAGTTGATACTGCCAAAGTCGTAAAACATTTAGCACATTATAGGATAAATATGAATTTGGATTTTTTTTCAAACCTAATTGTATTCCTGTTTAATCATCAGTAGAAATCCCGTGTTCAAACAGGCTCCGTACACTACAAAAGTTGCTTAACATTATATGAATTGTTTTTTAGGAAGTAAAAAAAAATAATCAAACCAACAGCATGCATATTTTTCTCATGTTGATTATGAACTGTATCCAGGTAAGTATAATTTATAATAGTAAAAAAAGTATTCAATTAAAAAAAAAAAAAAAAAAAAAAAAAAAAAAAACCTTTTAAAATTCTTCTTTTTATAATTAAAAATTTTCGTGGATCTACCTTCTATGCACTTACTTCATTTACCATTTTACTCACAAAAATTTAATTTCATCCCAACTTAACCAGCAATTAGGGTAACAATACCCGTTGTGATAGCGTTTCCGTTAATTGCGATGTAACTCTCAATTATGCAACACAAATTCCACTTCATTGAGAGTGTAACGCATCCATTAAAGTTTTAAAAGTCGCAAGTTGGTGAAGAGAAGCCTCTTCGTGTTATTTGCGACTTTATTCGAATTCAGCACTACAAATGAGCTTTTTTGCGCTTAAAATTCTAAACAGGTCCTGAGTGATGCCTGAAAGAAGAATTCACTGACTGAGATAATTAGAAAGGCGTCGAGAGTGTTTAAAGTGTGCTTGAGAACGGAAACCGTGGATCATCGATCTGTTAGTTTTCTTATATAAGTGTTTTGAATTGGCAAGGAACTTGATATTTGAGACATAAGAGTTTGGATGAATATTTTCTTATTTCAGAACAGTATTACTACTTTATTACTGCCTTACTTAATTAAAATATTGGAATAAAACTTGGATTAGCTTCGGAAAAAGGAATGCTAAACATATTTTTAGTGAAACCTTTACATTTTATTCGAACTTTCGAAAGCGAATATTTTTATGTATGCGGAAAAGTTGTAATTTTTAAAATAATAATGATACGTATTTGAAGGGTAAATGGAGATTAACCCAAAATTTCGCTATGTTTCTATTTTGCTGTGCAAGTGAAAAATTATTGCTCCATGTATATATATCTACTATTATTGTAGAATTTCGCTAAATACTTTTTCATTTAATCACGCTTTATCAATATTTTTTTCCTTAGAAATCAGATTTAAAAGTGCAAATTATATACAACACAAAAAAAAAAATTAAAAATTGCTTAAGTGCTAAAATTTTAATAAAATTCAAAATACAACCAATAATCTTTCTTTACCGCTGAGACTCTTTAAATTTACAATCGTCTTTAACGCCATTCCCCTAAAACGAGGGGCAGCTGTCTTACTGATACAGGTGGTGCATGCAGCATGGCAACTTTGACAGTGCATCAGTAGTTTACTGATATAATACAGGGGATGCTTGTTGCTAAGTTCTAAATACTGGTGACGTAGCATTTCAGGGTTTCTGTGGCCACTGTCGTAGTAATCTACTTCATAACACTGACGGTACATGTATTATCTATTGGGCTCCGTGAGCCATTTTCCGGAACGTACACCGGAGTCGAAGAGTGAACCATGGAATCTTGGTTGTGGCGCGCGAAACGTACAGACTCCTCAGAGTAGTCGAGAGTATGACTATGTAGTCAAAGGATGCCTGCGTTGTCGAGCGAGTCCCTGGTCAGGTGACCTAGGGTTGCGGAAGTACAAGAGACAGCTAGGCGTAGGAGGGGTCCTCCCAAAAGCAGTCCTAGCTGGAGCGAGTGTCATACACTGCGGTCAAAAGTTCACAAAGATTGCCCTTAGCCCTTAGCTGTAGCAATGTGCCTATGTCCTATGAACCAGTAGGGTGTCTTAGAAGCTGTTGACAACTGACTGGGGAATTATGGGTGCTCCAGTTAGGATAGGAGCAGATCTCGTGAAATAGTCGCATTGCATGTATCCATTCCTCTTAACAGTAATGTGAATAAGTAGCTTTCCGAGAAGTCCTACATTTACAGGAGGTATGGAAAGGGTAGTTTATAAGTTTTTGAATCAATTTAAAATTAAAATAAAGTAATCAGGGGAAACATCCAAAAATAAACATTTCCAGATATCTAGAATATTTTCTTTTCAAAAAGGGATTTTATAACAGGGTATTATATAACAAATCAATTCTAATATCCAATCTTATAATTCTAAATCAACTTTTTTTTTTAGTTGATAAAGAAAATATCTTTATCAATTAAAAAAAGTTTAAGTCTTTAAAGTTGCTTCAAATAGTTATAAAATGATTTTAGTTGCCTAAGCTGTAAAATATAAAATTTTTCTCTGCAAACATTTTCCATGCAGTGATATGTTATAAGAAATTTCATACCTAAAATCTCGATCGTCGATAACAAATTTCGATTAAATAAATATTTACATTAATCCACTTAAACTAACATTGTGCATTATAAAGTGGAATCCTTTAATAATTTATTTATTTATTTATTTTTTACTGTGTGTGCCTATTTACCTATCGAAAAATTTCAAAGTGTGATAGAGCACATAAAAATTATTGAGAATCATATAGTAATGAAAACCAAAATTACGTTTTGGAATAATGCATAATAATCACTCTAAAAATACGTTTTAAATTATATTTGCATTTTCTTTAAGTTTATTTGTGCATTTTCCTTTTCAAGACTGCCTTCTTGAAAAATTGCATTATTTGGATAAATTTCCGCTGAGAATTATGGGCTTGAAAGCAGTATTGTTCAGGAAAAAAAAAGACTCATTTTGGCAGAGAATGGTAAGAAATTTCCACCGCTTTATTTATCATGAATCCTCAATTTCTTTGTTGTGTATTACTTTTGCTTAAAGTTTGTCAACCACTACCAAAGCTGCCTGTATATTGCAAAATATATTCGAACGATGCTCTGACAATTTCCATCACAAAAGTGTTTGAAAAATTGCGAATATTTAACGATTCTAAAAAAGTATTCATTACCTGAAAAAATACTGAGAAGGTAGGTTGCAAATATTTCACATGTTAAAGGCCCAAAATTAAAAACTTTATTATTTATGGATGAAGAAATCTCCGGATAAATATTTCAAATGTGAAATCAATTGTTATTTGCTGAAACGTTCTGTAAAATAATTTAAATTGAAATGAAAGCAATCACTTATGCTTTACATATATATGGCAGCATTAATACGAAAATTCTAGAACACCTTAAAATTAATGGCGTCATTTTAATTATTTCAAAACATTTTGCAACTGAAAACTTTAATATTTCCTAGATAATTTCCTATTTTATTGAAATTTCAAACTTCATTATGTCAAACAAAACCTCATAATGAAAATTGACGGTTTAGAGGCTATAGAACCAGTTCTGGCTTAACTCACTGTCTTAATTTAATTAAGGACATTTTTTTCCTTCAATTTTAACAAACTTTATTTATGTTGTTGTCAAATTATATTTACAAAACGCGCTTTCTCAGCAGAAGCACATAGTTTATTGTGGTTTTGTCTGTGGTAATTAGTTAAGATGCTCTTTGTGCAACTGCCTTAGGCAGTTCAGACGTATTCTGTTAATTAAATAAAATAACTTTAATTGCTAAGAAAATTGTTTCAATATGTTTACAGAATTTGGAAAGTCAATCTTGACAAGTGCACTTAAATTGTAAATAGTTCAGAAACTGCATAATTTTGTAATTGATGGAATTTTTTTTCATTTCAAATTTATTGCAAGTGAAGAACTTTTCGTCATATGGATTCATAAATATAATGAATTATCATAACTGAGATCAGTATTCCGAATTGCACGTCCGCTACATTAGCCTATGTCGCAGATAAATATGTGAGGTGCACATGCGCTTGTCCAATTCGTGATACTGGGAGTTTTCTCCGTGGTACATTCCTTAGGTAAAGTGTGAGTAACATCTTTGAAAGTTACTTGTGGAAGCCAACACATTCAGCGACAAGAGTTACAATTTCTGTGTGGAAAAACGTTGCATATGTATCAAAACGTAACTCCAAACTTAGTGACTCAACCAATCGAAACGTGGGGCAAAGGCCTGCTCTGTCCAGCCACGCTTTCACGTCCATGCTTTCTCGGGTGCGGACGCATATGCCCTGTATATGATGATCAGCCTGGCGCGAAGTCCTCAGTGTTTTAGTTTTCAAAGCTAGTTTGGCTTCTATATTATGAATCCACTCAAGGGGTGAAAATCGGAGTTATCCTTCACCAGCCCGCGTATCGAACGCAGGGCACATGACACGATAGCACAAAATGCTAACAGTTGCGGCATTAGGTTTCATGTAACAAAACTATACTAGATGAAAAATTCTTCTTTTTTTCATTTTATTTCATTTTAATACCAATATATACCACTAACGTATTTTTTTATTAAAAAAACAGAAAGAAGTATTTTAAGAAAGAATACAGTGCGAAAGCTGTCAAAAATGTTGAGTAAATTACGATTTTTGTAAGTTATCTAAGTAAAATACAAGGTAAACATTTTATTCAAAAACTTTTGGGAAGTTAAAGCTTCCAGCGACACTCTTATGAATGAAGTTTCAAGCCAAAGCTTTCTACAGTTTAAATAGGAGCCTTTGGACTTCTTATGCGAACGCAGAGTATGTATCACACAAAACTAAATCTGATATGATTTAATTACATTTAAAATATCGATATATAGTTTTATTTTATCTTATCAGAACTTCACTTCTATTCTAAATTTAAAATCTGTAATTCAATTAAAAACGAGTAGGAAACCGATTCCAAACTTTGAAATAGAAAAGCTCAGACCGACATAACAGGAGCTATTTAAAAGATGATAGAACAGAAGGGAGCTCAAGACTGCTACACACATATTCTATACATTTCACCGTACAATGTAATTCTAATTCATAGTTTATACGTATCAAGTGTGCAGTTATCAGATTCTGTAATAGTGTTTTGATATGTGCAATAAATTGTATTAGCGAACATTAAGGTATTAAATTATTAATTACTAGGCTGTTCACTGTTAAATTTTAACCAACCAGATTTAACAACAGACTCTGAAATATATGTTTGATATATTTTCTACAATTGGGAATTTACCTTAAAATCGGAGTAGAACTGATGGAAAAGGCTGGTATAACCCCTTGGTTGCAGAGGTACACTTATGTGGACTTTCGCGTTTCAATTGCTAAAATGATCCTTTAAGAGTTTTTGTACTTCTGAACTGACGTACACATCCTTGGATGTTTTAATTTTGAATAATAGGATTTTAACTCATTTGAATGTGTAAATTCTGCAAACTGACGCAAACATTTTATTTTTGTTTGACGTTATTTTATTTTTGTCTGCTGCTACACAAAAGAATATATGAATGTTACTGAAATTTTCTGAATTTGTTAATTTTCTTTTCAAAATTCAGGTTGCTGAAAAGATTATGTAGGACATCATTAATATTTAAAGGTTTCTTGACAATCATCGTTTATGGGTGGTAACAATTTTAACTAATGGAACAGATATTGAGAATTAGGCTTTTATTTGAGAAATTATTTCGATATGCTTTCTACTTATCGTTAAGTGCAATTGGTTTTTCAAATACAAATATAGGGCTGATATTTAATTTGAAATGTGAGATTTATGCCGGTTCAAAAGAGTATAGAAAACTCATATTTTTATAATAGACCATTTAACTATATTACATTTACACTTTCTAAATGCAATGTCATAATCATGTTACTTATGCAACATGCTTACAAACGTACAATGGTAGAAAGTGATTCATGAAATGACACTATTTTTAGGAAACCTAAAATATTCATTCAAATTGGTTAAAAATGTCATATACTGCATATTTTATTATTCACAAAATATTTTCAAACAAGAAAAACAAATCATTTTGTTTTTCCATCTGAATAACATGGAAATTTATTTATGAATTTGTGTCTTTTCTTGCTCATTAATGAGATGTTATACCAAATAATGGAAGTTGTGTACAAAACGCAGGAGTTGTACAAAATGCTATTCAGCCGAAAGAAAGCAGTTGAAGTCAAATTTGTCTGCTTGTTGTCATGAAAGAGAAAAAATCGATACTTATTGAAAATATGATAAATATGTTCCTGAAATTAGTTAATTAGTTAAAAGATCAGTTCGTGTAATATACAAATACTAGCCGCCTGATGCCTTACAGTTTTTTATACTAAGTAAAGTGTTGGTCAAATTATTAAACTCATTTCAACAAAAATCATGCTTCTTTGTTTTAACAGTATTTGTCATTAAATCTATTTTGGTTAGGATTGCTACAAATGTTGTGTATCACCATAAAAGCTGGAGGTGGCCATGCCAAGTACTGAAATTGCAAATGCATGAAAAGACATAATTCGTGATATTTCCGTTTGTGAAATGGTTGTAAAAAATAACTTTATAGGGTGATAACATGTTGTATAAAAGTTAACAAAATAATGGGCTTAAATGTGCCGAGGATAGCAACCTCGTGTCTGTTTTTTATGTTTACTTTATTACTTCGATTATTTAATAGAAATAGGTGCATTTAATACAACTCGGAGGAGGTAGCGATGAGTGATGTTATCATAATTGAAAAGTACCCGCTAATGTTTACATCTAATTAGCATTCACAGTGTAAGAATACCGTTGATTTTGGTACCGTATACACTAATGTAATTTATAAATAGATTCTATTTACTTTCTTACTCCGCTTATTTAATGGCAACAGGTACAAATAATTTAACTTGGTGGAATTGGCGATGAGTAATGTTATCATAAAGGAAAAACGGAAATGCACCTTCGAATGTTTACATTTAGATGTTGACGTTCGCGGCGTAGAAATATCGTCCATTTTCGTGCCGCATACGTTTATAATAAGATCCTTGGTTACAATAATATAAAAGAAACAAGAAATGGCTAAAATGTGCTTTAGCCTATCATATAGGGGGATGAGGGATAAACACGCCAAGTATTGCAAATTCGAAATTTTAAAGCTGTGAAAAGATCCATAAGATCTTGCATTTTCTCGTATGCATTATTGTTATTTTGTAATCTAGCTATTGCGTGACATAGGTAAGTAAGAGTACTCAGTAACAAATATGCTTGCTCCATTTGACGTCATTGAACTGTTAATTTGGATTTAAACGCATGCGTTAGTGTTATTACGCTAATGTTTACATCAAGGTGTTACCGTTGCAGCTTAGAAATATCGTCGATTTTGGTATCGCATACGTTAACGTATTATATAAGTAGATAAAAGAGACCCTGCGAATTAAATCAAGAACTTTAATAAAAAGGACAATCCACGCTTAGAATAAAAGAAGGAGTCTTCAAGGTTCGTCGCGAAATAGCTGCAGTGCAAAACAGATTTGTAATGATGAAGTGCCTGCTCGGTACTTCTAGAAGAGTAAGGCAAATTTTAAGGTCTTCACAGCGATCGAGGTGCTCAAAATTGAAAGCTGTTCCAAAGTTGACATATTGTCGCAAGTAACTGTGTTTGCAATATTGCGATAATTATACGGACATATGTCAGAAGTTGAAGAACATAATATATTCTGACGAGAAAAAATTTAGTTTAGATGGTCCCGATGTTTAGAAGTACTATCGGTGGGATCTCAGAAAACACAAAATCTATATTCAGTAGAAATTTTAGTGGTGGGGGTTTGACGGTTTGGGCAGCAAATTCTTATAATGGAAATGCTAAATTGTCGTTTTAGAAAGTCGCCAGAACTCATTCGAGTACAACTTAATTACCTTTTACCATTTGCATGGCAAAATTTTGGATTTAATTTCATATTTATGCAGGACAATGCACTCATTCATACTTTCAAATAACATGAACAGCTGGTTTAAAGAACAAAACATATCGCTCTTCTAGATGATCATTCTAATAATCCAAATCACAACCCCTTAGACAATGCTTGGCCAAAGCATTTTGAATGGTTTATGGAAATGGATAACAATGTACATCGATAACAAAACTGAGAGCTTCAATAAGTTAGAAGTGAAAATCTTATTTTATCCATGAAAGATAGAATAAGGAACTCTGATGAAGAAAGGTGTACTTACAAAATATGAGTTGCACTTTACTTGTAATTTTCATAAATGAGTTTCTATATATAAATTCAAAACGTTGTATATTTGTTTTATTTCTTAATGTGAATAATTTGTTGTTGTTTAAATTATTGGTTATGCATAGCGCATAAAATATGAAATATGAAACACTTTCAGTGAATAGAAATAAAGTTATTTTGAAAAGCTACGATTTCGTTAATCAATTTCCCCCACTGTAACATTATTTACTAAAACACGAATATCAACCATCAGCTTAGTTTCTTCCCTTTGGTTTGTGTACTTCAAGCTGATTTCGTTAAGGGTAATTATATAAAAATGTCAGTAAACGTCTTAAGGAAATTTAGGGAAGAGTCTAATCTTAATTATCTAGAATAACATTAAACAGGAATAAATACTTCAGAATATTCATTGAGGCATTTAAAAAGTCAAAGTAAATGATTCAAATACAATGTTGTCGGAATCATTTGAATGTCTGAGACTTTTCCAAGTGCTCTCTAACAAACGAGGTTTCTTTGTTTAAAATTCAATGCAGTTGTTAATGATGCTTTCAGAATGAGCGTTTAGCCTATTTCATTTCAAAAAGTAGATTGCATTTGTAAAAGATTGCATTAAGTTGTTTACATCGCTGTATAATCAAATTTAATTCCTTTTATACGTATCCTAAATTAAATACTTTTAACTTCAAGGCTATTACCTTTTACTGAAATGCATTTTGGTATTTTGTTGTAAAGAGTTGTAGAGAAGTTGTAAAGAGTTTGTTGTAAAGAGTTGTAAAGTTGTTGTTTTTTTTAAATTCCTATATTAGTGAAAGAAAACCATATTTGTATCAAAAAAGCAATTGGTTTTGACTAGAAAGACCCGTTTTAAAAATTGTAAGCACAATATATGTTAATGTGTTTTCTTTTCATTTAAAAAATAACTATAAGTTAGTAGTTGAATAAAGCATTCAGCGCAATTGAACTGGATAAAAGTTATGAGAATTAGAAACATAACATATTCAAGCAAGAATGGTTTTTCTTTGAATTTATAATAGAAAAAAAACTTAATGTTTTCTTCTTCAAACAAGCTAGAAAAGAAAATTATCTGAACTTTCAAACACAAAAGTCAGTCGAAATGACAGCTAGTTTGTAGTTGAATAAAGTATTCAGCGCAATTGAACTGGACAAAACTTATGAGAATTAGAAACATGACAGATTCAAGTGAGAATGGCTTTTCTTTAAATTTATAACAGGAAAAATAAGTTAATATTTTCCTCTTCAAAAAAGCTAAAATAGAAAATTCTCTGAACTTTCAAACGCAAAAGTCAGTCGAAATGACAACTAGTTTGTTTCAAATGCTGCAACATGTAGAAATTTTATCTTTCTACATTCTACCATTTTTCATCAAAATGATTTTTTATTTTAAAAAGTATTATATAAGAAAAACGGGTAACGCATTCAAAATAGATTGAAACGACTTTATTCTAATAAATTCTATAACACATAAATGCGTATAACAGAAAAAGACTATCGAACGCAAACAAAAGTCACACATCTGAAGCAAGTCCTTTAAATTTATGAAGCATGAAATATGTCTCTTTCGAATCTGCGAAATCCATTCTGCTTAAATTGAGGATATCTCCAACGGAATAAAATATTATTCGTAACACGAATGAGACCTGTTCATTGCTGGAAACTGTCCAAGGGTTGTGAGTTAAGCAAATTCAGCAAATTTTGGATGCTTTCCAAAATACTTTTAAACTTTTGCAATTATTTAATTTGCCAACTCTAAGTAATACTTTAATTCGTAAGCTTTTAAGATAACGTCAGAAATCGAAAATTTTCGGAGTTTGAATTATTCTAATTTTTTCTGAAATATAATTGTTAAAAATTGTCCACATTTTAATTCGTCCATAAATCGCATTATTTAGCTGTGTGTAGCATTTATGTGTGTAGCATTTATTTACTGGGACGCGATACTTTAAAGCCATTATAGAGGGTGTCACATAACTGATGATCACAACCATAAGAAGTGAATTAATCAATTTTCATTATACATTGTGGAATCTAAAATCAATTTGTGAGGTCGTTGCTTGTTGAAAACAAAGACAATAAGCAGATAAATGGAAATGAATGACAAAGAATCTTCGTATTTGAAAACTTGACAAAAAGTGATCATCATTTGCAATACAGACTTCACACCGGCGATAGAGTACCTCAGGGAAACGTTCAAAGATTCGTACTACTTCGGAAATGTCTGGCAGTACGTCGTTAGTTCCGGTGGCAGTATTATCTGGATACTCTATGAGCTCCTTGAAAACCTCGATTTTTAGAAGGAAGTTCTTGTCAGAACTGATCGGAAGACCCATCTGACTTAGTCAGAGGACAGACTTAATCGCTCTTAGTCCCTCATTTGTAAATGTCACCTAGTATGGTTTTACCATTTCTGTGGCATTATCGTTTGCAGATCTGAACATAAATGCATATCTGCATTCTCCACATTTAGTTATTCTTTCAATCTGGCTGCAAATAGGTGGTGAATAAAGTGTTGTGGATTTAAATTTGTTACATTTCAAATCAGATATTTCATAGATAACCGTTAAAAGTAATTTTTATTTAAAGTCATTCGAATTTATGTCTTCATTTCTATTCACTGTCTTAGTATAGCTATAAAGAGCAATTTTTTTTTTGAAAAGGAGTGGGAATTATAACCACAATCATATTTTATTTTATTTTTCTGTTAAAAAATATTGTTTTAAATAATTAGGTCAAATTTTACTTTTACGAAGCACATTTCAAGCTTTATTTAAACTGGATTCTTTGTTCAAGATGTTGGTCGTTTTTATTCCATTGACTTAAAAACAGAACAATTGTGTTTATTAAAGGCGCTATTAAGAACACTTAATTTTATTCATTTAGTTACGCACACAAAATATGTTAGGATAAAAGTAAACGGTTCGAATTAAAACTAAACATAAGGGTGTTTCATTTATTTCAAAGATATTATCTTTCATATGACTTTAATTAAGCCCCGCGCCTCAGTTATGCGAAACATATACATTTCAAGAAGATTGAATAATATTTAGAGGTTGAACATTTGGTCCCGTTACGTAAAAGTAGATAAAAAGTACAATTTTACTTTATAACTCATGATTTATAAAAAATAACCTAGAAACTTCTGCAGAACTGAAATTTTGACACTATCATAATAAGAGATTTCCTAACTTTCATGCGCCTTTAATATGTACCGGTCAATTGAGCAATCGCACATATGGACTAGCATATTCACCATCATTCCAGAAGTATTTTGTAAACATATAATGGATGCCAGATTCCCCGATCTATAGCCTGGTTGACTTATTACCAACTGTGAGATTAATTCTACAATCAATTTTTATACCAAATTTTTCAGCTTAACTTCTTTACAGGTAGATGTATTAGACAAGAAAACTTAAATAGAATCACTATAATTTTTAAATAATTTATTATACTCGAATTTAAGTGTCGATGCAAATGTGCAAATACATACATCCATATGCAATGAACACGTATATTACAATTCAAAACTAGGTTGGTCAGCATATTCAGTTTCATATAATGTGTAGCGCCACCAGAGAAAGAAAATGCATATACCGATATTTGTCCATATGATACTGGCAGATACATAAAAGATGATGCATGGTTCAGTTTATGGGGAAAGCGATTCCTATTTCTGGGGAGAAGGAGGATGATTGAAGGCAGTTGGTTACATTAACAATCAGTTGTTGGATAAATTCCGCATGCAGGCACAATTGAGAGGAAGAACTGAATGAAGTTTTATTGTTGTTTTTTTATTCCGTTTTGGATTCGTTCGCCTTGTCTGAAACTGTAGGAGGACATTAAAACAAGTGTATTTTATATGCATTTCATCTTGTACAATCGATTCCTGAAGATCTCATTTTTTCTACAACAGTCAAGTTCTTTGTTTCTGGTTAGAAAAGATTCATACGTATGTTGGTAAAATAAAAGACAATGAAAGTTAATTACTTCAAGAAGGCCGTTTCTGAGAATAGGGTGGTTATAATTAAAGTAAAGTATAATATAAGTTAAAAAAAAGAACCACTGATCAGAATGACGCCGAATTTGAACGGAGTATTATTGATGATGGGGGAAAGCGTATGGCATAAGAAAAAAAAGTACTTAAAATTTTTAGCAACAGATGGCGCTGTACGCATCCTAATTTAAAAGGGTTCAACTATAAATGACAAATGAATCGTACTATAACGGCTAAGGTGTAAGTTACACGTTGAACTGACTATACTGTTCAGTGTGCATGACTGTACATGTGTGATACTATTAGTTACGTAAGCCCATCCACCACAGCAAGGTCATATCACCTCAGATGAGAAAAATCGGTTTTTAATTGTCCTGAGGCCAAAATCCGCATAAAAAGCATGCATCATATCGGTTTTTAAATTTCGCGAGACTGATACAAAACATGTTCAATATGCTGTCCACCATTTTCTGCAACAAGTTAAAATCGAGAAACAGCATGCTCCATAACTGATCGCAGCGTCTCCAGGGTCCCGTTCAGAATGTGTTGCGCAATGCGTGCCTTCAATTCAGCTAAGTGTGCAATCGGAGTACTGAACACAACATCTTTCAGATAGCCCCACATCCAGAAGTCACACCGATTAAAATCAGGTGATCGGGACGGCCAGACTGTAGGAAAATGACGACTGATAATTCTAGCATTTCCGAAATGCCGCTTCAGCAGCTGCTTCACTGGATTTGCAATGTGCGGAGGAGCGCCATCTTGCATAAAACTGATCCAATCCACACATCCACGTTGTTGAAGAGCTGGAATGACGTGGTTGCGCAAAAGACACTCATACCGCTGACCGGTGGCAGTAACGGTAACAGGACCTGAAGCAACCATCTGTACGAAAAAAAGGCGCTATGATAAATGATGCCGTAAACCCACACCACACAGTGACCTTTGCAAGATGAAGTGGTACAGATTGAGTTTCGAGTGGATTTTCTGCTGTCCATATTCGGAAATTCTATGTATTAACGTATCCTGTCAGATGGAAATGGGCCTCGTCTGTCCACAGTTTTCCATGGTCATCCATTGTCCACTTCCATGTGCTCACAGGCCTGTGCTCTGGCAATTCCCTGTGCACTGCACGGTTTCACACAGCCGCTCACTCCTCCTGCACAGCTGTGGCCACTTCTTCAACTACCGTCGAATGAATTCTTTTCCTCCCTCTACCAGATTGCACAGCAGAAGAATTTGTTTTTTCGAATTTTTGAATCATTTTTAACAGATCCTGCACAGTCATCGGACCAGCGCCTTTTTTCATACCCTTGAGTGTCCGGAACTTCTGCAGTGGAGCTACTGGTGCACAGTAATTGTTCTTGTAAAAAAGCTTTACAAGCAGTGCACAGTTCTTCAATGAGACAGTCATGGCGAACTTCCCCGACACGAAATGAAGAAAAGCCTTGTACCCGCCGTTTTTTTAACAAGCGAAACGAGTCGTGTGCATGACAGGTATTTTAATGTAAATATCCAGACGCTTACAGCGCCATCTGTTGCTAAATTTTGGAACTATTTTTTTCTGATGCCATACGTTTTTCCCCGTCTTCAATAATATTCCGCTCAAATTTAACGTCATTCTGATCAGTGGTTGATTTTGTATAGTGTTTTCAAACTTTAATTTTAATTATAATCACCCAGGTATTTTAAAAAGTGATAATTGAAATATCGATGTAATAAAGGATACTTTTTAAAACCACATTTAAAATCACGTACTGCTTCCAGAGTATTTGTGTTACACGTGATTTTATAATTTTCTTAGCTTTTTCTTAATTTTTTTCGATCTTTTTTTTAGTAGAATTCAATTTCATGTTTAGAATCAGCCATTTATTTTTACGTAATTAATCGTAAACTATATCGCTATTTATTTGTATACGTTACGCCTACTGTTAGTATCTTTGTGTCTATTGTATTTTATTGTAACTCTTAAAATTTAGTTCGATGCAAGTAGATCTATCAGTTATAGCTAGAAATTGGTATATTTTGATTTTATTTCACAAATTAAATGCTAGTTTACAGATTACGATATTTATCACACGTTAAAGCCTTAAACTATTTAAACTATTTTTTTTTTTTTTTAGGACGCTGAAATTTTGTTTATACAACAACTGGCGTATAAAATATTTTTAATTAAAAAAAGAATAAGAATTTTTTCTAACTGATTATCTTTTCGTTTGTGCTACTCTTAACGGGGATGTACCACTCTGGTTTAGTAATCAACACACTTCAGTTGTCTAAATTGTCCCAAACTTTCACTTCTTGTTGTTTATTCTGCATATGTCGTTGTCTCAGAACAATTCTAATTAGTTTCATCAACAAAATGATACACCTATCCTAAACTGACACGCAAGATGTTTATTTTACTTATTAACACATATTTTACATCAAACGTTCTTCGATATTTTGTCCCGCCAACACATCGTCAATGTAAAAATGTACCATTAAGCCACTGCGTGAGTTCTTGCTATGCTCTGGGAGCTACCGTCTAATATTTAATTTTAATTTCTACCTTTTTACCACCGCAATGAAACAGTACTATATTCTCACTTACATATTATAGGATACCAGTAGAAAGGATTTTACAACCGTATCTACCGGATTTAATCGAATTATTAAGATTATATCTATTTAATACAGGCGTGTTTCAGTGATAAATTGTATTATATAATCTATAATTTTACTAAAAAATTGTATTAATATTGAATAATTAATATGTTTACTTTCTTATGTGTTCCTGTATCTCATTAAAATTCATTAGTCGTGATATACAATGCATCAGAATATTTTCTGAGAGAACACGCACTACAGAAATGTATTGGTCTTTAACACTATATGATCTAATCTGTGTAGGTACGAAACTTTTTTTTAAAAAACTATCGAGCCAAATGACAGTTCTCACAGGATCCTTTGTAGCACTTCTTAATAATTTAATTAAATCGGTAGACAAAATCGTAACATCCCTTCTATTTGCATCCTGTAATTTAATAAACATACCCAATTTAGTGCTAATTTACTCCGTTGGAGATTTATTCTTATGGATTTATCGTGTGCATTTGAGACAATTAGGATAGAGATATTTCTCATTAGCTTCACGGAAATTGAATTACACTTATTATAAAATGCATTTCATTTACAGCTAGAGATAATCAAACTTTTGAATTTATATAACGCCGATTATTCAAATAAGCACCAGTTAGCATTTATATAGCCCAAATATTTTAACCCTCTGAGCGTCTTAGAAATGGGCAAATAATGTAAAGTTGTTTTCACAGTAAAATTTTGAAGTGCCTTTAAAATTATTGAAAAAAATTAAATTTTGTGAGGAAGATTTGTATTTATTAAAAAATCAACTTCAAAATATGTACAACATTAACATTATAATTTTTTTTATAATACGTGAGAGTTATAAACAATTTAAATTATAGATGCATTGCAGTGAAAACTGGAATGCAGTTGACGGGATTTTACGTCTCAGCCGCTTGGAGGGTTAATGCAGTGCAAATAAAATATTTAAACAATTACACACACACACACACACATATATATATATATACAAGGTGTCCACTGCTAAAGGTGACCAGTGGCTATTTCCTTAAACATTAGACAGAGATACATAGTTACAGTTGCAAAAATGCTTTAAATTGTATAATCTATAATATCAGAAACAATCGAAGTCAGTAAATCAGTTCCTATAAAAATAACGAAAGTTAAATTTTTATATGGACAGTCCCCTAGTCCTACCAGTTATATTTACAAAAATTTTCTTTATACAACTTCATGCACGAAAAAAAAAATCCGTCTTTCTACGACTAAAATTCACCGAGTTACAGCTGCTTAAAAGAGTACTTTTCGAGCAGCGAAATAGGGGTTGTATACAAAATGAATTTGAAAAATTTAATGTGGTTTCGTAGTATTTATTACAAACTACGTTAATTATTTTATGAATGTAGATTGCAATCAAGAAGATTAACTTTTAGCTATGTGTATCCAATAAATTAACATAAAAATATTGCGTATACTGAAAATAGAATTTTTAAATGAACTGGTGTTAAATGACTTAAAAAAACAAGAAATAAAACACTTCATTAAACATTAAATTAGAAAATGAAACATTTTAAAATATGAATATATGCAGATTTGAAACTTAAAATAATGTTGCAAATTCTGTTAGCGTAACATTTGTTCAAAAGTAGCTTCCATGGGCTGCAACGTAAATATGACCCGTGTAGAAAACTCTTCTGTACTTTGCGTTTCATACTCGGTCTCACACAGGAATGTGGAGTCGGAAACACCGTATTCACGTACCTGTTACTAATGACTTTGGAAAAAGTGTTGAAGCATGAGTCTAATTTCTTAGCCAAGTTTCATAAATGATGGGATCTCTTTTGAAAATTTCATCAATGTAACGGAAAAAAAATTCTGAATTAACAATTTTTGTCAAGTGCAATCTGTGACAGATACATTAGTTTTTGAAAAACCGTGGTCGGAAAGTTCACTGTTACTTGAATACTTGTTCTAAAGTGATTATTAACAGGTACATGAAGACGGCGTTTCCGACCCATTTCTATGAGATTCGAAGCCATCTTGTTGTAACCTACCTCTCCCAGAAGATTGTCCCTCTAATTTCGAATCACCCTATACAGATACAGGGTGTTTTAAAATTGTTTTTGCAAAATTTAAGGGGAGTTAGGGCACATAATAAGGAGCCCGAATGATGTAGCAATGTGGGGTCAGAAACGTCGTCTTCATATAGCTGTTAATAATCACTTTGCAGCGGGTGTTGAAACAACAGTAAACTTTTCGACCATTATTTGTCAAAATCTAACGTATTCTTCTCAGAAAACATGTGACTAAAATTCATTATTTAAAAATTCTGTTTCATTTCATGGATGAGATTTTTTTAGGCCAATCCATTGTACATGAAACTTGCCTAAAAAATTAGACAAACACTTCAACACTTTTCATAAAATTATTATTACCAGGTTAGTGAAAACGTCGTTTTTGACCCCGCATTGCTGTGTGATTCTGATTCCTTATTAAGTGCCCTATCTCCCTTAAAATTTTGTAAAAGCAATTTGGAATCACCCTGCATATATATATACTAGCTGCGTGCCTGTTCTCCTCACGGTAGGAAACGAAACTTTTTCTTATATGTATAGTTCGAATTGATTCCAGTGATTTGGAATTTAAAATAAACCAAATGATTTGACACTTGGCGTAAAGTTACTCATTAGTTATTCGTAAAGTTAGAATACTGGCCTGTGACCATTGTTAATATTATGACGCAAAAAACTATCTGGTGTCATTCATGATCAGAAAAGAAAAGCGTGACGATTTGCAGAGAAAATTCCTAATTTTCAAAATGTCTCATTTCTGCGTCATTTAAGTTATGCCATTAATATCTTAGATACTACATGATGTGGAGAACCGTTTTATTTTATAATTAAATAGTTGTGTACCCGCTCTTCGCAAGGCAAGAGGAGAACATTTTCCTAAAATGTGATCAAAACTACTTGTGACAAAACAGAATCTCCAAGAAAAAAGAAAGTTCTGTTACAGTCTTTTCTGTTGAAACTACCGTGGGATATATTAACGCGATGTAGAATTACTTAATGTTTTGTTAGCTGTGATGTAATACGGTTGTTGAAGAATGAATAGAAGGCTTAGTTTCACGAAATATTTATTAATGCGGTATATTGTGCTTTGATCAATATTGCCTTAGCATATCTACTTACTATTAATTATACTATCTTTTACTGATACCAATACAATATATTGGCGTTTTGCAACCGTTAATGCGTAATTTAAAGAAACGGTTTAGATATTCGCCACGGATGAAGACATTTACTCTTTGGTGATTCTTTGCAATTTATGCATTGGAATAAACGATAATCATTTCACTTTATGGTTGCCACTAAATCAGCTCTCCATAAATTTTTACGCATAATTCTTGTCATATTGGCTTATTTAGCGCCAGGCCCTATTATCGTTCAGGCAAATCGGGATTTTGCCTAGGGTCCCCCTGCTCGAAATGGGCCCCAATTTCAAATGTTCTTTTTTTATTAAAAAAAAAATATGAAAAATAAAACAAATTTCATACATGGGGGAGGCCCAAATTCATCAATGCCCGGGGCCCCTTGTTGGTCATAATCAGGCCCTGTTTAACATATAGAGATATGAATACCAGGAGATGGCATTACTTATCTGAAAGTGAAGCCGAAATTGTAACCGAGCCGCCATATTGCTGTGACCAAAACATTGTTATTTCATGGTGATAGTTCCAATGTCTCCCTTCAATTGTACCAACAATTTTAATATTTCTTGAAATTGTGTTAATTTTAACTACTTTTACAACCTCGTACCAAGTAAATGGAAGTATAGTCTAGTGGTGGGTAAAGGCAGTATTTTTGAGGATCCGGTCCTTACGGTCTTCTGAAGGACCGACTCCTTCAGAAGCGGTTCTTTTGGATCCGCTCCAATGAAAACTCTCAAAACAAATTGTTCCGCCATACTGTGACCAACTCACAATCAGTTACTTCATTTCGTCCAATGCTGAAGATAGATAATGCCACCTCCTGGTATTCATATCTCTATGGTTTAACACCGCAATATATTTCCTGCTCTTCGAAAACGTGACCCGTTTAAAATCTCAATTGAAAATAATGCTGGATAATTCACTGGTGAAAAAACAGCATGCATTTATTTTTCTGGTAACGGAAAATAAAATATTGAATTATTTCATACATAGCGTATGTTTTTCTTGTGAGTCCGTTATTCTGATTCAGTTTCGCGCACATTTCACATGCGAAAACTCAGTTATTTTAAAGTAATTTTATTTATTTTTTTCAACTAGCAATTTTAATCATTGTTACTGTCTCCAAGACAACCAAACCGAAAGATATCATACCGAGATTTTTAAGCATCTACTATTGAAATAAAAATCCTTCTTTACTTAAATATTCGTAAAAAATCTCTAATTTATATTTACCTCTGGTTTTTCTTTTAAAAGAGGGAGAAATATATGCTCCGTTATTTGACAAAATATAAAAAAGTTATGATGGATAGAATTACAGATGCAGCAGTTTTAAAAATATTTTACGAAAGTCAGCGTCAAATTTAATTTTATTTGAAAAATTCCCAAAAATCTCCAAATTATGTTACATAGTCAAAACAAACTGTTTTCGAAAGAAAATTTTTTCCTCTATCCGATGATGCAAACATCGTTTTACTGCGAGTGTAATTACCGGCGTTATTACGTATTAAGCGAGAAAAATCGCTAAAAATCGGACAAAACATAAAATAAAACATTTTCTAATTCGAATTCCGAAAAAATCGCTCCGAGGCGTGTTAAGATGTGTCCTAGTGAAGCCGTATTCAAAATTTGGTAGGTCTGCGACAAACCGTCTCGGCGCAATGCGATCGAGAGACGCGCGCTAGAAGATCAGTGGTCACAAACCTACCTACATACCCACATACAATTTTTACTCTCGGATTTTATTATATAAGATATATTATATATATATATATATATATTATATATATATGTATATATATATGTGTGTGTGTGTGTGTGTGTGTAAAATACTAATAAAACAAAAACTTGCTCATGTATATGCTTATGTAAAACTTGATCATAGTATGTTTGCATATTTGCATATTTTATGTTATGGCTATAATAATAAGTTATGTGTCATACACATTTCAACAAGTGTTCCGGAGCAAATTTGCTTTTGATTTTAGTTCTCTTAAAAATTACAGATTTTGCATCGAAACGTTATCGAAATCTCCTTTCAGAAAAATAAAATAAGTAATAATAATAAGAAGAAATATGTCTCACTGTATAATGACAATTATAAGATTTATTTCGAAGGAACTTGTCTTTATTACATTTTTCCAAAATAAACGTTTTTCCAAAATTTACTCTTTTTTTTTTAACTTAAGAAACATATATTCGGATCCTTCAGCCTCATAGAAATTTTAACTGAAAGGCAATCTGGTAAAAAATGAAAATAAACAAAATATAAATAAGTTTAATGTTTAAGAAATTATCCCTACACATACATTTTTGCTAAAAAGGATAGTTTTCAGATTATTCTACGTACAATTAGAGAATACGTACTAAAGCTGCAGATCAGGTCAATTCACATCCGGTCCTATATATCTTGTTGTATTATTGCAAACATCAGATTTTTTAAAAATTCTGTTAAAATCGAGTAACTATACGCTGGATATGTTTATCAAACGTAACCGAGTACTTAATACTCTCGTTTCCAAATATTTTAAATAAATCCAAACTAATCAGTTCGAAGCTGTATACGGAATTTGGTGCTTTTTTTTTATCAAACCATGCAATTTTCATGCTTCACCGATTCCTCCTGCCTAGCGATAGCAGTTGAAAGATGGAAAATGGACACCCAGTCAATTCGATACTTTCCTCGCCGCTAACACTTCTAGCATAAAAAACGCTATAAATGCATTGCGTTCTTCTACAATGCTGTCCATTCTTTTATAAAAGGTTTTTTTTGTCAGTTTCTTCCAAAAACTTTTCATCCGTTCGTCGTGTTGGCTGTATGCAGTTCGTCATGAGGGAAATGGAGTAGTGTGGCAGTATGAGATTGCCTGAGCGTACACAGCACCTCGGCAATTGAAGGCCGACCACACGGGTACTTTTTGTCCTGGTTGCAAAGCGCCCCACTCTACCATGCGGATTTCACGGGTTCATAACCGGCTCTCGCCGCACGCTCTCCCTTCACCCTTTTCTTGTAAAACATTTCGAAAAGTCAATAACATTTGTTTAGTTCTTTTCATTTTTTTATCCATACGTGGACGCATTAATGACATTGGGATTGTATTGCAGCTTTTTAAATATACATAGAGAAATATAAGATATTTTTTTCTTTTCAATTTTTTTAGGACTCAAAATGCACTCGTGAGTCAAAAACCTTCAAGCGTATTCACTGCATTCCTGAAGATGTAAAATATATATATTTAATTATTTACATAGATATTCGAAATCCTTCTGAAAGAAAATATTCATTTCGTGGTTTTCAAAATATTTATCTTTATGTTCATTGCTTACAAATTATTAGCGACTGTCTCCTATGAAAAAAGAAGAAGATCAGAATATTTACTTTAAACATTCATGTCCTCTCGCCATACTCAAACGAAATAACCATTTCATTTCAGCAAACGTTAGTCTGACTCAGATTATGCTTGTACAACCCGCTTTCAACACAAGTGCAGACATTTAAATGATGAAAAGTGCATTGTCTACAGCACGCACTAGATACATTATTAAGTATCTTCAGGTAAAACAATGTAATTACTTGTACTCACAATATTTTTCTGCATGTGGAAAATATGCATGCTTTCTGTTAGTTTAGTAGATTTACAAACTGCAAGATATTATAGCATTATATAATCCAATTACAAATCTTTTATCGACACGCTAAGCATTCGTGTTTAAGAGTAAAACGCAAGGTCAAATTAAATATTTTTATCTGAGTACGATTTTCAATCTTAACATGATAATTAGCTATAAGCTGAAGATCTTAAAAATTCGAATTCTTTTTATATGATATTTAACACACAAAATCAAGGATAACTTCAAAAGAATGGGGAAGAGAATTTCCACTTTAAAAACACATTTTTGGAATGTGTAGCTACACATTTTTTTTCAGAAATTTTTGAAAATACCATACATTTTAATCTATTTTATCATTGTTGTGAAATTTGTAAAATTAAAAAACTTCCAAATCTAGATTTATTTATTTATTTTGAAGTAAACTTTGAGAGTCTTCATACATTTTTAGCATTTTTAGGTAATACATTTTCTAATCATTTCCTTGCTGTAGTTCTTATTTAGGCGCTCACGCTTTGATAAAATTCTCTAATTAAAATATTTTTTTTAAATCCAAATATTATATTGTGTATTTTGTGACCTTTCTTACAGTAACCAAGAGAAAATATTTTACAAAACACCTAAACAGAATATGAGGGAAGTCAACTTCATTCGGACACGCGTCTAAATTAATACATATTAATTAAATTTTACCAGATTAGCTGTCTAATTAATTTATCTAGCTTACACGTTTCTCCCGCTTCCAATTTTCCATTTATTTCATTTTGCTAAATTCAATGTACGTGCTTTGATAATAGGATTACTTCTATAAGATGTTTAACACGTATATAAATTAGCGCAATTAATTCACAATATTCATTTTACCATGCATAATTTTTCGGGCAGAAAGATTCTGCGATGATGTAAGAAGCATTAGAACCTTATACCAGTAACAATATTGTACAGAAATCACACCTCTTAAGAATTATAAATGCATGTATGTATTTAATTAAAAAAAATGATACATCTGAACGTCTTCATTATAATAGCTAAATATCAAGTAATACGATGTTGAGGTCATTACTTATTTTTTCTTAAAACACTGAATAAAATAATCTATTTAAAATGAGCATAAAACAGCAGATTAAAATAATGAAAAAAATGAATATGTGTATTAATATGCCAAGAAAACGCACATATGAATACTTAACTTGATTCCTATTTCAAAAATTTATATTAATGTCAGACAATGAATTGCCAAATAAGTTTTATGTAGAAAATCAGCCAATATCACTTTATGCATTATAACATTGATTGGGGTAAAAACCAGTATTATGTTTTGCAAATGTTTACTAATCTCAATAAATCAAAATAAGGCACAATTATAATTGTAAAGCAACTAATGAAGCTCAATTCTTATGTAAACGCAGTACTTTTGAAGATGTTCAGTTTTTGAAGCTGTACTTGAGTTAATGTTATCAGTCATGTTTAATATTCATGCTGCATTTTCGCTTTTCAATTAACAATTTTTTATTCATTATACGGATTCAGCAACTTTATTTTATAAATGAGTGTCCTTCAGTGACAAGAAATATAGCAATAATAAGTATAGGAGATAGTTTTACAGAGTACTATTGAAAGAATCACGCTTCATACGTAACACAACATCTAGAGAATATTATGAAAACTCTACCCCTAGTAGCACAATTAGCTCACAAGAAGTTCAAAAGACACCTTTTGAACTATTTGTAATACGAGAGATCCAGCCTACTCAAATTCCATACATTCATGCAGGGATCCTCAACGTTTTTAACATATGTTATAATGGATGTGATCGTAGCCGTATAAATTCACTTGACATTAAAAAAATAATATCCCAAACAAATTGAAAACCTGTTCCAAAAGTTTAATTTCAGATAAACATGAATAGAAACATGTTATATGGAAAAATAAAAAACACATTCAATATGAAATGTTAACGCTTCCAAGAAATCCCTTTAGCGAGGACTCTTAACCATGAATACGTTTTATTTGCCAGATAGCTTCACCTGACACAGCCATTGTGTACCTGTACTAGCAAAGGTATTCTGTTATTTCAATGATTTCTTTTTAAATAAAGCACTCGGAAGAGTTTTGAGAGGAAATTCCATTTCATGAGATTTTCTGTTTGTGGATAAAAGCCGTTTTCCAAGAATTTGGAATGGTGAATATAGGAAATGGGGATTTCTGTGCACAATATTCTGTGTTGAAAATTTATTTAGTTTTTATATAAAAAATGCATTATAAACAGGGTCTTACTACTGTAAAGAAATATTCAATTCAGCAAAAATATTTAGTAGTTATTGTTTGATGGCCATACGTGTCTGAAATGAAGAAAACAAGTACAACCAATAGCAATATTAATTACAATGGAATCTCATGAATGTTAAAAATAAAAAATTACAGTAGTTGCATTGTGTTTGTTCATATAAATAAGATATGAACAATGTTTTCCATACACTATACTAGTTCTTTTCCTTTAAAGACTGGTTCATCATTTAAATTTTAAAATATTTTGCGAAAGATATAAAAACATGTGTACACTAGGTTGGATCGAAAAAAAACTTTTTTCGAAATCTTTGTCTCCTGAGGTCCCAAAATATGTGCATTGGTATAAAAAAGACGCATGTAAAATTTTAATTTGGTACAACATCTGCGGTTTTTGTATCAAGTATGAAATCTAGAATTTTTTTTTAAGTATGTCTTTTTTTAAATTGACCGAAAAAATTCCTTTCCGAATTATTAGGCTACCGAAGTCTTAAAAGCTTTCCATTGTTAACCAAACCAATATATCCAAACTTTTCGTAAGGCCTATGAAAAATTTGGAGTCGCTATAACAATGCCTAGGGTTTGCACTTCGAGCTTGAAATCTATAAATATTTGAAAATTATGCATTTTGAAAAATGGTGCAGTCAGCACTCTCCCTTTTAAAAAATAATTCAGTCCTTTAAAAATATGTTAAAAGAGATTCGCAAAAGCTACGTAAATCTCACAAATATGTTTTTATTGAAATTTTATTAATTTAGTAAAATTATACCAGTCAAAATATTTTAAATAAATAATTCTTCGCTAAATTTCTTATATTTAACGAACATGTACTATGATACTTGTTGCATTAAAATAATTTTTATTACAATCTTAACCCATTAAAATTGGCTTTTATTAATCAACAAAATGTGAATATAAAAAAACATCTCTTACATAAATGTCTGTTTTTAATAAACTGTGTACTCAGCAAACAAATTGGCGCATGGTATGTCAGCAAGGTATATTTTAATAAAATTGACTATAATTTTTTGTTAGCAAAGTATAATCCATTAATAAAACGTCAAAGTTATTAACTGCACTATATTTTAATTACGTCTTTTCTATTTATTTAGTTTCGTTCCTTTAAAAGTAAATGTAAGCATGTTATATTTCAAAAGAAATTTCACAAACATCGTTCTCAGGTTTCTAATTGCATGGATATACTAATTAAATTATTGTTTAAGAATTAAGAGGTTTTTAAATAAATGAAATACTGGCTCATTAATTTAAGAAACACTTCTTGGAAATTTTAAATCCATGTTGTATTTGCATGAATTTTTCGTAAAGAAATTCAATTCCCTAGTGAAATTCTCTTAATTTTTTAAAAAATCAGATGCCTTTTTTTCATGTGAATCATCATTATATAATTATCGTCTATAATATATTCTATTACGTAAATTTTATGAAGCAGCATTTCATTCATTACAGACTCTAATATATATATATATATATATATATATATATATATATATATATATATATATATATATATAATAGTAAAAAGGCTAAACTTACGAATTAAGAAATCATTCTACAGCAGTTTCGTAAAAAGGAAGAAGTTGATATATAGAGTATATATAGTATATATATATATATATATATATATGTGTGTGTGTGTGTGTGTGTGTGTGTGTGTACATAAAATTTCTTGAATTAAAAATTATGGATTAAATATTTTTTCCTATTTTCATGTATATGTTAACGTTAATAAATATCAAGGAACATTAATAAGATTTACGACAATAAAAAATGCTAAATGTAATTCTAAAATACCTAAAAAAATATAAAAACATTCGAGAGAAATAATTTGTATTTGCAATTTATAAAACGGAATAATAGATGTGTCTTGCACTATAAAGATCTGGCGGATACATAGCGACAATATTTGTAGCTCTTATATTATACAATAAAAGTTGCATTAAAGACAATGTATATCCGATAAAACAGGGCGAATCGGGACGCAACTTATAGGTCATGAAAAAAATATATTCCCCATAAATATCGGGATATATAATAGGGCATTTCTAGTTAGGAATAGAGAAATTAAGGTTTGTCATGTTGGCCACTTTACTGGATTACGAAGAAGACTGCAAGTGGAACACCAAATAACCACGCTTTCTTTTCAACTTCAAAGCTTTCCTCATAAGTACAGACGTTTTCGTATCCAGAACTTAGAATTTATTTTTTTTAACTAGGCATATGCCTAAAGAACAAAATGTTGCATTAAAATTATTTTTTCTGAAACTGTGCAGAGAAAAATGGATACTTTTTTGCGACATAATAGTTTTAAGCTTTACAAGATGTATGCAACACATTTTTCTGCCATAGTAGCACTTTTCGAAAAGAAAAAAATAGAAAAAACGAAAGAAAGAATCCACAATAACATCATCTGAAGATCCAACTACTGTATTCACAACAGGGACAAAGAATTCATATTTTCGACAACTTCTAAAGAAGACACAGATTTTGGAATTCTAAAAGCTTCTCCCGAACACGTTTGCTTACGAAGATTTCATTGTCGTTAGAGTTCATGGAGAAAAGTCATACAGACTACATGACAAAAGACCTTTTCCCAGAAGACAACGGAAATGTAGAACAATTTTTCAAAACATATCGATAAATCTGGAGATTTCAAGAAACGGAGTAGAAAGTAGCCTTCACCCCTGAAGATGCCATAGGGATATTTCAGCCAAATGATTTTAATCAAACGTTCAAGAAAAGGCATTTCTCATAAGAGTGAGTCAAAAAACATCAGATTTTTTTAAAGTCGTAATACCACGAAAGGTTTATGAATTTGCGAGACTAAAAATATGTCAAAAAGTAAATCAAATTGGTTAATATATTTCGGTCGAGCATCTGCTCCACACTTTACCAAAATTTGATGACAGTTTTACGGTAATTTTTAACATTTTAAAATTTGTCTCTTACTGAATGTAATAGATCAGGTTCTTATGTATTCAAACTACAAAAAAAAAAATGCTTTGACGACATTTAAATACATCAACATCTTCCGTTTGCACATTGCCTGAAAATTTAATAAGTTTTTTATAAAAAATTACACACTATGGTAGATTAAAGCTTAAGGGGACAAAATACTCACTTGCAGCTTAACTGGTTGTTTTGTTTATTGAATACAAGTTTAAAATTCAATTATTTGAGAACATTACTAGTATTTGTAAAACGACTGTTTTTATTTATAAAACGAAGTTTTCATGTAATGAATCGTAAATCCGAGAAAACCATGATATTTCTTTCAATACACTTGAACATTATTCGGTTAAGTAGTTTAGAAGACGGATTTATAGTTAAAGTTATAC
The DNA here is from genome assembly GCA_038373885.1 of Cheiracanthium punctorium. Classification (NCBI taxonomy): domain Eukaryota; kingdom Metazoa; phylum Arthropoda; class Arachnida; order Araneae; family Cheiracanthiidae; genus Cheiracanthium; species Cheiracanthium punctorium. The sequence continues at coordinate 258,744 of JAWZYV010013388.1, forward strand.
ATGGTTACCTTTGACCGCATTGTCATTCTTATAAAACCATACCTAGACTGATCTCCATAAATTTTTCTTGAAGATTCTGTCAGTTTCACACATCATTCGACATTCTGTGTATGAACTGCGAATGCCTTGAATGTTATATCGAACATACTTTCATTTACTTTGACTATTAAACATAAAAATAATTTAATTTTTTGCCAAAATAAATGGAAAAACATAAATTAATAATAGAAACCCATAAATTAAAAATAGGACTCAGGATTTATACTTAGATAATTTCTACTCATGAGAACATGATTGGTTGGGGTTCACAGGAGAGATAAGACTTCGCTCTTATCTCTCCTTTCTCGAAGGTAATAATAAAAGCATCAATTTCTCAAACATTTCCAATATAGTACCAAACAAACTAATAAAGATTACTTTAATCAGGAAATTGAAGTGTTTAACCAAATATGTGTTTATTACTATTTGACAAAGAAGTTTACACAAAAGTACACAAAACCTATGTTTTTTGTAAAAGCGATATAACCGTCTGATCTGATTGTGCAATGTGCATACTACAATGAAATGGCTGCTATGGGTTAAAGTTTATTTAGTTATTACTAAAACAAACTCTTTCATTTGAAAGGGGATCACATCACAGCCGTTTCACTTTCAATGACAAATCTAAACCGGATCTAAAATCGCCGTTCTCAAATTCAAAAGCAAATTAGCTTAATTTCATTTTATATGCATCCTACCAACCTTCCGTTTTTTTCTTTCATTTTTTTGCCATCCTTCTTGTGTAGTGGTTGATATAATTGCTCTTTATTCAACCCAAATCACAGTACATCCTTTTTTCAATTCATGTGTGTTTCTAACAAATTAATTTTATTTGCAGTTTTACATATCCTAAGGGACTCAAAGTGTGTGGCATATAACACTCAAGACATTTCAAGTTCACATAAAGAATAACAAGGAAAATTTTAAATTATTATTTTTCCCTTAAACTGTATTTTACATTTTATGTCAATTTTTATTAAAATCTCCTGAACTTGGAAGTAATATGCGAAAGATATGAATGGATTTTAATATTTTTAAGGATATTTTTTATGTCTAGAGGGCATAAAGATCTGAGCTATTATATTAAGAGGATTCAAAATTTAAAAAATTTAAAAATTACCACAAAATGATTTTTCTAAATTTTATGAAACTTAAGAGGAGAGTCAAAAACTGAAAACAAAATCTGATTTTATTTCATTTTTATAATCTTTTTAGTCACCCAAATTCACAAATTCTCCGTGGTATGAAAATTAAATAATTTTTAAATTGTTTATAAGCTCACATTATCACTCATTTTAAGAGCATGTTAACTTTAAGGAACGACATGAGTGAACTGAATTTACATTGAATCTTTTTCCTTCTCATTCTAAATACCTTTTCTTGTGATTGAAAGATAAAAAAATGTAATCTGTCTTGTGGTCAAAGTAGTTTTCTAATTTAAAAAAAAGGATATATGCATTAACTTATATAAAAAATATTGGTTTTGTTTGATAGTAACTACGATTCGCTATTTTCGTCTCTTGACATTATTATTTATTTTTCTCAAGCCTATTAAATAACATATAAATACATACATATATATATATATATATATATATATATATATATATATATTTGTCTGCTGTCGTCTGGAAGCGTAAAATCGCATTTTCGACTGTGCTCCTTCACACATCGCGCGTAGTGTGAAACAAGCCCGCCGCCGCCATTTCGGTTACGACAAAATCATCAGCTGGCAATTTCCTACAGCTTGGCCTCCTAGATCCCCTGGCCTGAATCCTTGCGACTTTTGGCTGTGGAGATTTCTAAATGCATTGGTCTACCGTGATCCCACCACATCTTTCTACCAACCTTAAAGAAAGCATAGAACGCCTTGTGCGTAACATTCCCCAGTTGATGCTGCTTTCAACAGTCGAATATGCCAGTTTATGATGCCAGATGGTAGCGGATAATGGTGGACATCATATCCAGCATGCTGTGTAAACTTTTGTAGATTATTTATGTGTCCTCAATGAAGCTATGATACGCCACCTAGCGGTGGTTTCTGAAATTCATTTTTTTTCCCACGATGAAATTCCCATCATTTCAGTATGCCATTACCCCACCCCCCTTTCATGCAATTCCGCTACATAGTTTTTGCTATAGACTTCTCTCATATTTCAAGTTTAATTATGGACACCTGTACATTCATATTCTTACATTTTATGTATTGAATTTTCTGTAAATATAAGTAATTAAATTTTCTTTAAATATAAGTAATTAAATTTTCTTTAAGTATAAATTTTTTTTAAATATAATTAAATAATTTCCTTAAATACTCAAATCAAACGGGGAATATTGGAATATTTGCACTGAAAGTTAGTGAAATATATTATTAATTCTCTTTAATAAAATAATCAGGAATATTTTCATAATTCATATTTTCTGCTTATTGAAAGTTTTGATTTTTTATAAAAATGTTTTCCCGTGCGATGAAGTTTCGGTATTTCTTAAAACATCATAAAAACTTTATGGTTACATATTATTGAAAAATTCTTTTTTATTCATAGAAATATTTTTTATTCACAGAAATGGAGGAATGTCCCACGACAATGACACTTTTCCACAAGTTATTATGTTTTTAATTTTTAGTTAACGCATATTGCATATCTTATACTGTGTTTATGTGTTGCTCTAAAAACTATTTCCTCAGAATTAAATTATACTTAATATAATTTTATATACAACAAATATTTGCATTATCTCATAATCTATACATATATATTTAAATATACGTATAGTATTACATTATTAAATTTCTTTATTAATAAATGCAATAAATAGAGTTTAATAATAAAATGTGTAAACCTTATAATCTAGAGTAACTTTTTTAAATCTACATAACTAAATGCACAAACCTTATAGATTCATTATGAATTTTGAATGCTTTGACTTATGAATAATAAGTTTATACTTCTGTATTATCTGAAAAGGAATCAAATTTATCAGTTGTCAAAACCATTGGCTTAATGGTACAGTTAACTTTAGAGAGTGGTTGAATAACGAAACGAATAAATGAACTGACCAAGTTTTATCTACAGCACGCTTGAACGGTAAAGCGCAAATTGACTTTTAATTCAATAACTTCAAGATTAGGTGATTTTAAATATTTGAGCCGAAATCTAGCTAGCTCTGCTTAAAGTTTGTTTGAACTAATTCTCTAATAGAAGGATGATAACGGTGGAACTTGGAATTAGTTACCATTTATTTGGCATTAAATAAAATACATGCATGCACTCTGTTAAAGTAATAAATGAATGTTCGCATGAATCTAATGGCATAAGACGAAGTGTCTTTTGTTTGCATATATTTTTGCAATATTACATTCATTCCGTTCTTTAAATTTTATTCAACTTTTAGAATGTTGAATAAAATTTGAAATTGATTTTATTTAAATAAAAATAAAATTTTTATTTTTTACACTATTATACAATGAAAAAAAATTGTACGCCATTAATTATTATTTTTCTTCTCAAGTTATTTATGGTATTATTATTTTCATAATAAACCTATTCCTAATCAACAAATATGTTGTGATTACATGTTGTGAACAGTCTGTTTCAATATGCAAAAATTTATAATATATCTATACAATTTTTTTATAAAATAAACTAACCAAACATTAATGAAAAAAATGCATTTTAGAGCGTCTAATAATATAGAATTATATTTTGCACCAATAAAACAGAAACAAAATATCTCTATACTAGCATACGTCTTACTTGATTCATTGTTCAGTATAGATTATATTTTTTGAATTCACATACATAAAATTGCGCCGCTTATGAATTTCTGTAGGATAATAAATGTAATATTTATCTGAATTATATATATATATATACATATATATATGTATATATATATATATATATATATATATATATATATATATATATATATATATATATATATATATATATATATATATATATATATATATATATATATATATATATGTATACATATATATATATATATGTATACATATATATATATATATATATATAGATATATATATATATATGTATACATATATATATATATATGTATACATATATATATATATATGTATACATATATATATATATATGTATACATATATATATGTATACATATATATATATATATGTATACATATATATATATATATGTATACATATATATATATATACATACATATATATATATATATATATATGTGATATATATATGTGTGTGTGTGTGTGTGTATATATATATATATGTGTATATATATATATATATATATATGTGTATATATATATATATATATATATATGTATATGTCAGTACATTTTATTTATTTAATTTATGAACTTATAAAGATAATTTTAAAAAATGTCTGTTTCGAAAATAAAATAAAGGGGTAGGCTCCTTTTCAGTGACAGTTGCATAGAATGCATATATTTTAAGTTTTAAATATTCTAATTCATTATTAGTTTAATTTTCTAGGAAATAAACTATTTGTATATATTTAGCTAATACATATTTTTATTATAGTCTTAAATATATACTATCCCTTATAATTTGTATTTAATTTAAATGGCTATGGCAAGAACAAATATAGTATTATTCATTTTATTAATCTTCATTTCATTATTATTTCTGGCTATTAATTCTGTCAAATAATATTCCAATATAGATTCTGGCATCACTTTTATAATCTTAATTTTACTATTACCCTCTCATTTTCTGGCAACACCGGTATTTCACTTCTAGATTTTGGCAAAATTTGTACATCTATTCTTGCTACCAGATGTCTTTATTGCCACGTTTTTCCATAGTAGGATTGGGCCCATATATGTAGAAAGAATATATCTTTTGATATGCCCCATTACTGAAAGCTTACTATCTTGTTGATTTTAATTATAATCTTCTGGGAATGGCCCCCTGATGAGTGTCCCAGAGATTATAATTTACTTCCATTCATTTCAGTTCTGATCATGATACTTCGATTTTCAACCAGCTTGGCACTCTATACATACTGGTACCATCTGTTTTGTTTTCCTGTAGGTTTTTCAGTTTCAGTTTTCCTCCTTTTGTTTTTCAGTTTTCCAAACAGGTTCATTGAAAATGAGCCGGTTTGATTCTACAATTATCAGTTTTCAGAACAATAAACCGCTTTTAATATTTTATCAAACATGACATATTACCAGCATTTTTTATTAAAAATTTTTATATAAAAAAAAATAGTAGTATTAAAGTTATCTGCATAAAAACAAGCTTATGAATATGTGTCCTTTAAACTTAAATGCTGTTTAATTGTTCACTTTCAATTAAAAAGGTCATGATAATCCTGAAAGTCACGATAAATTAAATTACCTTTTAGTTTTAAACGAAAGAAATTTGCTACAAAATTTTAAAGATAAAAATTAATTATTTTTTGCCTACAAAAAGTTGTTTTTTACTTATTTACATGGCAACTTTTATTTTAAAGTTGTGCTATACAATTTAAGTGTATGTTTCAGAAAAAATACTATCTGAATACGATGAAACGATGAAATTTAATTATTCATAGCTATAGAAAATAGATACCACTTCTGTTTGAATTAATATTGATCAACGATTAAAAGCTTTTCCCTATTTTTCTTCATAAGAATTTATATGTTAAAGATGTAGATATCAGTATAAATTTCAGAATTTAGTAATAAGTATAGATGTAAGTACTCTAGTTAAAGTAAAAGCATTTTAAATTTCAATTTACCTGAAGCTCCTAAGCAAGTTAAAAAGCAAATTTTTTCTATCAAAATAGTTCATAGCGGGTAGAAAAATATCTTTCTGAATGCAGATAACTCACTAAATAAAACTATATAAGACTGCTAATAAAAATATTTACGTTGAACAAAATAAGTAAAAGACTACTACTTTTTTTTCGATAAAACATTTGCTTTGTCCCTTATTTTTAAAATTTGCATTTAGCCACACGAAACAGTATATAAAACTAAATGTAATAAAAATTTACTCATCAATAAAATATATTACTATTATAACTTACGTACATATTCATTAAATTTAGAAACAACTATCCGTTCTAAAAAATTTAAAGATTTTGGTGAGAAAACTTTATGTTGTCTATAAAAATGTAATACAGATTTTTAAAAAAGTAAAATGTCATTCAAAGTGTTTGAATGTGATATTCCTGATATATTTAGAGCTTTATTTTTCATTGCGATATCTCTGTTAGTACATTAGTTTCAGTATTTCTACGAATAAACTAATAAAATAACTTAGCAATGGATTATTTGAAAACATTATTGCCAGAAGTTACTTTATAACACTGACATGCACATAAACGTACTCCATCTAATTTCCATTTATATAAATTTGAAAACGTACTTAAAAGTAGATTTTTCAATTAATCCCGCATTTTGATACATATTGTATTATGTATGTATTGATGTTTCTGACATGCATAAATTCCATTTCAATTGAGGTAAGCACATCATCGTATACACGGATACTATTAGCTAATTATGATAAACTTGAACCTTATTTATATTTGTACACCATGCATGAAATATTACCTGTAACATATCCGATTTCCAAAAGAAGCATGATTAAGAATCTGTGCAGCACCGAACCGTTATCCATTGTCACAATTCCGTGAAGTACAATCGTAAACACAAAAACACGTGCTGTCAATCCTTCACCTACTATCCCACAAAGTTGATTACAATCCAATCACACGGTGCAATGATGAATACTATATTCCGCGCATGTTCTCCTCATAAGCGGTCGGTCATCAGAACTTTTTCCAATAAATGATTTTAATATGTCCTATGGATCCCCCTCTTTCACGAGGAGAAAATTTGTTTCCACGGGGCAAATAGATGCGGATACAATTCTATCTGTAACTTACCCTCAGCGACAAAAAGGGAACAGCTACCAACTGCATCGAACTTGATATCTTCTCCTTTGGAACAGGAGCCAGATACGCGGGAGCGCCATCTGGGAATAGTGTGAACTTCGAGTAAGTGGCAGGAGTTTTGAAGGAAGGGTAAAGAGCAGTGACAGGTTTTTGTATTTGCCATTGTGGTGTGAAATTTCAGCTATAGCTTTTATTAAGCGTATCGATATTGCGGATTTAATTAAATGAGCGTGCTGAAGTTAGTGTTATTCTCTTTAGATGGATTTTCACGATGAAGTAGTAGAATTTAAGCATTGTGGTTGGAGTGTTATTTAGTTTATTTATTTCTTCTATCAAATATGTTTGTCACCTATTTTAATGAGATGTAATATTTTCTATCTAATGAAAATATTTTCTAAAATACTGCGTTAAAATGAAATAAAAACAATATAGTATTTTATATTTAATCAAATACAGTGAAATGAAGCATAATTTGTTAAAGAGAATAAGCGAAATATTAGCTATAAATTAATTTAATATGTAATGTCATGAGTGTCATTACATTAAAGTTGAAATGATATATTTAAAGCTTTGTAATATAACACACATTTCAATGTATTAGGTTGTAACGAAAGTTTCCCGCCACCGCAAACATCGTCAGCACACAGTTCTCGTTCGCGTATTTGCTCATATTTTGTCAAACGATTTTTGGCATTTGAAAGAAAGAGGTTTACTTTATAACATTGTGTTGTGAAATCTGTAAAAAATTCATTTAGTATAAGGTGTCTCAAATGGAGCTATCACTCTAGAGGATTAGAACCATCATTTACTTCCAGTTGTTTTGCAAAAAGTCAGCTACATAATATCAACGAATTATGAGTACAGCTTTAAGTACTATTGTTGCATCATGTGACACTGTGCAGGTTAGGTACCGAAAGTTCAAAAACAGTTATCTAAGTTAGAAGCTAGTTTTTCAGGCAGATATGGCGGAAAACTTTCGTTACAACCTGATATTATACTTATTGCATTTATATTATTAAGTACATTTTTACTACAAAGTTTCATTTATTTCATCTTTCAAACACCAGTTTTCTGATGAGTGTTTTTGGATGTTAACATAGGAATACATTCACATTACACCGTAGTCGATACCTATTTTAAATATAGGACAGCCCTATTAAGTTCCATTAAATGGAAAAGAAAAGTGAACAAGTTGATAAACTTTTGCATAATTCCCTTCAAATAGGCGCGATTTTCATTTACAGGCTAAAAAAAGCCTATAATTTTTAATTTCATTAAAATAATAATATTGGAAATGGCTCTTCAAAATAAATATTTGATTCTTTTTTACGGTTAAAATGTCTATTTTTTACTAAGCAGATACATGCATTTCTTCTAGTAGATTTACTTTACTGTTTATAGAAATAAAAATATAAATGAAATAAATTATTTTTTTCAGCTACTTACTTTGTATTTTATATCCTGTAAACACAACAAAGAACTGATTCCCGAGTTCTTTTCTTAGCCCTTCTTCTCACTCATATATTACATTGCTTTTAACCAACTTTCAGCTATAGCTGTTCATACAATGACATTAGATAACATGTGGAAGGATTAGGAAAGTACTTTTTCTGGAAATTTCCATGGATTTACATTGTATTATTTTGGAAAAGTATTTTTTTTTCCCAACGGCGCGACATTGGCATATCAAGACTTGGCCAAGAAGTCAACGAGCATGACGGACACATTTGAAGCGGCTACAGACAGCCATCATTATCCATAGCGAGGACATCGCAAACTCTTTAGTCTATACCTGGAATCGAACTTGGACACAAGGTGTGATAGATGCGTTAGTCACAATACAACGTGGGTGGAACTTTACAAAAGGGGAGTATCAAATATTCTGTTAAATAGGGCTTTCAGAGGGATATGTGTGATGTTTTCTTGGCCATAGTAGAAATAGGTATTAATTTTGTATAAAATAGATAAATAATTAAAATAGAAATTAGCATGGAAAGATTCTTTTAGACCTCAGATGCTTGTGATTCCTTTTTGTGCTATCAGTGTTCTGGCTTCAAATGAAGCTTTTTTATCAAGCTGCGTATGAGACTGCTCTTTTGAGAGAAATAATCTCCATTATTATTTTTTAAGCAGATCAAATTGTATTTATTACTTGAGAGTAAATTATGAACGTTTTTGAAAGTTAAATATTCGTAAAAGAGCAAGAAATTTTCTAACTGTGAAAGGAAGCAGGAAGAAAACCGATTTTCCGCTTTGTGTGACTTCAAACAATAAATACAAAAATTGGGTTTACTTATTGATAAGCACATTGCAGTTCATTTAATTTTTATACAAGGAAAAAATGGTACTGACCCCGTATCTTGATTGTTTTGAAACAGATCTCATTGCAGAGTTTAAAGTTTCCGCATTCTTTTATCCTTATATCAAAATAATAACGAACTGCACCGTCTCAGCAGCCGAAACATACTGGCAGCAAAACATCATATTTTCTGCGGCTATAAGGTGCACCAGAGAAAATGACAGTTTAAATCCATCAATTTTTTGCAAAATATGCAATGTTCGACATTGTACTGACTCTTTTCCTGAATTTCATTGCTAAACGCCTCTTGAGTAAATAAGCAAAAATTAATAATTAAATAAGCAAAGTTATTAATATATTGGACGGTTGTTCTTTTCTAATACTATCTGTTACCTAATAAAGTCAAAACAATATCAAAAAATTTTTGTTTTACATGCGTTACTATTTCATGTTATTGATGCCTCTAAATTGTTAAGATTTTTTGGGCAGAAACGTTTGGCAGTGCTTCAGTATTTGTTAAACAGTTGCATTATTTATACGCAATTTTTCAAATTCTTCTTGAGTATTATTATGCATATTCTTATTTTAAAAGGTAGAATTGAACAAAATTGTAATTAAGTACAATGCAGTTCTATTTATTAGCACAAAGGCAATGGACAAAATTAATGGGATGTAAGAAAATAAGATATATCCACAGGAAATATTATGTGTTATAATTAATGTAACAAAAGTTAATTTATATTTTTAAAGCTTTTTATATACAGAGTGCCCCTCAAACATTCACCTTGGCTTTTATTCCTTAAATATTGATTACAAACATCTAAAATAAATTACTAAGTTACGTAAAAATGGCACAGAATTTTATGGTATCGACATAATTTTTAAATCTAAATAAATATAAAATTTTATACTTTATACTCTTCCCTTACGAAAAAAATGTCCGTATATTAGATTGTGCCCATACATTGAATAGGTGATGAAAAAAATTTCAGGCTTTCATCATAAAAAGGTTCAGAGGTATGATTAAACAGAGTTAGTAAGGAACTGCACAATACCATTAATAGGAAAAGTGTATATGCACTTATGCATTCATTGTTTTCTTTCGCAATCTGTGTTCAGCCCCTGAAACGCCATCTTTCGGGGTGATTTTTTTTTCCTCTTCAAGATCCATTGAAAAATGGTTTAAGTTAGGATATCTTTATTCTCATATGAGATTTTTTTATGATGAAAGTCTGAAAAGTTTTAGGTCACCTAAATAATGTTATTTGGCAAATGTTACTGTTTTTTTTTTTTTTTTTTTTTTTTGTACAGAGGCCGTAAAAATAAAATTTTGTATTTCTTTTTCTTTAATTTCTCGAAAATCGATACTATTAAATTTGTACCTTTTATTACGCTTTTATTTAGGTTCTTTCTAATCTTCTATTTAGGTTATTTCTTACGCTACCATTTCTTACGCACTTATCGGCGATTAATATTTTAGGAATAACAGCGAACTAGGTCAGAGTGTTTAGGACACCTTGTACACTTTCAAAGTTACATTGTGATTTATATATTTTAATGTTTACACATGAATTTATTAATTAGTATGATAAACATTTTACATTGCATGTGCCGGCACAGCCAGCTGTCGTAAAAATGGGTCTTTAGATCTGTGGCATGCAATGAACGTTTCGATCGTCCACCATCTTGCTGGTAGTTAAGTCGAGCGATGGCAACGGCTGCCCTTTTTTCAGCATTGGGAAAGGGTTGCGACTCAAAGGGTTAAGAAGTGTAATTTTCAACAGAAGTCTACAATAAACATTTTTAAAGTCAGTAACGCATGTCAAACACACAGTATTCAACAAACAATTTATTTCAAATTTCAGTTGATGCTAAATTTAATGTGCGGCGTATCTAATCTGAATAACTTGTGCCTGGATGCTAAATGACATATTTTATAAGAGATTTAATAAAAATATAGTTCGCATCCAAACACAAGCTACTTAGATTTTATAAAGACCGCACCCAGAACATGGCGTCAACTGAAACAAGAACTTAGAAACACTACGGAAGAGAAATCGTATATCTTCCCCATTTAATATGAAGCAAGATGGAAGAGGTCCTCACAATGTATATTATTTTTTCATCCTTATTTCTTTTACATTTTTCGAAAAATACTTGTAAATTGCCAGAAAATGCTGATCATGGACGAAAATAAACAGTGCGCTGCTTAAAAAAATATCGGTATTAATCCATAATTTACACAACATATAACAACACCTATAAGAGCAAAAATGTTGGTAGCCTTCTTTCTGCTATGCAGTGCTTCCAGAAAAAAAAAGAAAACGCAAGTGTTTTTTTCCAAAGTAATCTATCAGTTTCAGTGGAGGGTTCTTTAAGATAGATAGAATAGCTGCGAAGCACGAGGATTTTCGAGTTTATAAAAGTATTAGCTGAACATTCTGAATTTGGCGTATTTTAACCATTTCATTGAGAGATAATAAAAGTTTCTGAAAAGACTATCGCTGAACAGAAATCAGCGATTAAATTTCGCTCCGTTTTGATGGGTTTCGCTTCATTACGGCAGTGAGACTGGTTACCTTATCAATTCAGCATGTGATAGGTAGAATAGTGTACCTATATGAATAGAAAAGAACGATGAGTTTCCTTCTTTTTCACTACTGTCAGAGATCATTTACTGAGTAATTACATTTCTTACAAACAGACGATTGACAAGTAACTTCCAGCAGTTCTTCTTTAATTTAAATCATGGACTTGTATGTAGGACGATAATCGACGTCTTCTAAAAGAGTTAAACGAAATTTGACTTGAAGATGGCGCTGAGAAATGTAATCGTTGTGTTGTTCGATTGCATGCGCTAGTAGTAGATTCGCTGTTGTGTATCGCTAGAGGACACTTATGTAGCTAATAATTAAAAGAGAATCGAGTATTTTCCTTTCAAAGAATAACGCTATTACGGCCGTCTGTCGCTAGTCGATGATCGTCCTATATCTAAGTCCGTAATTTAAACATTACGCATGTCATTAAATGTTTTTGGCATGTTTTTTAAATCATTCGAAAGATGGAATGTCTTGTTCTGCCACAATCTATTTTTTTTTTCATTTTCATCCCGAGTTCATTTATGTTAACTTTCAGATAAAAAAGGAATGTCAAATTGAGAAAAAATGATTATTTTTTCAACTTTTTTTTTTCTTTAAACAAAAGTTCCAACGCCACGAAAGCTGCTCGTGATACTTGCGTCATAAATAGAGAGGGTGCCTAGCAGCTCAATGAGCCGCTCGTGATTGGTTTGCGAAGCTCAAAAATGGAAATTTTGATCTCCAAGATGCATCTCGAATTTGAGTCGAAACCGTTTGATTTCTATCAAAAAACTAACACCTCAAGAGAAGAAAACAAGAAAGAAACAAAAAATTCTGTGTGCCGGCATTTCCTGGTTGCATTTCCTAAGTCTGCAGATATCCTTGACTGCCTGATGCCGCCTGTTCTTTAACCCTTTAACGCGCGGTGTTCCCGCTCTGGGAACACCAAACTCTGACGTTTGACTGTTGCCAGTCACGAAGAATAGATTTGATTTCTATAAAAATAGTTGCGGTTGACATAGCTCCACGAGAATCCTTTACTTTTCAGCACGTTATTTCCCGAAAAAAAAATTGTCACGATCAGGGAGCAGAAATTTTTCATGGGGGGGTTACGACTACTGCAACTCATATATATGAATACATGTGTGTGATAAAGGAGTGTAGAATATACATTTTATGTGGCAAAAAATTCCTCATGGGTGGGGTTATGACCCCCCTAACCCCCCCCCCTTGTCTACGCCCCTGGTCATGATTATTTTGAACAGCACTGACATCTGCTGAAAAATGGAAAGAATGAGAGAACAGCTGGATAGATTGGCCAATGCTGAAAAAAGGGCAGCCGTTGCCATCGCTCGACTTAACTACCAAAAGATGGCGAACGATCCAAACGGTCATCGCGTGCCACAGATCTAGAGAGCCTTTTTTGACGACAGCTGGCTGAGCCGACACAGCCAGCTGTCGTCAAAAAAGGGTCTCTAGATCTGTGGCACGTGATGAACGCTTCGATCGTACTCCATCTTGCTGGTAGTTAAGTCGAGCAATGGCAACGGCTGCCCTTTTTTCAGCATTGGGAAAGTGTTGCGCCTCAAAGGGTTAAAGACGTGAGTGTAAAGCAAATCTGAAGACAATTTCGAGGGTTCAAATTTTGGTGAAAGAACATGTTTAGAGCAGTTTGAGCAACTATTCGTATTTCTTAGCAATGAATAAATCCTAAGTCACCGCAGTATAGATAAACCCCCAAAATGCGTACACTCCAGTGAACTGTGAAGAAAGGAGCGTTTAATAAATCGACCACGTAGCATGGATCAATAAATCAGAATATAACATGAAAATCAGTCGCACAACTTAGCAGAGGCACTATCATTATGGTGCAATGTATTTCTATCATGGAATTCAAACAGAGGAAACAATTATTTATTCTGAGTTCAGAATGTCGTAGTATCAGCGCACGTCTTGAATTGTCCATAAAAATAAATTGGATTCGAAGAATTCTTTGTACAAGATGCATCGCATTATAATATCGATATCTTTGGCGTAAACTGTTACATACAGCGTGCTTCAGAGTCGTCACGTCCGATAGATTATTTCCACTGTACTGTCCATTGCATCAAACTTTGTTGATCAAATGTGCCCAATGCTGAAAAAAGGACAGCCGTTGCCATCGCTCGACTTAACTACCAGCAAGATGGCGGACGATCGAAACGTTCATCTTGTGCCACAGATCTAGATACCTTTTTTTTTGACGCAGCTGGCTGTACAGCAAAAGAGTCTCTAGATCTGATGGCAAACGATAAATGTTTCGATCGTCCGCCATCTTGCTGGTAGTTAAGTCGAGCGATGGCAACGGCTGCACTTTTTACAGCATTGGGAAAAGTTTGCGCCTCAAACGGTTAATAAGCTACGCCTCATTGTTTCGGACAAGGTCACGAACGAGTTTCCAGCACGCGGAATAATGGAAACTGCGTGCATGAACCCATGATTTTAGTATAGGTAAATTGCATTCTGTGGAATTCCCTAATTTGAATATATTGCATATTAATTTGCATTGAAATATTTATTTGAATCATCTGCTGCTAAAATTTGGGTTTTCTTTCCGCCTGTCTAATGCCCATTGCTTTACCGAGCAATGGGCATTAGACATGCGGCCGCCATTATGCTTTGGCCGAGCATATGCTATTGTGATCATATGATCTTTGTATACAGTTTTGAAAGTGTAACTATTATTATAATAATCCTGTAATGTAAATGCGCAGCACATCTTATAATGAAAGTCTACCTAATAAAAGGTATTTACGTAATAAAAGGATTTTTCCCACAATTAATTGAACATATCTGCAAAACATAACATCAAATTAGCATATCTTGTATCATAATCTAAAATCATGCTCTTTACATCACAATGTATTTAATAAATGTAGCAAAATCTTTTATACATATTGGCAATTTTATTTATTTACTCTAAAATGGCTAATAAATTATTTGTAATAATACATTTATTTCAAGTAATATAATAAAAATGAATGATTTATAGAAAAGAAAAAAAATTCTGGCTGAAAAAATACACTTTTTTTATGATTTTATTTTTTTTCCGGCCCAACAGCTATGAATTAAAAAATATTTTTTCTCTATAATTCTCTCGAGGTATTATTTTAAATTTAAAGTTTTTTAAGTCACTTAGCAGAAGTTAAATTTCTAGTGCACTTTTCCCTCCTTCTTTTTATTTGCTTTTGAAATTCAAATAAATATCCCATATTCTTTATCAAATTTAGCTATAATAATTTATTTATAAAATGTAAACAATTTTTGCCAAGTGAATTTATCTTATTACGAGCTTAAAACTATTTCTTAATCACAATGAAAATTGAAGGTTTTATTTTTAAGTATTATGTGTTGAAAATAAGAAAAATGGAGGAATCTTTTGCTGTAAGAATTTATATTAAATTTTTCGGAAGAAAACTTTTATTGCTTTTGGAAAGGTTGATTTTTTATAGTAATGTTTATTTTCAATTTGTCGTTTTTCCACTTTTGATAGCTAAAACATTTATTAGTAAATGATGAAAAACTTTTATGGCTGTAGGAGCTATTCATTTTATATTGAACGCTTTTCAAGCCGAGTGTGGATCTGTTTGTTCAAAAAGATTGTTGACTTTACGTGCCTTTTCTAAAAATTTTTGTCTTTCAATAAAATGTTTTATTTTAATACGTTTAAAAATGAGGCCATTGAGATTATAAACGGTAATTTCGGGATAAAAGGTCTTTCTTTAAAAAGTTTTTTTCCTCCAACATTAAAAGGAGAAGGTACTATATTTAATGCTATCTTTAGATATATGTATCGGACAGCGATAATTTTTTACAGCGTAGACAGATTTGAAAAATTCTGTTATACAAAAAGAAATAGCTGAAGAGTGGTTCCATTCTAATTTGATCTCGTTCTGATTATATTACAATTCTGAAAATCGGAAAAAAATCGTGTTTTTAAACCTTTGCCTAAAAGATTTAATATTTACACGGCCTCTTTTGGTCATTCTCGACGATTTAGTTTGTCGCCAAATATAAGTTCCCAAAATTGAACTCATTTTGTCGATCGCTTCCATATTTAGCGGGAAATTGCCATTTTCTAATTATCCAATGGAAATAAATGGTACAGCTTGGATATTTGCCACAAGGGGAGATGAAATATTTCGCAGTGTTAAATAAGCCAATCTTTCAAAGTTCATAATATATGGAGAACTTCTATTTTAATAAAAAGCTTAATATGAAATGACTGCCGATTGCGTGTACGCACAAGTCGTCATTCTGGTGAAGTAATTTGAAGTTGATTATTATATTTATATACAGGGTGTCCTAAAAAGGTAGTAATGGGTTATATCTATTTGAGATAAGTGGGCAGTGTAAATTGAAGAAAATGTTCAAAAGAAAGTCGGAAATAAGACTTCATTAAGAAGGAAATCCTGTCTTTAATTTTCAAAAATTTACACTTTTTAAATTTTTATACAATCCATATACAAAAAATTTCTAATTAGTAAAATGTGCCCCATACACTAATGAAGTTAAGTACTAAACTTGAGAATTATATCATAAGATGTTTCAGAGATATCTTTAAACGAAGGTGATCGGGGACAATACATGATTTCGAATATTAACGTTTATTGCTACAGTAAAACAAAAGATTGTCTTACGAGATTTCTGTACGCCCCCTGAAATGCGATCAATAGACGTGATTTTTTCCCTACGAGAGCCATTGAAAAGTGCTTTAAGTCAGTGTTATATTCATCTTCATATCTCTGACACTTTTAAGGTATAGTTCTCAAATTTTGTATGTCACCTCAGGAGTGTATGGGGCACATTTTACTAATTGGAGATTGTCTTGTACGGGAGTCGCATACAAATTTAAAAAGCGTAACTTTTTGTGAATTAACGAGAGGAAATTTTTCTTAACGGAGTCTTATTTCTGACCTTATTTTGAGCATGATTTTTTCAATTTAAATGCCCACTTATCTCTAATAGAAAAAGAATTAAAGCCCGTTACAACCTTTTTGGGACACCCTGTATATATATACATGCACGTATGACGAAAATTGGGTGCATAAAACAGAGGAGACATTTTTATTGGAATGAAAAGTTTCCAAGGACTGTACCTTAAGTTTAACATTTCTGCTGTCTGTTCCAGTGAATTAATGCGAAATGTGTCAGTGCATTTTCTCTCTCTGTTGACTTTTGTTCTTTACAATGTTCTTCTTTAGAAATGTTTTACACTGCAAATTTTCGTCATAATTTTATCGTTCTAAATCCATTTATGGTTTTTTTAATGCTCTCATCAACTTTCGCAGAAATAAAGTGGATGTAGCCAGTGGAAAATTTTAAAACTTTATCACCGTGGAAACGGAACCGTGAGAGCTCTGTTAGTTTTAAATAATCCCAATATTGAGTGGATACCGTTGAATAACTATATTTAAATCTCATTCTGACTAGCGTAGCGGAACAGCTGCCAAAGATCCGTGTATCGGCATCGCCTTTTGCGGCAACATATACGGAATGCATATACCATACCAATTCTGAGTTATTGAACCGATTCCAGCATGTTGAGTTTGTTATGACTGCTCTGTATACAAGTAGTCTCAAAAGGTTGTTGTCAAACTTAACATGCTGGTCTGTTATACCATGACAAACACGATTTTCAAAGGAACTTTGTGCGGGAATGGAAATGGCGACCGCTAGAGGGCGATGCTCGCAGGCTTAAGGAAGCGTGATCATTTCCGTCTAAGACGCTACCGGAGATGATTGAACCAGTTTATCGGTCAGTGTATCAGTCGATATGCATTACGCGCGCATGCGGATGGGAAGTCATATTAATAAAAGTCACTCTTCCTTCAACATCATGGGCCCTAGCACGATCTTCTCGGAAACCTTTCCGAAGCGGAAAAACAACCCTTTTCTCACTCATGGCGTCACATTCCGAAAGGGCGTCAATTTGGTCTACCACGATGCTCTCGGGAACGTTCCGATATCGGAAACCCTGTCGGAAATTCCACTTTTTTTTCCCGGCACGGTAAACGCGAGTGAGAAGCTCTTTCCGCTTCGGATACAAGTCAGCGTGCGTGGTTATTTGTTCTGATGGTAGTTGTTTACATCAAAATAATGGCTCGGTTTTAATTGTAGCAACTGTTGCACAACAATAAGATGCTAGAAGGGTTCATAGGAATCGAAATTCGATTCCTAGGTGTAAATCCTTTGAATTAAGCGACGACGAATTTATCAACAATTTTCGGTTGAATAAATCATTAGCATTCCAGCTGATTCAAGAGTTTAAAAAATATTTAGAGCCTAGAACAATTAGAATATAATAATGCTAATTTTTTAATGATATTTAAAATTTATAAAATAACAGTCTGCTTATCTTTTGCCAAGCTTTCACATTTTTAATAAAACCTCCACTGCTGTTTAATTTTTGTGCTAGAGATTTCCTGGAAAAGTTGTTTTCATTTAAGTAATGATTTTCTTCCATTGCTTGGACGATAATTTCAATCTGATTTGTTTTTACTCGAATATTACCGTTTTTATTTTATAAGGAGGAGGCACGGCTTCAGGAAAATGCGGATTTCAATGAACTTTGGCATAATGGTCATAATGGCCATGTGAATATACTGAGTGTAAAATAAAGTTTATAAAAGGTATTGAAAAACTGTCAGCACTTCATCAGAGGGTCGTTAAATCGGAAGGGTCGTAAAATTGCGAGTTGACTGTATATTTATTTATATTTTTTTAAAAATTTATTTCTGCTATTCAAAGAATATATTTTTACAATTGATGATGCTTAAAAAATTAATACTCTTGCTGTTGCATCACGAAAGTGTGACAATTAGGGAAAAAATAGACTGTCTGACAAAAATTAATGTACCTTAAAGAAATATTGAGTTTTGTGGGTGTTAAAAGGGATTTATTTTGAAAGTGTAAAATTCTGATGAATTAATTACCAAGATTTGCGTATTTAAAAAAAAAAAAATGTGCAGGAAAATATTGCGCAGCACGGGGTTCGATCACATAACGCCCTAGTAATAGTCCCGCGTCGTACCGATTCAGCCACCGAAGCGCAACTAACTTCGCATGCAACTTACAATTAAAGTTTTGGTAAAGCGGTTCGAAAATCGATATTAATTTTTTTTTACTGTATTTGAGTACTGCGCATTAGTATCTTACACGTTGTATATTCACATGGTATAACACAGCCAGAGATCGACTAACAAAATAAGACAAGACGTGGTACCTATTTAAGTACTATGTCATAAACTTAAACTACGTGCTCGAATGCGGCAAAGAGTGCCTTGTTTTGATTGGTTGATAGCGTCCCCTTCCGATACTCTCGAAAGAGGCATAAAAATTCTCACTTCCATTAGTCGAAACCATGGTGGTAGAGTCAAAATGAGGGTATTGGATATTTATCCGAAGATTTTCAGTATCCGTGAGTGAGAACTATCCGTGACGGATGCTTTCCGATAAGATCGTGCTAGAGCTCCATTTCTCCCTCCCTTTTACGCCTGCTAACATTGCGCTGAAGGTACTTCCGTAGCGCCGCTTGTACATTCCCGTACGCGGCAATATATATACGTAATGCATACCGGTCAATTCTGAGTTATGTAACGATTCATGATCTCCAGTAACGTCTTGTGCTAAAATGATCACGGTTTCATAAGCATGCGAACCCGGCACTCTAGCGGTCGCGTTTGCATTTCCGGACACAGATTCCAATGCAAAGCTTGATTGTAATGGCATAATAGACCACCAGCATGTTGACTGTGGCAACTACTTTGTGAGATAACCTCTGTATACCGGGGAAGCCGAGAGACAGAGGACAAGGGTGATTTTGATAAAATTAACCCCATGATGATTTACATTATCTTACATAAGTTAATAAAGTTCTCAAAAGGGTCTAAAAATGTGACAACAAATACTGCAGGGGATTAATGCAAGTGCACATGTGCGGCTCCAGATGATCTCCTTGTGCTACAGCAAATTATGCGCTACGAGAAAATGACGTCACTTATGCGAAGGAACACTAATGAGAACTGTGCGAAAATTTTAGATACGTCGAAAAGGGCGGTATGTTAATGTTCTATTTTTTTTTTATATTTCCAGTTTCTGAGTCTAAGTGTTGGAGAAATACGTTCAGCTTCATTTCACTGTTGAATTTAACCACTTAAGTGGCAGAAACGGTTCCTTTAATATGGTAACTGTAATAAAGGTAAAATAGACTATCTAGTTAATTATTTATTTTAAGTGGGCAAAAAATAAATGCATTGAGTGTAACTTTAATTGATGCCAAGTACGAATTATTTTGCTGTAAGGATATTGCTTTTGACATTCGCAAATCATAAAATGCAGCCGCAGATGCTCACTCGCATTAGCTCCTGTTTCATTCAGTCATCTGTCTCACCATGGCACAATGATTATATCACTGAAAATGGTAGACGGCCGAAGTGTGAAGGTCCCGTTTCTGGTCCCATCGCGCGGTCGTCGATCTAACGATCTGGAGTTTTGGTAGGTTTTCTCCAGGTGTAACGTGAATACGTGTTAGAACTCCTTAGAAAGTCCTCCTACCCCTCGCGCAGGTTTGCCTTAATCGCACACAATCATTCAGTCATCTGATGTCGTACTCTCGTGACCGTTTAGTACCGTGTTGATACCTATTCTTAAGAAATAATCCAGGATTTAATGCATGTTTATTTTTTATTTTTACTTCCTAAGTTTCTATAATTAAAGAAAGGTCCAGAGTTACTAATAATGTAAGTATGTACTTGAGAGAAATTTATTCTTTATCTTTCGTATATTGCGGATTAAAAGTATTTAATTTAAAAATATGTCAAAGTTTTATGCTATTACATTTATGATTACTAAATAAAGGTACGTACAACTAAAAATAAAATCAAAATGCTTTGGATAAGAAAATCAAATACAGTTATGTTTATTATATTTGCAAACAGACTGTTTTACAGACAAATTTCATCTTGCTTTAAACAGATTTATTACCGTCCTTAAACTAATAAATGTAGCTAATTAATAATTTGGAAAGTAAAGACTGCAACATTAGTTTACGATCTTGTATGATACTTTTAGTACACAATATATGGATTAATATTCCAAGTAAATAAAATTAATTCTAGGTACATTATTAAAGACGCCAACATTATTTCAAAGGTAAACAAATATATCTGAGTGAAATGTTTGCTTAGAAAACATTTTATTTGACGTTAGTAAACTCACATCTGCTTAAAATCTAGATTGACGTTGCCTCTGAATAAATTAGTCGAATTTTTCTCGAAGGTATAACTGTAATATTTATTAATGAGGCGGTATTATTCATTTAAAGCGTGAGTCAATACAAATTTAATTTCTAAAGTGATGTTGTTTGGTTATGTTGTAAGTAAAGTACACTCCGTTTAAATATAAATGGAATAAAAGTATGTATTGCAATTAGTGTTTAACCGAGCATCTGATGTTTTATAGTGAAATATTTCTAACACTTAGACGGAGGTGTCTGTTTAAAATGCATATATAAATAACATGTTTACGTAAAATCATTCATAAAATTATATATTAGAGGTAGAAATTGCATTGTTTATGTATAAAAAAAATTCGATTAAGAAATAATTTATGAGCATTTCATCTTTTAATTTTTCTGTTGCTTAAGATAAATAAAATTGGCTTTTCTGGTCAGAAAAATGGTATTTATTTTTCTTTTGTCTGAAAAATGTAGGTGGCAATTTAAAAATTTTCTCTATACAAAAATTAAATTTTATTGTTTTTTCATTCTTAATAACGCTGAAACAGTGATGTACATGCCAATATACATCACAGTAATAAAGATGACATGAAAAATGATAATATATTTACTGGCAACGGCAGGCAATCATTTATAATGAGTTCAACATTTACTCGGAGTCACTAGGGTGTACTCGCGTAGTTGGAAGCACCAAGTAAAATTGAAAGCTTCTTCATTGTATCCAAATTTGATGACATTTCGACTTTCCGTTTCCAATTACGTTTCAGCTAGCTGCTTCTCGTTATTCCTCATATTCCACCAATATCTGTATCTGTATCCATCAGGTTATGTTTTTAAATGAAAGAGCGTGTATAAGATATTTTATGAATAGACATAATCTTAAGTATGAAAGAAACGTAATTTTTTAGTAGCATACCAGTAAAATATGCAGACGTAGTCTTCTTCTTGGAAAAAACCAACCCTATGAGTTATGTCCTTAGAAGATTTTTGCAAGACTTCTGATTGAAAGTGGTTGCCAACGTGATATTCTGACACAATAGGATTAACGTATGCTTTTTTAAAGCGGCTAATTTATTTTCTAGATCAAAGTTTGGTACAAGAATTAATCTGATGCACTTTAATTAATGTAACTCTTCAAAAAGTAAATTACAAGACCAAGAAATAATGCACGCATTGTCATATAAATTTCAGGAGTGATAGTGGTGAGGCGGATGTGCAAATGATTAAATTTGTGCACTCATCTGATCACGTGGCACTTACATTCGGTCTGTAAAGGCCAGCAACTTTAACTTCTCATAAACAGCATCTGAAGTTTTGCGTAGGATTTGGGACTTCCGAAGAAACGTAGAAAATGTGTCTGAGAAGTCGGCGACTTCAATACCATCAGTTAACGACCGGGGAATGTGATCGTATTAACGAACTCCATAAACTTGGTTTGTTGCTGCGCACAATAGCAAACCATGTGGGGCACAGTAAGAGTACCACCCAACACTGTGTCACACGACGGATTCCCGAAGGTCTACGTGCACGACGAAGAGGAAGTGTTGCGCACAGGTGCACGTAAGATTACACAATGCACAGACCGGCGTACTTGCCAGTTGACTATTCGAGACCCTTTCTCCCCGGTAGCCACATCCAAAACCGGTCCAAGCATAGTCACGTACATGTGTACCAGCAACAAGAGTACCATAGACCACTGAACGCGATGCTAGATGCCTGCTGTTGTGTCGTCGTCATTGTACCTGCACCGTCAAATGGCATCGGGTATTCTTCACGCATAAATTTCATTTCTGTCTGTGGAGGAATGACAGCTGTCGATAGGTATGTCGGCGACACAGAGAGCACTACGAACCAGCCCATTTCGCCAAGCGCCACACCGGTCCTACACCGGGCATCATGGTTTCGGGCGGCGAAACGATAGATGACAGGTCGCCCGTGGTACACACTGACGGCAGTTTGACAGCTAACGGCTACGTCACGAACTTGTGGAGCCTGTTGTTTTGCCCTTGTTAAACGGCGCTCCCGACACGATTCTTCAGCAAGAGAACGCCAGACCACACGTTACACGGCAAACTGTCTGACCGACTTTGGTAGCTTTTACTGCTGAGCAGCCTCTCCAGATATGGACCCCATTGAACACCTGTAAGGTCTCATTGGACGTGACTTGAACCGAGGAAAACTCTGACTAGAACCGACTTGATTCAACCCAAAGGATGATATGCTCACAAGCAGTGGATATGGCTTGGCAAAGGTTACTTCAGGCAATTTTCATGGCCATTGTCAAATAAGATAAGAATTATTTTGTATGCGCAGTCCGTTTATCTACTTGTGTGTCATTTGTTCCCTCAACGTTGATTTCATTCATGCCCAAACCTTCAGTTCATCATTTTTTTTTAGATATTGTCCATGCACAGTAGCACTCATCTGGCAGCTGACAGCCTTCTATAAGACCCGTAATTTCAAACTGAGCCATCGCTGGAAGAAATGCATGAAAGCATGCATCGACATTATATAAAATTAATGTGCAGTATTTTCACTTATGCCTCCTGTTGTCGTTATAGTAATTATACTTTATTTTATTGGACATTGTGACATTTGCTTACTGATATTCCCTTGTATAATTAATTAAAATCAAAGCGATATAATATAATATATATTATAATAAACATATGCCCAGGAATTGCATCGTTAAGGTGAAATACAATTTGAAAATTTATTATTAATATTGTTGTAACAGGAGATAATTAATTCTCCCAAACGACGATTGGACAATTTTTGATGATTTTCTTTAATGATTTTTTTTCTAAATAATCATTACAAGTGAATGAAATGCAAGAGCATTTCTCGGAATCGCTTTACGTCTTGGTAAGCGTTTCCTTTTGTAAAAGTTTAAACAACAATCTGTCGGGGTACCTGTGCATAGTATCACATTATTACTGTGTAAAGTTTGTCTTTAAAATAAAATTTTCTTTATTTTAAATACCTACTCAAACCTAAATCATTTTCGTGTCACCTTAACACGCTAATGGTATGTTTTCCGTTGAGGTCATTAGTCATTCTAATGCAGGTGTTTCATAAATTTTCAGCGGTTATCTTCATAAATATAGGTGTTGATTTTAATAAAAATTTAATAAATAGGTGTCGAGAGATCGTGCCCTCTTAATACTGGAAAGAAGATTAATATTATGACTCTGCGAAATTGTCCATGACGAAATGAAATTCTCCTTTTGTATAATTTTTCCTTACCGAAATAAAACAAATTTAATGAAACATGTAAATGTTTTAACGTATGTACGTATTATAATGCATGTGTTTTCGTGTAAGTTCTATATCTTAATGTTTTATCTAAATAAAATATAGGGGCAACCAAGTCTGGCTTTCTATAAACAGTTTAATTTCGGGACTATTTTAAAATCATACTTTACGGTAGATAAATTTGCACTTAAAGATTGCAAAAGAAAATTACACTTAAAGACCTTATTTTCAAAACTAAATATATTGCTTTCATGGTATCATCAAAGGCATTTAATTCAGTAGACGACTAATATGGCAACTTTTATTCTAACAGAGATGATTATCTTTAATGAGAGCTTTGTTAGCATACCATGCGAAGGTCCTGCAACTATGCCAAATACCTACAGAATTCTAGAGTGCCAATCTTCCTTCAACGAGGCTTGAACTTTTGCTGTGTTTTAGTTTCTAGCAACTATTACATATATATGCGAATTCACGTCCAAATACTGCACCCGTAGAACGTGGACGTGGATTTGCGGGTGCTCACAACAAGTATGCAGTACGGCGACTTTACAGAAGGTTTTGGTAGTTGGATATAAAGACTTGTACTTTGAGTTCGTTTGCAACGTGTTCTCTTCTTTCGCATGATAATTATTTTTCGTTTCTAATTTGTATTTTTTAGTTTTCATTGAATTCTATTTGCTTATGTTGGTCAGGGAGAATTGGTGCGCGTTGTATTCTAATTGATAAAATAAGAAATTTTCTTCTGGACCAAAAATAGCATTGCTGAACTTAATTGCGCCTCATGATCTTTGAAATGAAAAATAATAAATTTCATATTTGAAGCTACTGGCACTAAGGTACAAATGTTCTGTTTTACTGCGCCAATTTCCTTCTAATGAAACTTGACATTATGTATTTCTATTTTGTTGTTTTTCGTTTTTGACAGACGTTTTTGGGTATTACTAAGGGGCTGCTTGACAGGAATTCTGATTTCAATTTTATTTTATATTTTACCTCTTCATTTAATTATATACGTATATGCATAATATATAAATATTCACTTAAAATTCAAATTTTCTATTAGGTCCCTTCAATGTTCTGTAGGGCATAACAGCTTTCATTTTCAAACAAAGGATTTGTCCCGAGATCTAAACTTAATAAAAAAGTATTTGATATACCTTCCCTCGTTCTGCCGTCTCACAGTCGCCACCACACTTTAGAATTTCTGGGACTATGAGATCTGCGCAATTTAATAGCCAATAAATACGCCTTTTTTTAAACATGTGATTAGTTCATAAATCACGTGACATTAGATAATAAAAGTGTAAACACCATCGAGACAGTGAATTGTTCTTGAACTCTGCTGCCACATAAATCTGTGTGAAAGGCTATTAAAGTAAAAATATGCTCTAAACCAGGTGTATTTTTTAATACGTTGACAGCCACAGCCACGAGGATTTGAAGTTACCTCAGCGGCACGCAGATTTCCGCGAATCTTCAAGATTTTAACACCAACGTGTGACAGCCGGTCATATTTCAACGTACTATGCCTGCCACAATGACCGCCGCCCCATTTAATAAATAGAGGGGAAGGTGGCATAAAATGATCCACTTAAAGGAAAAGGCTTGTATAAAACAACATAAATGCTTAAATAAAACTTTCAGTTTCAGTTCAGTTCATATTTTACACTCTATTTTGCATCATAAACAAATTTTAATTACATTTTAAAATCACAGTGATTAATGGAAAAAGTAGCTTTTGGTGAAAATGTCCAAAGGATCATTTTACCCTTACGAAAGGGCAGAATGATCCTACTTTTCAAGATATTTGTAAATTGTTTTTTGTCGTCAAAATAAAATATGTAAAAGTAATTATGACTATACCTAATGAAATAAAGTAAGTTTTGCAATCACATATTGTGCACAATTTCTTTGATGAAAATTTTAAAATTCAAAAGTGCCACAAACAATAAAATGGAATATTTCAAAATTATTATTCACAAATTTTTGCCTACAATAAACGCAGAAATAAATTATATAGTGTAATGGTAAGTCGTGCATTTTGAGGAGGGGTTAACGGACTGCTATGATGGTTTGGACCCAGTACTAAAGGTGCTTCAATCGATGGATCGTTTTACCCGGCAATATGGCTCACCATTTTAGGTCCGATTATTGGATGAATCCGATAAATATAACAAACTTAGGCCATCTAAAAAATAAATTCCCACCTAAAAACATACTCCGTTCAGTATACCAAGTCATATTCTGTAGAATGGAGACGGTATATCTAAATAAATAAGGAAGTTAGTGCTACCCTCATAACATACGTTATAAAACCCGACTTTTCAATGAATTCTATTTAGACACGTGATTCTGTGATCTCTTGAATACCGCCATTGTTTCTTCTTCAATTGTCACAATTAGTTTATGTGTAACACGGTAGATAACGCTATATGTATCTAAGAAAACATATGTGGACTGTTTTGCCCGGTAAGATTATTTTTGGTCGCCTTCTCCTATATCAAAGAACAATCGTTGGTTTAAAATATTTAATTACTAAACATTATCTATAACAATTTATATAATATTTTGTTTTAACGTTAATTTTTATAATTTACATGAAACAGTTAGCGCATTGCAATAATTTTAGTAAAAGTATTGTTTTAATATTTATATATTTTTTCAGAATTACCTCCTAAGATAAAATAAAAAATAAGACCTCTATTTTACTTCTTAGAATCTTTCAAGAAATATATTTTCAAAATTCCCTATAGATTATATGCATTAGGCACTGTGAAGAAAGAGATAATCCTTTAAGAAACACTGAAGTATCTCAAAAGAACTGTCTGATGTAGTGTGCATCTAAGTAGTTGTGCAGCAACAACATTTCAGCCTCATAAAATACAAAGAGCTTTGCTGTTTCCCAAAGCAAAATGAATGATCATTTCTATCATTTCCTAATATGGATATTCCATGCTCTGCACTCACTTATAGTGATATTTCATCTTAGAATAAGCTTTTGAAATAGATTTCCTCGTATTAGAAATGACAAGTTATTGAAATAGTTTTTATCAGAATCTAACACTGGCAACTTTGGATTTCCCACTTTTGAATAGGAGATGTTAGTATTCTTAAAGGTTCGTTATTTACGGGATATTGATTCTTGAGTCATATTACCTTCTGACGATACAATTTTAGATGTTTATTGTCAAATAAGGTATTTACGTGTGATAATTTATTGTATAATTAGATAACTGAAAAATTCAGGCATAAGTATTTGCAATAAACATTTTTTTCATTAATAAGTCCAACTTGTAACTAACGAGCTCATACTGTATTCATAAAATGATAAAAGTATAATTTAAAAAATAAAGAAAACAAATTACTTTACCAAAACGAAACATTATTCACATTCTAAATTAGTAGGATTTGGCAAATTTGCGCCAAATATTACAGATATCGCCAAGCTGGGTTCTGTTTTGGGAACTTATTTTTTAGTGCCAAAAAAGTAGTATTTGCGATAAATCCCCGAAAACGGCTAATTTTGGCAATTTTTTTCATTGACCAGTGCCATTACTGGTAACCTTTAAGCAATGGTTTAAAAGTACGTATTTGTTTTTCGATTTTTAGAATAACAATATTATCAGAAAGTGAAAAAAATATGGGACCACCCCTGACCAATTTCCTTTACAGCAAAACCAAAATTTTTAAAATCGGTCCCAGCAGTAAAAAATTATCTCTGTACAGACATTAATATATATATATATATATATATACGCAGGGTGTCCAGCCTTAATGTGACCCAATAGCTAATTCCCGAACCATTCGGTTTAGATATGCACTTCCAATTTGAAAAATGTTTTAAAAAAGGTAAAGAATGTTTTTACGTGCTTTTCGAACCAAAAAACCCATTTAGAAAAAAATTACAAAAATTAAATTTTTATACGGTCCCCAGGTCCTATCACTTATATTTAGGAAAAGATGCAGTACACAAAACAAAGTAAGCACAAAAAGTTTCATCTTATTACGATAAAAACTGACCAAGTTATGGAACTTTGAAAATCATACATTTCATCCATTTTCTCGGCCAATTTCAAAAAGCTAGTAAGGGACCGTCTCCAAAGTGAAATTAATTGGAACTCTGCCAGGAAACATTCGCTCTTGCACGTCACTCTTATGTAAATCGTTTTTAAATTTAAAAGTACACACATTACGTTAATATTACAATAACTGAGTACTTAAGAAACAAAATTTATTCTGTGTACGTGTAAAACATAGATAAAATAAAATATTTTGGACGAAGAAAACTTTTCAAAAGCAGTTCCAAAAAAATAGACTTATTTGCCTGCGGCTTCAGACTGATTTGCTGCGGTACGGATTATGGCAAACGTTAAAAATCTGGTTTGTAGTCGCTTGCAATTGCATACAGTCGTATTCTAATATTACGAATTCTAGTACAGGAGAACGAGATGTATACAAATGAAGAATACTGCGAAATGGTACTGTTGTATGGGCAAAGTAATCGAAATAAGAGAGAGGCGGCAAGACTTTATGCCATTAAATTTCCCAGTCGAAGACATCTATCTTATTGTACAATTGACCGTGCTGTTCAACGCTTGTATAGAACTGGGAGTTGTCATAGACGTATTCCCTTGTCTCGTGCCACACCTTCAAGCTTGCGGATACCCGCTGAGGATGTTCTAGGATATGCCCTGTCTCATCCTGAAAGTAATGTCCAGGATATTAGCAAGGCTTGTTCCTACTCAAAATCGACGGTGTGGAACATACTACATACGTACGGTGCATTTCCTTATCGTCCAGTCCTGGCGCAGGAGCTAATGCCTGGAGACCAGTTGCATACATCTCGTTCTCCCATACTAGAATTCGTAATATTAGAATACGGCTGTATGCAATTGCAAGCGACTACACAACAGATTTTTAACGTTCGCCATGATCAGTATCGCAGTCTGAAGCCGCAGGCAAATAAGTCTATTTTTTTGGAACTGCTTTTGAAAACTTTTCTTCGTCCAAAATATTTTATTTTATCTATGTTTTACACGTACACAGAATAAATTTTGTTTCTTAAGTATTCAGTTATTGTAATATTAACGTAATGTGTGTGAGTGACGTGCAAGAGCGAATGTTTCCTGGCAGAGTTCCAATTAATTTCACTTTGGAGACGGTCCCTTACTAGCTTCTTGAAATTGGCCGAGAAAATGGATGAAATGTATGATTTTCAAAGTTCCGTATCTTGGTCAGTTTTTATCGTAATAAAATGAGACTTTTTGTGTTTACTTTGTTTTTATGTACTGCATCTTTTCCTAAATATAAGTGATAGGACCTGGGCACCGTATAAAAATTTAATTTTTGTAATTTTTTTCTAAATGGGTTTTTTGGTGCGAAAAGCACGTAAAAACATTCTTTACCCTTTTTAAAACATTTTTTAAATTGGAAGTGCATATCTAAACCGAACGGTTCGGGAATTAGCTATTGGGTCACATTAAGGCTGGACACCTTGTATATATATATATATATATATATATGTGTGCATTACCTCCTCTTTTTTGAAGTCAGGAAGGAATAGATACTAAGGAATAAGGTAAAATTAATAGATACTTTTGTAATTGTTTTTGATTTAAATTTTTGCTTGAATATAAACTTTTGTGGTTTGGATTTTTGACAGGTGGTTAAAGATAAATTAAAATGACAAAACTTTACGTTGCAAACTTAACGTTTATAACAACAGCCATAATCCGTCTTTTTCTAAAAATATTCTAAATATTTTTCTTCTTTTGAATAGATATAAATTAAATGTGGAATCGATAGCCTGGAAAATTTAATTTCGAAAATAAATAACCTCCAATTTACTTAGTGCATAAACAGTTGCAAAAGAACGTAATAAATTTGCTAAATAGCGTTTAAGAATATATTATATTTACTATGTTAATCACTAGAGATTACTGAAGTCCTTGATACATGCCGAACACTTACAATAGTAAGCTGATTGTACAAGGAGATGATAAAGAGCGATTTTTGGGAACATTGAAGAACCTAGATTTTTAATCTACCAGTCTCCGACGTCACAAGTTATGGTTGCATTTAACGTGAGAGAACAAAGACCGTATTCACTGAAAATCACTATCAGGTTTTCAAGCATATGCTCTCCTCGCTTAGATAAATAAACTTCCCTTATTACAAGGAAACAACAACACATGCAGGAAAATCCCGGAATATTGTATGTATGTTAGCCAGTAATGAATGCTAATAAAATGTTAGGAAACAGACGTCATAAAATTATAGAAAAGCGTTTTGCTAAATCCATTCTAAATCAAAATGATTAAGTTTCTAGGGTTACTTAAGAAATTGCATTCACTGAACATAAGACAGATTTTTCTACTATTCAGAATTATGGATACGAAATTAAGTGGAATTTACTTATGTTAGTGAGATAAATTTCTAAGCTTTCAAGACTGGTACCTTAAAGTTAATATTGTACCTAGTTTAGCTCAAAATAATTAGTTCGATTTTTTGAAGAGTATTGTTCTGAACCCCGCTTAAGCAAAGTTTAAAAGTCAAATAATCTGTGCGTAATTTATGTATTATGAAGAAGAATTTTCCAGTACGCGTCAGTCAAATATTTTTCTATAAAAGAAAGACAATACAACAGTAATTTCATATCTGAAAAGGGTGATTTATTATATTTCTTAAATTACATGTTTGATATTTGAAATTAAATTCGATTTTTCGTTTCAAACATTTGTTTCATATATATTTTAAAGTACACTTTCAAATCCCAAAAACTTCTTTTTGCACTATTACAAATTCATTTTAGTGCACTATAAAATATGATATCATTCTATGTAAAACTTTAAATACTTCACAACTTACTTTTGTAGCTATATCCCTATTTATAATATGGAGCTCGTAAATTTCAGATTTCAAAACACTTGAAATGATACCTTTCTTTAAAATATAATTTTTCATCTTTGATACCGTGCAGATGAAATTTTTGGAAAACCTTCAGAAGGAGATTACCAGGCCTAGAATCATATTTCAAAAATTCATTCAGAATTCTTTAGCATAAAACAATAATCCACAAAGAAAAATGGAAAGTAATTTCACACATATTGAATTTTATTTACTTCAAGATATCTAAAAGTTTTGCGCTTCGAGCACACTTTCTTTTGATATACTTCTTTGCATGCAATTTCATTGTCAATGCGAACATCTTGAAAAATTTATGTATATTTATATGTTTCTCCTTCTTTAAAATTTTATTTAATACAATGTTTCTGATACCAAATGCATGTATTTTATCAAAATATGAAACTAAATCGTTCTATTCAAACATGTCCTGATTTCAGTAGTACTTGTGTATAATTTACACATTATTTATTATGGTTTACAATACATACCTAGTGATGATTATTTTTAATTATGTCATGATTTATCTCCAGATCTTGGATGAATGATGGATGACGTGTAAATAAACAATTCGTTGGGTTGCTATTGAACCGGGGAAGAGTACATGTAGACATTACATCAGTTCTAAATATGAAACTTTCATAAATCGTACATTCAAAGAAAGATACATTCTACAACTAATCTTTTTTGAGTTGTGGAAGTTCCGTACATAAATACATACTAAGTACATGCATGCGTTCAAAAGTACGTAATTATAGGAGAGGAAGGCATTATGGAATCCGGAATATTCGGCTCTTAGTTGCTGTTGTCACATGGAAATACTACCATGGACCACTGAAGAAACATTCACACGTTACAATGCAGCGAGAGTTGACCGTTTATTGTTGTCGTACCAATCGCTGCAGAAGAACATGGGTTTTGTGATTTTCAAGAGTTTTTGCAGATAAGTTTTCATACATTTTAACCTGCTAGTACACACCAGACTTGAACATTGATATTATGCATAATGTACACTAAAAGAATTGTAATTTGTCTAACTGTGGCCGGTTTTAGCTGACAGTGTTTTGCCCATCAATTTAAAGGCTTATTTTCCTAAATGGCGTGTCCTTTATTATTGAATACTAGGAAATAATGTAAAGGATTTCATGCTATCAACTATAGAGCCATAAAGCAAAGACTCCCAATTTATCTTCTGTGATGCAGAATTCGAAGAAAATCAACGTTTAGAAATTTGGATTAAATGCTTCAGCTGTTCTCTATGGGCCTTCACTTTACCGGAGAAGAGAAAGAAAATTATATCTGCAACTTTTCTAAATAGACTTGAAGCAGAAATGACTGGAACATGACTTTAATTAAAAATAACCATGTTTTATGAAGTGTGATTATTTTTTTTTCAAGGTTTAAACCCCTATTCCATATCACCCTACTATTCCATATTAACCTTTTTTGGTTTTTCTTTGAACATTTTTTCTATAACAACAGAATAAATAGTGTTTTTCTTTACAAGTGACATTTCATTATAGTTAGTTATAGCATGTACTCTAAGTGATTTTGGGGTTTTTATTCAAAACCTTGCTTAGTTAGAAATGTAAATCGCATCCCATAATACCCTCCTCTACTCTACGTACAGATGTCACAAAATAAAAATGATACTAAAAAAAATGGATTCTTGGTAGGTGGAACCAATTTCTCGAACGACAATATACTGATAAACTTTTCAATCATTTTATCTGGAAGTTTTGTTCAAAAAGAATGGCTGTATAACCATTGCGTTTTATTTCATTACAATACAGCAAATGCCAACAGAAAAATTACTTGTTTCGTTTCCAAATCTGACGCAATAAACATAGTAATGCAAAAAATACCAGCCAGACCACGCTTTCTTTCAGGGCAAAGTAAATAATAAAAATAAAAACCTTCAGATCGTCTTTTCAGTTTAAATTACCAAGGGATGCATAATACATTAACATGGGTTTATGTATCGTTTAGTTAGTTCTAAGGCGCCTGTGGAACTTAACAGTATCTAACAAAAAGTCATTGCATCTGTAATATTTCAGTTTCGGCATGGTAGTATATACTCTCTGTGGCACCTCTTTATTTACAATACTGAGCCTCCTTTTTGATCGTACAGCTGTCCTCTCCCAGATAAGCATTCTTGTGGTGTTTTGTATCTAAGAAAGTGTTAGTGTCAATGTTCGAGAATTTTAGAGAGCCTTCCCATGCACCTTTTTTATGAATTCCTCTAACGGCTTCTTGTAACGATCGTTCAGTTATGCAAAAAGATTCGTGAGCGGAAGGAACCCTCATTTCGAGATAGATGGCTTCTCCCCATCGGTACATGATATGATGGAGTCATGTACAGTTTTTTTTTAATATATATACGTTTACTCGCCCAGTCTTCTCTCTGTATCGAAGGTGTATTATATTTTCAACAATGACACTTAACCTGGAAAATTAATGTCTAATATGTTCAGATAAATGAATAAAAAATGTGTTTCTTTTTGTAAGCAGATATGCGTGAATTTCTTCATCTACCAAATGTTTTGTTCATGTTCGTATGTTTGTGTGGTTGCTTTAAGGAAAAAAAAAACCTGTGCCACCTGAACATGGATTTACCTCTTCGATAATGGGATGAATACTTACTAGAAATGTCCATCTTTCTTCAAATTAATTTTTAAATGCTTAAAAGGGGATCGGATGGCTTCGTGTCCGATCATTTCCTCGACTTTGTGGGATTGTCGTTTCAGTGAGCTATAAGGTTTGAGTCTTCACAACCCTGCATTTGCCACAAGTGTGCTCTTTGATATTTTTCACAAATATAAATCAAGTCACTGTTTTGAATATTTAGCCGACAAAATAAAAATTAATGCCATCTAATTTCATCAGTATATATATATATATATATATATAAATACATTTAAACGATTTTCACAAAATCTCAAAATCAATGAAACATTTCAAACAATTTCCGCATCTACTGTTTGAATTTATTTATTTATTTGCCAGGAGAGAACAGTTTACGTCAATGAATATGTAGTTTAGATCTTCATGCGTCCTTTCCGGAGTTTCCCGTCAAAATTTTGATCCTCATCAGAAAGTGGTAAAATTATGAATATCAGCATAACTCAGAAACTGCTAGCGACCGCCGAGAGGACTTTCGGATCCACGGATTTAAAGTGCACGTACACCGCATCTACACGGTGGTCTTTAGTGGTACGAACCCTAAACTTTCCGGTTACGAGCCCAAAGCTTTCATGCATCGAGCTAATATTTCCCCTTTTATTGTTTAAATTAACTTGCTATAAGACATAATTTTCGATCTGAACATTTTTATAGAATTTGCTAAAAAAACAGTATTATGCTAAAATTTCTACTTAAATGTAGCAATGAAAAAATTATCCTTCACACTTCAAATTTTTTATGTGAGCGTAGTGCAGCCAAATGCACCTTTTCTGCAAAACCCTTTCATCAAAAATAAAAGTAAAAAACAGAAAGAAACAGTATTTAGCCAAAATTTCAACGCATTTGCGTTAGATCAAAAATTTATCCTAGAACATTCAATATTTTTTGCACACTTTGTTTCTTTAATGGCGCCTTTTCCACACTATTCATCTTAGAAAATAGTTTTTTACGGTCCATTCTTTTAACATTTTTTACCTTCGTTTCCCAATTTAAATGCTCAATCTTTAAATAATTCATAGTTCAATCGCGTGAAAAAGATAATTCAAACTGCGTAATCTCCAGGACCTATTTAGAGTCATTGAAATTGTGATTATAAATTTAATTTTGTATCATAGGTATACAAATCTCATGTAACTTTTATTTCTTTACTTCATTATTTAAACTGCCATAATAAAGGGTTGTTGAGCTAGTTTACCTGGTTATTTATTAAAGTTAGTTGCCAACCGGTATAATATTCATACTTAGACGACGTTCAATTTTTTTCGCTTTACTTAGAACGATTTTGGAGGAACGTAATCATACAATGAAAACATAGTTATTCGGTTTGTTTGACAAGTCTGTCTTAGTTAGTGGTACGATGAATGCCTGTAAGACCACTTTCCCTTTATAGCACAACAGCACTAGAAAGCCACGCTATCCCGTTTTATAAACTAATCAAATTAATATGAACATACACAGATACAGTAAATGCCTGTAAAACCACTTTTTCCTTCACAACACAACATGCGCCGAATAGCAAAGCTATAGAGTTTTCTCGCCAGTCTAATAACATTGGCTATGAAGCAAAAATAGCCTGTAAAACCACTTTTTCCGTTAGAACCCAACAAGCGACAAATAGCTAAATTGTAGCGTTTGCTCACCAGCCTTAATATCCTTGGATAGGATGCAAAAAATGCCTGTAAAACTACTTTTTCCTTCACAGCACAACAGATATCAGAAAGCAAAGTTACTGCTAGCCGGTATAACAACAATGAACATATTCATTAGCGAGTGTCTGCTCCACAACATGAAACTAACAATTTTGGTTAATGTTCAATAGGGTGGGGAAAAAATGAAAATGAAATGTAATAATTTGAAAAAATTTTCGAAACTGTCCTAAGGAATAATATAAAATTTAAGTTAAATTAAATTAAAATATCTTTAGTCAACATAAAGAGTCCAAGTTACGCCATATTACTAAATTGTTAGTGTAAAATAACATAAAAAAAATAAATAATATAATGTGAATGGAAATTTGAAATTCGTTTCCCAGAAATGGGGTGCGGTCACCCTTTTTCTTTTTTTTATAAATTAAAAAACCAGTTATCCATGAACTTCTTGCTTTGAAGTTTAAAGCATATGAATCCACTGTTTCGACACAACTGCTTTTCCATCAAAAAACTTGTTAAAATTACTTATTTGAATTTGTTGCTCAAAAAACAGTATTTTATTGTTCACCTAATGTATTACATTTTTTTATAAAAAAAAATACACTGTACTCTTAGAGAGAACTCAAACCATTATACATATTTTTATTTAGGATGAAATGAGAGCGCGTTAAAATATCTTTCCAAGAATTAAAAATAACTAGAAATTTCAAAGAGAAATTTCTTTTGAAAATCCATTTACGAATTTTGCATATTTATGTAATTTTTAATGAATTGCAATATAATTTAAGTAGTTACAAAATAAAATGACTTTTAACGGTAATTAATATTTGTGTATGAATAAAATTACATTATACTATATATTGGAGATTTTTTTAAATCACTGGGGTATGAAAATGGTCTTCGTCAATAAAAAATACACAAGCTCTATAAAAAATGTTTTTCAAAAATATCTGCCAGATGTAAACAGTGGTGGATGAAACAGCGACTATTCAGATTAACTAGCAATGTTAGGTTGCGTGTCGCTCGGGTTGTGTAGTGGTTACAGACCCATTCTACCACGCCACGGGTCCGGGTTTAATTCCCAGAACGGGCTTGGGTGTAATTTTCTCCGTCCCTTCATAGCAGAAAATGCTGGTCTGCCTATTAGGTGCCTCGAAAATATACAGATCAGTAATTCAGGGCTTGGTGGCGGTCAATGCCTATAAACGGCAAGTGCCTACCATTGGAAAAAAGAATGTTGGCCTGCATATGTCGTTGTGTAACTTGAGTCTTAATGTATATGAAAGATTCATTAATTTTCGACAAACTATTGTCGGAATACGAACTATTATTCAACCCATTTGCTCCCAGATATTTTTGCGACTTTCTTCAATTTTTGCTAATACCAGCAATAATAGATAAATTTCTATCAACTTCTTGAACAAGGGATGATTTCTTTTAAAATCATTATGTATAAAAATTGAAATGTCAAATCCTTCTTGGTCCTGTCAGAATATTTTGTGGAGTTGAGGCTCAGTACTCGTGAATGAAGGGTAGGAAAAATAAATAGCATTTCCGACTGATAAAAGGGACACTAGGCACAAATGGTTTAACACTTATTTCATGTCATTATTAGCAAGTATGGTAAAATGGCGCTGCCGATCTTACATTTCTATGCGTTTCCGAACTTTCCTATTTTTCTTTCTTCTTTTTTACCGAGACATTTTTATAGTCCAAAAATATGTGTGAGAGGTGGAACTGAGAGTGTTGATTAAATTATTTATAAAAAGGAGATATGTTTTATACGATTGACGAGTACATTAATTTTATTTTTAAAGATATACGCTATCATTTTATACCAAATAAATAAATACTGCTGTTTCACTAAACCATCATCGAGTAATAAAACATATGCCAGGCTGCTTTATGAGCTTTTAAAATTGAAATATCATTTTATTCAGCCTCAAACTATAATTTTTGATTTAAAATTATCCTTTTAAGTAGTGCATACAACAAGTCCAGCACTAGTAGCTTTAAAATAAAATTGAATAGATTCTTAAAATTAAAAAAACATGTGTCTTCTCTCTCATCCATTCAGTTCCTAAAACTGTTTCATGAGCTCCGGAGATAGTTTCTACTCTTCAAAATAAATATTAAACATCCAATTTAGTAAATTTATTGGCAACGATTCATGTTTAGAATGCATTCAAGGATGGGTGCTTATTCCACAGCAAACTCTAAATTACGGAGATCTCTAATAATTGTATTAAATAGACGAGCGGCGTTCTGTTACATGTATGAAGGCTATGCTGATATATAAAAGAGTCTCGTACAAACGTGCCATGTATTAATATGTGTAATTTGTAATGAGTGTCATTGCGGCAAATTACTCTGACTTTCATCAGAAATACATGGTGCATATTGAATATGCAAATCGTAATTTAGCGCGTTTGATGAATAGTTAATTGCAAAGTCCATAAATATTGAGCATTTTTTCTGGTTATTTGAAAGTACCATAGTGTGGATTACTTTCCTGCTACTAATAAATTTGGATTCATACATGCATTATTTTTTTTTTACTATGCAAGCTACTTAGAAATTAATATGCCTGTAGGATAAGTATTTCAACATTATTTCATTGTTTCAGAAATTTAAATTTGAAACATTCCTTTCTGTGAAGTTTCATTTTGTTTACTGATGAAGTACGTCGATACGGAATGATTGTATATGTAACAAGGCGAAAGTGTGTTTCCCAATACAATTATGCAATACTATTTGCCAATTTAATCTGATTATTGAAGCACTTTGTTCGTCAAGAAACATATTCAAATGTTTGTCTGTTGCATGCCCTTGTCACTGATGTATATAAGGGGGGAGGGTTCCTTGACACCCCTTTAGTCTTCGAACAAACTCTAATTATAGCCAAATATTCACTTTCTGAATTCATCGTTCAAAATAGTATACGGCGAAAAAGATTTATAAGATATAAATTCTAAAAATAAATGTATAAATTTTGAGTAAAAGATAAACTTTTGAATAAAGATAAAATTAAGATATAAACTTTGAAAACCGACCATTAACATAAAACATAAAATTACATTAGTTTTATGATTTTCCTAATTCAGTAAGTAACAAACATAATTTGCTGAAAAACAATAAAAATTTCGAGTGATATTAAAGTTTTTACTAGGTATGTATAGTAAAGCTGACAGCCAGTCAAATTTTATTGTAAGAATGGACCCCCACCCATAAGAAAGCTGGGCCACGTCCATGGCAACTGTGAAACACTATTTACGATTGAACGACTAATTTCAATGTGCCATAAATGTTGAATATTTTTATTGCAGTTAAATTAATTTCAACGCATTTATTTGCTATTTATTTTGACAAACGCTAGCAGAATTGAAAAGTGCCTGAAATTACGTCTTCTTAGGTGTCTATGTATATGTCCTTGGTCTAACCCTTACAGCAGTGACCTTGCCAGTGACGATGTGGTGACGTTAGATTTCGTCCCGTTCGTTAAATCACAAATGTAATGTCAGTGCACGTTTTCTGTGACGTCGTTTTGTGTCTTATATATGACGTTGCAGAGTGACGTCTCAGGGAAATTTCTCACAAAGTGACGTGCATGTAGGCTGCTATGTGATTCCATGATGGTCACCATATGGTTTTTCCAAAACTTTCCCAGATGAACTTTTTTCAGTCGCCACAACCTGTCTGAGACGAACATATCAAGATAAACATACCACATGAAGTCACATGGAGTTAAAAAGCCAGTGTTATCCATTTGCATACATGTTGCTACGTAACAATGCTATTCGTGTAAACATAGATTGCCACGAATTTAATATAGGATATTATGCAGTGCACTATTCAAAACAGTGTAGTGTACAGACAGTTGTTTTCCCATGACATTATAGCGGGATACATTTGACTCCAAGGCAGCGATAAAATAAAACCTAACGTACTTTATTCCATTTAGATTTTTTTTCCTTTCAGATAAGAATAACGTTAGACAGATTTTATATCTATATCATCATTAGTTCCCAATATGGATGTTATCCTCTTTGTGTCTGAGGTTTACAATTGCGTTTGTCTGGGCTACAGTTGAACACTAACAGATACATAATCAGAAGCAATGATTGGGTACTAAAAGCATTTCATCTTTGTGATGGAAAGAGTAAACGTGTTAATATCCACATAGGTACGTAAATATGACTGTGTTGAAATCTGCTTAGAAGAAAGCTATTTTACTGCAATTTATTTAAGCCAATTTAAACTACAAAATGTTATTATAAGTGAAAAACACTTCAGGTCGTCCTGGTTGAAGTATTACCCAAAGAAAAATATTCAAACCGGACAGCATGATACTCTATACTTCCCTAAAGCCTGGAATTAAACATACTTTCGAGTGCTGTGGTGAGAAGAAAATACTAGTAGAAAATAGCATTTTGGACGCACTCTTTCGTTTTCGATTCGCGAATGTAAAGAAATTAAGAAAATATAAAGATTAATACCATGGTTCTTAATGCTTTATCTTACAGATTATCCAATTTCAAGTGATACCAGTATTAAAGAGTTTCTTCTGAAAAAAATCTTAGTTGGGAAAGGGTAACGACAAAAATTCATAAACGAGTGTTGACAAGCAAACTACTTTATTATAACTTTTACATGAATCAAATTCAAAATTTTATGAAGATTTTAATCAATTGTTAATATTACATAAGCATTGATGTTATGACTTACAAACTAATAGCTGAAATAATTAAGATTAATCTTTAATAACTGGATACGGATGATGTACGTTTCACGTTTCATTTTATACACAAATCTAAAGTTTCAAATAATGTAATTCTTGCTTTAGAAAATACCGTTCTGAATAACCGCATACCCGTAGTCCTATTACTACTTTAATTATCTTCTTTAATTATCTGAAACTAATAAGTCAAAGATATATTTTTTCTCCATTTAATATCAGTTAATTAGCTTCTGAGAAAAAGCCGAATACATACCGCATATTTTTATTATATGGACACTTAATTAAAATTTCTTTAAGGGATTTCAGGGTTTTAAATGATGGTATCTTTAAGTGGATTATCCAGGGTAATTTCTATTAAGTTCGGAATAATTAGAAAGATATTTTCTGCTGTTTCTTTTTTGCAAACGACTAACGCCGTAAACATATATAAATTACAATGAGTAATTTTCTCAGATTTATCTTTTTGTTTCTGTTAAGTGACAATTCGTTTATTTTGAACACTATCACTTAATTACTGGTTTAAAAATCCTTTATATCCTTTATAATTTGCTATTGCAATTAATTAAGAATTTTCAATGAAAATTCTCTCAGGTTTTGATGTATTAAAAATGAAATGAGATGCGATAGTGCAGCATTATGGCACATGTTTCATTTCTCGTTACATCAGAAGTGGTAGATGTCACTTAAATTGAAAAACCTTTTTTTAATCATTCATTAAAATTAATTTATTTAGTAGTTAAAAACGGCGCAATCTTCCATATATTTCTTCAATTGATAGATCGATTTTGTGTTATTTGTATCCCCTTTATGGGAAAGATAAATTAGACAGCTTTAGTGTAAGATAGAAAATGTTAAAAGACTCTCTAGCAATTTTTTTAATAAGTAGCTGCTCCTTTTATAGTAAAGGGAAAAGTGAAAGAAATCAAGAAAAGAGAAAACACTAATTAGTACATGCATAGCACCGGTCCCTGACTGTAGTCCCAATTCTTACCTGGTACAGAAGTTTTACTAGCCTGTCTGGAAACGTTAACTAGCAACTCATTTCACAAATTTGTTTCATTTGCAGTAACGCAATTTTTAAAGCAATTACTTTAATTTACAATACTTACCAACATTGCAGAATATTTGAGTCTTAAAATGATTATTCGTTTACTATTGTTGCTTATTGTTACAAAATTGAAGTGCTCTTTCCGTGCATTAAGTGTTGTAGGAAAGATAGTTGTATAGGCATTATTGCAAGGGGAATGGGTATTTAACCCAATGACCTTGGCGATAAATTTGGCGACTTTGGTGACAAAAAGAGAAGTTTTCGAAATTTAGTGCAATCTTGACTGTTGCTCAATTAGGAAAGAAGTTACTGGAGAAGTCTAGAAAAATGATGTCGCACCTTATGTGACGTCACGTCCGCTTGGAAATATATAAAGGAGTCACTCTCACTGCCGAATTAGCGGGATAGACTGAAATTATGGAGAGCAGAGCTTGAACAGTGTTATTGCTGTGTTATTTAATGATTTGATGTTGCATTTTGTATTTAATGCCGTATTTCTTTTTGTGAGACATAGTGCTTTGATTCGTTGAATTAAAGACAAATTTCGGTTTCCGAAATTATTGGACTATTTTAATACACCCACTACGTAATTTTTGTTACAGTGCATTGCCTTTTTATTTTATTCATATTTTGCAACTTACTTATTATTCTTCTTCATATAAACCCAAATAACTGCATTACCACTTGCACTACAATAATCGCACAATGCTGAAATATGTGTATGTGTATCATACGATCTGCCGAATTCTCTCGGAAAAATAACAAATAACAAAAATCATCTGCTTTCCGCACACTTAAGTCTCAGTTCAGTGTTCGTAAAATTATCCGACTGTCATGAAAAGTCTTTCTATGGATATCTAAAGACCTTAGTTTTAGATAGCTCCAGTAAATCCGTAGAATATTATTTTAATTATGTTATTCTCATTTTTGTCAAAATATTGATGTATGGGGTTTCTGAAATAAGCGGTTCTCTTTATGAAAAGGTGGGGGGGAGAATTTTCCTTACTTTTGAAGGAAATACAGCTGCATTGCGATAAACCAAATTGAAAGATATTCTAAAAAGTCGTTCAATTTGTTCGGGTCGTAGTACTATAGGGTAAAAATGTTATATTTATTTCCTACTCGGTAAAAAATGTTTTGTTTGATTGAAGAAAATTTTGTGATTCAACAAAAATTTGGTTGTCGATTTATCAACTGAATAATGTTGTTGGTTTAAAAAAGAATTTTGTTCAATAAACAAAACATTTATCTGAAATAACAAAACAATTTTGTTTATTCAACAAAAATATTTCGTTAAAAAACCAAAATGTTAATCAATGACCAAAGCATTTTTTCAATGTACTGTTAAATTCCCAAATCCAGAAAACGCTATTTAAATTATATAGAAAACTGTCAACTTAAAAAAAGAAAAAAAAAATCCAAAACGTTGAAAACATGATAGTCATTGTAGTAA
The DNA here is from genome assembly GCA_038373885.1 of Cheiracanthium punctorium. Taxonomy (NCBI): domain Eukaryota; kingdom Metazoa; phylum Arthropoda; class Arachnida; order Araneae; family Cheiracanthiidae; genus Cheiracanthium; species Cheiracanthium punctorium. The sequence goes on from JAWZYV010013388.1 coordinate 301,591, forward strand.
CGAAGTAACTGTGTAGACTACAGAGAAATATTTCCCTATAAATATACGACAGAACGTTTCTACCGAAATAAATTGTAGTTGTTTCCATCCGCGTAACAACCTTCTATTTCTAATTAATTCTTTATCGTGTAATTAATTTCGAGATGTGGACCCATTCTCCGAATCATTTTAAGTTCGCGACATTAGATTTGGAGGACGAATGAGCCACAAAACCGTTTCGTTCATTAAATTAAAGGAATAATACATTCCAATTCCCGATGCTGCATTTCTTTTTCTTTTAATTAAATCCCAAAGGTTATGTCGAATGCAAATAACTCTGTATGTGGATCGGGTATTTTTCCAAGTTATGCAGTCTTAAAGCGAAGTAAAGAAAGTTTTTAGAAGAGTATCAGTGGGTACTTATTAACGTATGATAGTTTTAACTTAAGCAAATTGCTTCATTAATAATTTTGAGTTACAGTAAATATGTGAAATTTGTGCATTTAGTTCTTAGCTGCAGAAACAGAAAGGTGGAAGTAGGTTTGATTTTGGACTCGTATAAATTAATGCACTGGTATATATTAGCATGATAGGTCGCTATAAAATAAATGCTTTCCGAACTACAATATTTACATAAAAGTTTTCGTATAAATTTCAATACACATTTACATACATTTATCATCGAAATTTATCTAATAATTTTATTTAATTCTCGATATGTATTATATCTTTTATAAAAAAAGAACTTCAGCGAAAATAAAAAAGGCATTTACCTGTTTGCGTGTAGTAATCGCAAATTGGTAAAGGTCTTTAATTAATAAAAAAAAACAATGTTTCTTAAACACTACTATATAACATTCCCTATAAATAAATACATTAAATGGCTATACGCATTCATAGAAATTATATTTAGTACTTACGGTTCATTGTGCACTTCGCATCAAACACAAAATTTGAAAAAAGCTGACCAAGACATTTCAGATTTCCCCCCAAATTTTGTGTAAATGGTTTATAGAATAGGATAACTACAAATATGGATTTTGAATGTTCAACGATAATTAGTAACCGAGAAATTAATTATGCAAATTTTAAAGATTTCTGCAAGATCCGCCATTTTTTTCTGAATTTCTTAAATAACGCCTTCCCCGTGAAAGTTACTGAAGTGAAAATTTATTTATAGGGATAACTTTTTAAACTAATTCAAAATTTTTATCCAAGTTTGCGTGTATTCTATAGTTTATGCATAAGCATTTCCTTTGCTAAAAAGCATCATGAATTTTTTGGGGCATGTTTGATCAGAAAGACTTGTTTTAAGTTTTTATATGTTGTTAAGATGGTATACCACTACATCCCAAAAAAATTTTCATCTTGGTTTTTTGATCAGGAGCAGAGCAAAAAATTTATTAAACTTAAAAAGAAATATTAAACTAATAATTTTTACAGAGCGTGCCAAAGAAATGAATGTGCAGTCAAACCTTTATTCGACAAAGTAACGTCCATTATTTTCCAGAACTTCCGCCGACGGCCAGATAGCGCACAGATGCCTGCAGCATAGGATCCATATTTTGATGCAATGAAGTCATCAATAGATTTCCGTACTTCGTTCACTGTGGGGAAGTGTACAGAAGACAAGGCATGGTTCTTCGACCGAAATAGTTGATAATCCTTTGTCGCTGTCAGGGCTATACGCCGGTGCTCCTGAACTTCCCAACCAAACTTTACTAACATGTCCTTGACCGGGTTTCTCAAAATGAAACCTTGAATTGTTATGAAGCAAATTGATGGGCTGCAAACCTTTGACAGTAAATGGACGTTTACGATCGATTTCCTGCTTCAGTCGCAGCAATTGTTGTTTGTACCGTTCAGCAGTTACACTTTCACCGGGCTACAATAATTTGTGATACAGTGCAACCTTCATATCCCTCCTGACAATCCAAGGCCTTATTGCAAAACTGGTTAAGGACACGTTATTAAAGTTTGGCTCTGAAATTTTCGAGCATCCGGCGTACATCCCTGACATAGCCCCTTCGAACTATTATCTATTCCGGTCAATGTATAATACCTTGTCTTCTGTACATTTCTCCGCAGTGAACAAAGTCCGAAGGTCCATTGATGACTTCATCGCATCAAAAGATTAATCCTCTTACGATACTGGCATCCTTGCATTATCTGCAAGGATGTGCTGGAAAAGAATGGAGATTACTTTGACTATCTATATTATTATAAGTTCAAAATTGCACATTAGTTTCTTTGACCCGCTCTTTAAAACGTATTACAAGACAAAATATATAAAAAGTCACATAAAAATTCAATAATGTTTTACTCAGCTCTTGAGCAGAAAGCCAAGATTAATTTTTCTTCGGATGTAGTAGTATGCCATCTTAACAACATATAAATGTTTAAAACGTGTTGCTGGTCAAACATGCTAAAAATCATTATGTTTTATCAAATGCAATGCTCTTGCATAACTGTAAAAGATGCACAAATTGTGATAACATTTTTGGAATCAGCTTTTAAAGTTACCCCTAGAAACAAATTTTCACTTCAGTAACTTTTGCAGGTAAGAAGATATTAAAGGAATTAAGAAAAAAAATGGCGGTTGTTGCAGAAAACTTTTAAAGCTTGCATAGCTAATATCTCGATAATTAATTATCGTAGAACCTTTAAAGTTGAGATTTGTTGCTAGCTTAGCATATAGATCATCTATATAAAATTTTAAGAAAATCTTAAGTTGATGTGGCGAACTGTACTGTTTGATCTGACGTGGAATGACCCTTACATGAACATGAATTTTTAAAAATATGCAAAGCACATGGAAAAAATAAATTATCTCAGTGTTATGAATCTTTTTACACCAGTTTTGAAGAACTACTGAAAAATCGATATTTGATGGTGTCCAATATTTTTACGCCACGGGAAAAGGGGGAATCAGCATTACCAATCAACCCATCATTATGTCACACAGTCTGAAAACAGATTTAATATTTATATCGGTGGTTTTTGGAGCACCCGACAAAGAAATCATATCCTCCGATTTCCTTACTAGATTGCCTATGGAGTTCCCATAGGAACAGTATGCTCTATTTTATCATTCTCCTAAAATGTCTCAATAGACAAAGTTTTAACTTACAAATTGTCATAAATACTGATTCTTAAAGCAATATTTATGAATCAGTGGTGAAATTTGACTAAGTTCACGCAGTTATCAAACTGTATTGCATTTACACAATATTAAATAATTCAGTGCAGTTCACTACACTTTTGTTGTTGCTGTGAATGGCACAACACCAGGACTCCAAACTGGACGGCGATGGGCAAAAAACAGTGGCTTTCATGCTACTGAGCCCCAATCACTGATTGCAGATGAGAGACTACCACCTGGATTTGTACCCAAATAGGCATCATTTAAACAGAGAAAAATTGGAACCATGACAAAATATTATGTACATATGCTCCCTTTAAGGTATACGATCCCACAGCAGTATATGTGAGGGAGGTTGCCACTCTCAGTCACAGGAAAGTGAAGCGTTGACCAAGGTTGACGCCACCTTACTTCAAATGTTCTTATGGGAACTGAACTTAAACTGCTGCGGCAGGATACTTTACTTTTTAAATTACGTATTTATGTATTCATTCCCTTTTCGCATTTTCACTAGAAGATTTCCTCTAAAAAACCAAGATGAAAGTTTAAAGTAACATTATATGCATTGGGTTGGCACAAAAAGAAAAAAACAACGAATTTTTCTTAGAAATGTTTAACGATAAATAATTTTCAACTTAAAATCGGGATAGAGTAGATTACTAATTAGATTAGTAGAGTAGATTATTTTCGAATAATATTTTTATTTCAACACCCTTTCAACTGATCTTCAGAATGAAGTGCACTTTCCAACTAAAGATATCTATTACTAAAACTCCGCAACTCACTTACGGCAAATGGGAGTATTCCCAACACCTTCGCTATACCCCAACGTATTTTTTTATTTGAGTCCGTCGCATTTTATATTTCTGGAGATTAATAAATTTTATAAGACAAAACTGTCGCTACTTAATGTTCACCATTACTATTAAAATATCTATGTAAATATGAAGCAATTTTGTTACTATTTTTCTTGGAAAAAGCTTATTTCCTTTTTTTTAATTTGTAATTTCAGTTCTTTTTCTTTCTTTCGAATCTCATAACCTGTTCAAAAAACAAGCTTTTTGGTGAGTACACTTCCATCTTTAAATTCTGATTCGGAACGTGAATTATTAGCATGATGCATAGATGAACTCTATGACCATACGATAGCTGTTTACATCCATTAATACGCCTCTTCTATATACACATCCAGAATAGAATTATGCACATGGATGTCACCTTGGAATGATATATCATTAGAATAAGCAATCTCCCTACGGCTCATATGCAATCTGATTTACTGAATGATGTTGCATGATGATACTGATTTGGAAACTAACTGGAGTTTCTAGATTGCAAATGCTCTTTCACTTATTTTAGTACTGTGATTTAAAAATCTACACAAAATTCAGATGGTGGTCTAGAAAAAATTAAAAAATGATGGCGTTAAAAACAAATTAAAAGTTAATAATTCGATATCTTTAAAAATATGAAATTCTGCAATAGAAAGGGGATGTATATTTAACAGCTGTAGAAGCAACAGTATATACACAGTCAGCAGTAAAAGTATGAACAGCCGTATACATCATAACAGGACAAAACAAATTTAGCTATACAAAAGAGGGGGGGAAAGTGAATTTTTTTCTTTGTGCCGCTATTAAATACGAGGCACAGTAGAAAATTCCACGGAACACCACTGGCTGTCATCAGGCTGATTGGTCACATTTGTACCAAAGATGAGGCTTGGGTGCGGCGCAACGCATTGTTTATTTACCTTGTGTTTAGGCTTGTTTTGAATGGCACTCCAGCAAAGATTGAAAAGGAATGCCTCAAAAAATACCGACGAAGCGTTTTGTAACTATATTGATGAATATAAAAAACATTTTTTTCTAGATGATTTCATTAATGAATGAGGGTCCAAAAATGGCGTCAGAATTGGTATAACTATGATATAACTTAACACACATACTTACTTTACGATACAGGATATTTACAATTAAACTTCCTCAATATAGGCGAAGAAGAAGTAGGGTGTCACACGTATTTTTAGTAAAATACATGAATAAATACTGCCTGGCGTAGGCAATATTCATTCAATAGAATCAAACGATTTATGTTGGTATTAAGATATGGAAGCTGCAGTTTTAAAGTCAGACGATATTGTGAATTAGCGTTTATTTCTGTAAAATATGTTTTCATTTTCAGGATTTCGCTGGTAATATCTACTGCATTCAAAATGCAAACGAATACTTTTATGCAGTTTTTGAGTTTGACATCTTGTGAACATTAAAAGTTTTTTTCTACGAACATATGCAGCGTTTGTCAGGCCTATCTAATGCATATCAGAAAATGTATATAATGGGAGTTGGTTGTCCCAAGCTGGAGGGGTAGGTTTTCATGAAGTGGCTGCCTACCCCTGGGGATATACTAAGCTACAAAAAAAAAAAAAAAAAAACTTAGCACTTAAATTTCCATCTCTTGGAACGTATACATACATATATATATATATATATATATATATATATATATATATATATATATATATGTATATGTAATATGTATATATATGTGTGTGTATGTGTTTCATTTTTAAATACTTTTTAAACCCAGAAATAAAAATTACGGAAAATCAAGCTTAATAAATAGAGAAAGAGGGTGAGCGAAGATATGTACTTTTTTCCTCACTAAGAGTTAAAATCATTGAAAAAAGAGCAATTGGAGGGCAGTTTAAAAGGGCTGGGTAAAGCTTATTTTAAAGATTGGATTATACATGCTTCGTCGCAATTGCGTATCTCGTAGACAATAATAGTTGAAATACATCTGATCAGGATAAAAAATTAATACTCTGACACACTCAATCATTTTTCCCAATCCAGAAGAAGATTAAACAAATACTTATTAGGCACAGCTGGAAAAAAAATCTTCATTCATAGATTTGAAACTGCACCACACAAAAAAAATACTATTAACGGCTATTTCACAACAATCTGGCGAAAATAATTTTTCTTTCCAAACAAAACTAAATCTATCTAGGCAGTGAGAAACCACGATAGCAAAACACAGGCAGGGGAAAAGAAAAACAGGATAAAAAAGCATCACAAGCGCGCACAGAAAGAAACGGGAGTGAGAAAGTTTGCAGCATTATATCGGAAATCGTTGAGAACAGCCCCAGTAACGGCCTACCAATGGGAAATCATGAAGAAAACTTTCCGGATGTGGACGTGCTTTGGCCATAGAGGAAGCCTGACGATTCAGATGTTCCTGATGCCATTATTAATCTTCGGGCTTTTGTTCTTTTTTTTTATTTCTTCAAAGTGTCTGATATATGAATTCGGATGAAACGGTGGCTTCTGATTTAATGCAAGTTTGAAAGGGTTCTGTTGTTTTTTAAAACCGGTTTTTGCTGGTATTTTTCTTTGATTAAATAGAACAATTTATTGTAATTAGAAAACTTTGAGTAGTATTTTTTCCCTTATGGATCCCTTTTTATCGTTATTTATTGATTCTGGCTGCTTGTGGAAAGATAAATGTTTTCTATCTAAGATGAATTATGAAACAGTTGGTTATTCAGGTTAAGCAAATGTCTAAATTTTTTTCAATCTCTGTAAATTTAGAAGCTATGTTCAGGCGTACTCAAAGTGCGCAATAAATTTAGAGTTACATGATTAATGAAAACTTGATGCTATGTATGTTTATTTACATATGTAGGAAAAAATCCCATATTGCTCAGTCTTCTTTTCCCAATTTTTCTTTCATTTCTACTTTTTTCTCTTTTGTATTTTTTTCTCTTTTTATTCTGATTTTTAGTTTCGTGTGATTTACTTTTAAGTAAAGAATTATAAAAAGCAAATTACACCAATGATACAGCTCGATTTGCAGACTATATCCTCGTAAGATGTTGGTACACATATCGTCAAGATGAATTGACGATATTTTCTCTATGACGATATGATCATATTGATTGACCATAAGTTTAAAAGCATATATCAAAATGTGGGCAAAGATCTGTGCAAAGGCCGAACGCAGAGCTAAGCAAGTCATAGCGAACTAAGAGATGCAGAGCTTTCTTAGTCGGCATTACAATCGCATATTTGCAACAATCTGAAGTTAGAAAAATAATGATAGCGATTGGTGCCGAATTACTTGGTATTTCATCGATGGAAACACATGGATCGAAAAGAATCTTGCACTGCACAAAGGGAAGACTTGTTTTCATTGGCAATCAGTCGTAGGTTTCGCTTAAAATACAGAGTCCAATACATAAGTCTCACTATCTAAAACATCTAAATGAAAATAAGTTCAGGGAAACAAACTGCATTAATGTTTTCAATACTAAAGGCATTCGCTGGTCTAGCATCTTGACAAACACGAATCTTGATCGTTGTAATTGTCCATTTGCACGGACTCAGAAATTTTCAATCAAACTATTGGTTCAGTTTGAAAACACGCCAAAAAATAGACTTGTTATACGTACGATGCAAAAATTATAAATATGAATTACCAATAGTTCCAACCTAACATAGATCTATTGATTACACTTTCATAGGCAATTCGTACTGCACAATGTTATGTTTCATTGCAATGAGACGAATATTTGCAGGCTGGTGACTGTTAATGACTCTCTAGAATCACATGATACAGAAATTTCTATCCAAATGACAGAAGTACACAGATTCGACTAATAAAAATGTTATACTGATTTGTAAATCAGTTTCATGGAGTAGAATAAATCTGATGATTGAATCGATTAATTATTTTCTGATTATTGATACTGTTACGTACGAGATAGCAAAACGAATACACTCTAAAAAAATTCAGTGGATTACTAAGAAATATCTTGCAAACTAAAATGCCATAACTTTTCTTAGTATTACTGCTAAATAAAGCCATGTAAATCAATTGAGATTCATGGCTTTATTTAGTAGTCATACTAAGTAAAGTTTTGGCATCATTCTAAAAAAGTGATGGAATCCTTGTTTCCTAGAGACTTCTTAGTTATCAACTGATTTAAAAAAAATTTTTTTTAGAGTGCACACTGAATTTGATCGCGGCGAAACACAAATTTATTCAACACTTTCGATTATAGCTCACAGAAAAGATTAACTCCAGTTCCTAGAAAATACAAATATTTCACATCGCAGTCGCTCTAGTGACCAGATAAACAGACGGCTATCATTGAAGCAATTGGCTCCCATATTTAAATACTGTTTGCAAGTGTTGCTATTTTTGTAAACCAATTTTGGCCAGATTTTGCACATGGATTCGAGGAAACACATGGATCGAAAAGAATCTTGCACTGCACAAAGGGAAGACTCGTTTTCATTGGCAATCAGTCGTAGGTTTCGCTTAAAATACAGAGTCCAATACATAAGTCTCACTATCTAAAACATCTAAATGAAAATAAGTTCAGGGAAACAAACTGCATTAATGTTTTCAATACTAAAGGCATTCGCTGGTCTAGCATCTTGACAAACACGAACCTTGATCGTTGTAATTGTCCATTTGCACGGACTCAGAAATTTTCAATCAAACTATTGGTTCAGTTTGAAAACACGCCAAAAAATAGACTTGTTATACGTACGATGCAAAAATTGTAAATATGAATTACCAATAGTTCCAACCTAACATAGATCTATTGATTACACTTTCATCGGCAATTCGTACTGCACAATGTTACGTTTCATTGCAATGAGACGAATATTTGCAGGCTGGTGACTGTTAATGACTCTCTAGAATCACACGATACAGAAATTTCTATCCAAATGACAGAAGTACACAGATTCGACTAATAAAAATGTTATACTGATTTGTAAATCAGTTTCATGGAGTAGAATAAATCTGATGATTGAATCGATTAATTATTTTCTGATTATTGATACTGTTACGTACGAGATAGCAAAACGAATACACTCTAAAAAAATTCAGTGGATTACTAAGAAATATCTTGCAAACTAAAATGCCATAACTTTTCTTAGTATTACTGCTAAATAAAGCCATGTAAATCAATTGAGATTCATGGCTTTATTTAGTAGTCATACTAAGTAAAGTTTTGGCATCATTCTAAAAAAGTGATGGAATCCTTGTTTCCTAGAGACTTCTTAGTTATCAACTGATTTAAAAAAATTTTTTTTAGAGTGCAGACTGAATTTGATCGCGGCGAAACACAAATTTATTCAACACTTTCGATTATAGCTCACTGAAAAGATTAACTCCAGTTCCTAGAAAATACAAATATTTCACATCGCAGTCGCTCTAGTGACCAGATAAACAGACGGCTATCATTGAAGCAATTGGCTCCCATATTTAAATACTGTTTGCAAGTGTTGCTATTTTTGTAAACCAATTTTGGCCAGATTTTGCACATGATTAAGTAACTTTTCGAGATCAGTTTAAAAAAATTAAATATTATTTCCATCCTATAAATGAAATGCTCATACTTTATTGTAATTGAAATAGGTTAATGTCTCTAAACTGCGGTAGACAGTAATGTATTGGAAATCTTTTCAGTCCTTTTATAAAATATCCGTGAATGCTACTTAAAGTAGAGCACATGGTAGCATTTTTCAATTTTGTTGTTGCAAAGTATTAAGAAAAGCCAATTATCATTTATGCGAAATGTTATCAAATTTCTTACAAAAAAGCAATAATAATAAGAAGAAGAATTGTTAAAATCTGATGTAAAAGATCATGGCTTACTTTTTTGTAATTTATATTAAAAATACTTATATGCTATACTTATAAGCAATGAAAATCAGAAAATATCACTAGAATATATAAAAATGAAATGTTATTTTGGTACACATCTTCACTCTCACTGAAATTTAAAGAAAAAAAATAGATAAAAAATACAACGAACAGCATTAAAAAAATCCACAACCTCAAGTTCCCTTTCACTTTATTGCTGCCTTACATTTTTCTTTCCCTCCTGGAGGATATCGTCAGTGCAACGCCAACGGACCGTTCAAGTGAATAATGAGAAAGCATTTTTAGTTCGTGGGCCCTCTACTTCGATTCGGCAAAATGGGTCAATCTCCTCGAGTGGAGAGAGAGTGAAAGAACGATAGTTGTACATGTAAAACCATCTAAGGCAGTTTCTTTCTGTTTGTTTTGACGCGGTGCATATAGATGTGTTTTTTGCTTTTGTGTTAAGTCAAGCCTAAGCGAAGGTCATCTAGTCGGTATTGTTGAATGTAATACTTTTTTATAAGTAAAGGACTCGAAATATACAGATTGAAAATACTAATTACTTTCTTCAGGAATATTTATGAGTAATTATATTTTCTTTGCATTGCTACTATAAAGAAAATGTATGAAAAGCGTCAAGTAATGTAGTTTAAAAAGTGTACAAAAACACGAAATGTGTATGATATTTTTTATAGTAAACTTCGAATTCTGTTATCAATGAAAATAATATATTGTAATAAAATTACAGAACAACACTGCCAAGATGAAAGGAAAAGTAAGTTATTCCGAATAAAAGGAGACGAAAAAATAATTGACCAAATACACATGTGCATCCTCATTAATTGTTAGGGAATGGTTTAAAAAGCAAAGCCGATATAGATTTACATAAGATTTTTATTACTTTATTTCTAGAAATGTATATTTAGTTTTACATAGGAAATCAAAATTAAGCCGTTTATTTCTGAATCAAAGAAAATATCACTAAGAACATTCGAGAGCGATATAACTAAACAGTTAAAGACTGAGGCTTAAATTAGACCCCGGTTAATTTTGCAATGCAATCCCTTACTTATCTGCCACATTTAGTCCATGATTCAGTAAAACCTCTAGATGTCGGACACCATTAGAAATACAATTTTTTGTCCGCTATCGAGAAGTGCGACAATTAATAGAGGAATCTCATATATTTTTTTTAAACGTGACGTACGATTTACACTTTTTAAAATATGATTTGTGATGCAATGCTGAATATTTTGAGATACATTAAATTGGTAAAATAAATGCACTTATTTCCCTAATAAAACTTCTGTGGCTTTAAAACAAAATTAGCTGAATCTGAAAAAAACAATTTCTACAGAATGAACTAACTTAATTTTAAAAAAACCGGTATAAGTTTTACTCTTCATACTTACAATTATTAGATACATTTTTAAAAGTGATTTTAACTGAATTGTGAGTTTATTTATTAAATTTAGTCCTTAATCATAGCTGCTATTCATAAAAAGACTTTTGCAATGCTGTCGAACTGCTGATTGCGTCTCTGTCATTTTCCACTATATATTTTCTCTCCATTTGCTCTGGCCTATCCTCAGTATCTCTTCCTCTTCAGATTAGTAGCTTGGATTTTAGGGTACAAAACTCGTAATTTCTATATAAATGTTTTCTCAATTGTAGTAAAAATTGTTCAAGAAACGTTCAGCAGACGTTCTTTCAACGTCCTTTGAACGTTTTCTGAACTAGTTATGCTACTAGGGCTGTATGAAAATTTTCATCAGTTCTCAAATATAGGTCTTCATTAGCAAAAGATTCAAACGTTTCTACCAGATCTGATATTTATTTTTTTTCATTTTTGAGAAAATGCTTCTTAACAGAAATCTTTTGTAATCACATTTGAAGGCTTAGATTACCCCTTGCCGAAATGGTTGGCAAACAGATGTAGTGTTGGGTGGTAAAAAAGTTTTTTTAAGTAAATCCAAAATGCTAAAACTGAAGCTTTTATTCCTGTCCGATAAAGAGGAGTGAAATACATTATAGGTCTTTTTGAAGGGACTGGGAATTTTTAAAATATTCGTTAACGGGGACTACCGCTAACAAGGAATGTCCTTTTAGGGAGGTTTTACTGTACTTGCATACAGGGCCGGCTTTCTAATTTCTTGCAAACATTTCAGGACGCTCAAGATTCGCCAATTCTACACATATATGAATGTAAAAGCTTATGTATATAACGAACATATTAGATATGAACTTAAATGAAAGGTTTTTTAATAACATCATTTCCTTAAAATGTTATTGGCAAGTAGTGAAAAGCTCTTAAGCTTTTATAGTACTGTACAAACCACAAAATGAGGACCACAATAGATTTAAATTTTGTTTTATTTGGAATGAACAGTTATTAAAATGCATCAGCAAGATTCTAAATACAATGCCAGTACAGCTTTTGTTTAACGTAAAGTCTATTAATATCAGCTCCTGCTCTCCATTACTGTTCCTGAAGTGGAAATACTATTAAATAATACGTAATTTGCTTTAGAATTTCAAAATGAGTCGTTTAAATTATAATTTACTTTTCACAAAAATATAAAAATGTAACTTCCCTTCGATATATTTTAAATAAACTTATTAACTAAAACTTTTCAGCGACATTTTAGAGCATCTAGATTTTTTAATGACTTATTTGCATTACATTTTTATAAATATAAATATTTCAAGCACAATTCCAAGATTTAAATCCTTTTTAACTATGGTGTGTTACTAAATGTGCTCACTTGCATTTATAGTTCTTAAAAACTTGTTTAGAAAAGCAATTTTTATTTTTTTATTTCCTAATTAGTAAAATATCTGTATTTAAACAACGTTTTAATAAAAGGGAAAATATTAAGCTGCATTATTAAAATTATCTTTTTTCCAAGATGTCTTTTTAATGTGTTACTAATTTCACTTAATTCATCCATATTTACATTATTTTTTATTTTTCAAAATTTCTTCTGTACATAAAAATGACTCAAGGTGATATGATTTAAGTTTTTGCATTATCTATTAAAATAAATTTTAAATTGTATAATAACCTTTTGGTTGGTTGATTGGTTAAGAGAAAACTTCACTAGGGCTATCTGCCAAAGAGGAGGCAACTTGAGCGGAGGACCTTTTTAGAGGATCTCAACTCGTATTAGCGTTACATCTGGAGATAACCGCCGGAAACTCCAGACCGTTAAATCTCCAGCAAAGCAAGAAGCCAGAACCATGTACAGCTGTGTTAAAAAAACGCCCACTTGCTCTTTATTTGGCCTCGTCCGTCGTACAGCAAATTTGAATGTACCATTCGTTTGCAAATAACGTATACTTTAATTTACTATTAATTTAATTTTCATAAGGGGTCATCTTCATATTTAATTCTGCATCAACTTCGTTTTTTTTAATAGCAAAATTCTGTTTTGACTTTATTAAACAAAAAAAAAACCCCTTCAAATTACCCTAAATATAAATTTTCACGAACTTCCTACTATAATTTCCGCAGACATCGCGAATTCTTTTTTGCGCCATTTTAAGGGAATTCTTGCAAATTGAAAAATGTTATTTATAGGTTCCGAACTTTTCGTCTTTCATTAATTTAGCTCGCGATAGTTAAAAGAAATAAATATTTACATGGGAAATACTGTTTCTAGTCTTAAAGTTTCTGGTACTGAGATTATCAGAGGTAGAAATTCGAATGTTTAGTCAGTGCTCCAAATGAGCCGTGACTCCAAAACTTCATTGGTCCGTATACATGATTTAATGAAAAAATGCGAAACGACTGCTTACGATTTTGAAAATCTTTCTAATTTTGAAATTGTTATTGAGTATTTGAAGGTCCTTTTAGACAGTTGAAATGTTGCCAGGAGTAAGAATATGCTCTTTTGAAAGATTTGACTACAGGCATGAAAGTTACTCAACTACGGTTGAACATGAAGATTGGTTTCATGATTTAAAATTTATTTATTTGAATTTCATGTAAAAAGTGCAATAACTTTTTTGCCAACCGAATATTATCACTTTGTTTGTTATTTCCCTTTCTTCATTTAATATTATTGTCTGAAGTGTTCAATATTTTTGTTAAGACTTTTGGCGGCATTTTAATTTAAAAGCAAATGAAAATTTAGACAGAAAAATGTGTATCGAATGTTTGTTGACTGTTTGATAAAGTATGGATAAGTCCAAAGACCTAATGCTTCAGATATTAAAAAATATCAAATTCTTCCCTGGAATGTTGAGGATGTTAGTTTTTTTCAGAAGTAGGGCGTTGTACTAGGGGGGTAAGATATACATCTACTCCATCTAATTCTATACAAGGAAAATATTTTATTTGCAGGGAACAGTATCGGACGCAAATATAGACGTTTTAAAGAATCACAATCAAACTGTAAAAATCAACAATTTATTTGCTATTTTGTGCAAAAGAAATCCAATTCACATACCTTTTACGCAATTAAAAAAAGTGTCACTTAATGAATTTATACATGGCCCCCTAACTTATGAAAATAACACATTTTATTTAATATAAATTTAACTACTGTACGTAAAAATTTGAAATTTTGCATAGCCCTGTAATATTACTTTCTGCATCAATTTCCATCGAAATTTAGTTAGGGCGCTATTCATAATTTTTTTAAATTTAATTCAATAATCCATAATTCATCTTAATATTTTATTAAAAAATATTATAATAGTAAATCATGTTTGGGTCGTTTGGTTCTAACAGTAAGAACAAAAATCAGCTTCTTATTATCTATATTGTATGAGATATGAATTAAAGTATGAAAAAATATTTTAACATAGGGGGAGGGGAATTTGGGGTGCTCATAACTCACTCATTTTCAGTTCAAATTTATTGAAAATGGGTATCCGGGGTTAAAATGAGCTAATTTTTTTTAAATATGAAGTGAAATCTAGGGGTTGCTATTGGAGGTAAAAAAAAAAAATTGGTGCGAATTTTCATATGGAGATGGCCACTTATGCAATTTTTATGTATAGCAAATTAAAGTGTACGTCGATCGCAAACGATTGGTATATGTAACTTTGCTGTACGACGAACGAAGGCCAAAAAAAGTACAAGTGGGCTTTTTATTCCACAGCTCTACCTTCACACTTAAGCCGTCTGTAAAAGTTTAGGGTCTTATGCTCTCGTCCATTAATCGAGAGTAACTTTTTGTGAAATGCATATGTAGGATATAGCATTACAACGATTTATAAACTGAAGTTTTATTTAGAATGAGTTAAAAAACCGAACTTTCGTGATGTTGTATGATCATCAAAGAAGGCTAATTCATAGAACTTATGTTTATTATGAAGTTGTTCACTTGAATTTTCATCAAATCACTTGTAAATTTTTCTTAAAAATCGAAAAGTGTTTGAAGAAGTAACATGTAGGTGTTTTAGTAAAATTTCACAGTTTTCAAGCAAATGGTCAAAAATATATTTATCATATTGCATGTGTTTTTTAATTAATCAGTTGAGATTGTTTACTGAATTGTGATACTTTACAGAAATCGTTTGGATATACTTTATAAACGAAAAAAAATGCATTACATAGTACTTGCTTGGTTGGGATAGATATTCAAAACTAGACGCTACACGAACAGTCGGCCATTGGAACCCCTCATAGCGGCTAATAAAATGTTGATGTCTCAGATGTGAAATGATTTTAAGACACTATTAGAGATTAAAATTAATTGCGGCATCCGCATCAATTCAAAAGAAAATAAACGGGAATCAACGATGGTTCCACGAAGGGAGGACATTCTCACTGTCTTCCAAGGTATAGCTCATTTTGTTTCATTTGCAAAATAGATCATTTTGTCGCCCTATTATACAAAATTAATCACAAATAATTTCACTCCGCTGATGAAGTGAGGACAGAAAATATTATTTATCTATATACAAAATTCTTTAAATCTCATGTAACTGAAAATTACTTAAAATAAGAAAGTAAATTTTTAAGTTAATGTATATTCGTTAAAGAAATAAAAAATGAATTTTTGCATTACATTAACATAAATTAAGACATTAAGATAACATTAAGATAAATTATTATGTCCTACTACAGCTTATTTGAATGAACTGAACAACATTTCCTACAATCTACGTTTATCATTCAATAGTTTTAAAGACTAGCACAAATTATCAAATCTTGTTTGGCAGGAAACCTGTAAGAAGATTTTTTAAAGATTTTCATAGCAAAATAAAACGCAGAATAACCAAACAATATGTTCTGCTCCAAGTTTCTCGTCGTAATATCTCCAGTCAAATCAGAGCATGGTGAGATGTATACGTCATTTTAAATACTGCCCAATAGCAGAGCTTTGGAATATTCGGGAATGTTTACGACCGCACAATAAAAGTCTAGGCCGGAGCTGACACGTAACATTTTAGGATATTTTAGCGTGCCAATTAAATCTGTTTCACTCCCTTCTGCTCTCCCAAATTTCACTGCTGTAAGTCCTTGTAAACGCTATGTCGCTTCCTGTATCACGTTATGCTGCAATATTATAAATAAGGGATATAAAGATTTTCGTATTTAAACAAGGCTTCAATAGACCGCATTTTCCACCGCATGTTATATATGTATGTGCATTTTTATGTGCAGTCCCTCAATTATATAATCAAATGCTAGACCCCTCACTCAAAAATACACTTGTTTGGACGTTTCAGAACCTAGATATAGTTAGTAGATTTCAGACTACATTCTCTAGATCTAGTTTGTAGATTTCATAATACATTCTAAAAACGTTTCTAGAATATCTATGCACGTTGGTTCGTGGTATGACCTTAAAAAAGAGGGATTTATTATCACACATTTTTCAAGATACATCTGTATCAACATTCAAGTTCTCTATATCAACTTAACATATGTAAATTTTTTTTTTAATTATCATATTTTATTTACTTCGTTACGAAACTCTTTTTATTGATTTCATATTTTTATTTACTTGGTTTCACAACATTTTTTTTTTTTTATCATTCCAAATTTTTACTTACTTGATTTCAATTTTTTTTTTTGTCTTTGTTTCAAATTTTTACTTTCTTGGTTTCACATTTCAATTCTTTTCACTTCATACATTTTTTCTTTATTTTAGATAGATTTTGATTTTAACGTGCATATGCAATCTAGAGAATGTATTCTGCAATCTACAAATTAGAGCTAGACAATATATACTGAAATCTACACAAACCAGATCTAAATCTAGAGAATGTATTCGGAAATGTAGAAACTGGATCTAGAAAATGTATTATGAACTCTACAAACTAGATATAGAAAATGCATTCAGAAATCTACAAACTAGATCTATACAATGTATTTTAGCTTGATCTGAACTGCTGTACATCGTGGTAGTCTCGAGCTCACTCATTGTAGTGAGTCAGAAATTTTTTAGAAGGTATTCTGAAATCTACAAACTGTATCTAGATAAATCTAGATAATGTAGTCATAAATCCACAAACTAGATCTTCAGAACGTAGTCTGAAATCTATAGATCTAGAGAATATAGTCAGAAATCTACAAACTAGATCTAGATTCTAAAACGTCCAAGCAAGTGCATTTTTGAGTAAGTGGTCCAGTATTTCGTCCTATAATTGAGGGTCTAAGACATTGCTTGAATAATCCCTAAAATAGTAAAATACCAAACTGGATATATTATAATAACGATCTCCTTTTCCGATTGCTAAAACGCATGACAAGGAATCTTGAAAAGTAAATACTAAAATGTAGAAAAATACTCAAATTTGTGCAATTAATAAGGGAAACAAAGAATCCATCGATTAACTGACATATTCTATATAGGAAGCGTCAATGGAACAAACGGGTCCCGCAGTGGATTAGTCACTTAATTCCGTTCCCATAAGAACACGGAAAGTGAAGCAGCACGCGGCTTGGTCAGTACTTGGGAGGCTGAACTTTTCTCTCGGCTGGACTGCTGTGGTACCGTATCCGCTAATGGGACATGGTACACCTAAAATCTGTTCGTGGATCCAGTGTCCACATTTTATTCAAATGATAACACTGGGGGTGCCGATTTCAGGTGGTTGGTGTCTCATCTGAAATTGGTACAAAATTAGGGGACCACCAAGCAAAGCGGGACTTCCTCCCACTGAGGCTCATTAACCCTTTAACGCGCAGTATGTCCGTTCCGGGAACGCCAAACTCTGACGTTTTGACTGTTGCCAGTCACGAAGAATAGATTTGATTTCTATAAAAAATAGTTGCGGGTGACATAGCTCTACGAGAATCCTTTACTTTTTAGCACGTCATTTCCCGTAAAAAAATTGTCACGATTATTTTTAAACAGCACTGACATCTGCCGAAAGATGGAAGAACGCGAGAACAGCTGGATAGATGGCCTAATGCTGAAAAAAGAGCAGCCGTTTAACTACCGGCCACAGCCGGGCGACAGCTGACTGACATTTCTGGCGACTTTTTCTTCTGGCGACTTTTTTTGGCGACAGTTGGCTGTGCCGGGCCAGCCAGCTGTCGCCAAAAAAAGGATCTCTAGATCTGTGGCAAGCGATGAACGCTTCAATTGACCGCCATCTTGCTGGTAGTTAAGTCGAGCGATGGCAACGGATGCCTTTTTTTCAGCTTTGGGGAAGGGTTGCGCCTCAAAGGGTTAAAATGTAAGCCGTACCATTACTCCCACCGCCGTCCTACATGGAGGATCTGGCACTGTTTCGGATTGCTAGAGGGCATTATAAACAGGAAAATGTACAACAGCAAACATAATGCATCTGGCATCTTTCATTAATTTTGACTCTTACTTTATAGTATTCTTCTTCGTATATCTTCAGACTTTTATGAAGATGAAAATAATAAAAGTAACTTCATTCAGGACTGTGATTATTTCACGTGCAACTATATATCTATTTTCTTTTCTTCCTCTGGCTGTACAAGATTGACCCACTTTCTTGGAATCGCTGAAGAGATCTCGAGTCGAAACACTTTCTCGTAATACAAATGAATGATTTGCTTGTTCTGCAGAACGGCAATTACCCAAGCACTGAATCTGAACCAAGAAAATTAGTTACATTTCTGATATAATACAACGGCGAACAACGAAATAAGCTGCGTTTGTTAAAATGATATTTTTTTAATTAATTTTGAAATTACTTATAATGATAAATTTTGAATTCAAAATTATTATTATTATAATTATTATTATTATTGTCATTTAAGGCACTAGTCTTTTAACTGTTAAATTAACAAATCTCAATAAATAAATTTTAATACTAAAATACATTTAAACTACTTCACATACTATATCTATTATTACGTTTTTTATTAGCAGAATTTCTATTAATATCAATTTCTAAAAGGGCATTTTTTTTCTGCAATGAATATCTAAATATTCTAGATTCTCCCTTATTATTATGCCATCTGGATACCTTTAGAAACTGCCTCTGGGTTTTATGCACCACGTTATGAACGAAATTTCTTTACTGAGCATACAAATAAATTTAATACATAAAGATTATTCTTAACATTAATGAATCAGCTTGTAGCTTTCTTCAAAATTTATACATATGTATATAGATTTATGTCACACTACAATGGGTCAATATTTTCAAAATTCACAATTTTCCTTGCAATGCATCTAAAATTTAATATACGTTTGCTTCTTTTTTAAATTTTTATCTTTCTTTTTTTTCTGAATAATCCTATTTTACTTAATTCGTACTGTTTTGATAATTTGCTAGTTCTTATAATATGGTCCAAATGTTTTCTATTTCTTTTATATTAAGTTGGATATTTTTCCATTTTACTTTCATTCTTTTACCATGCAAACATTCTAGTCCCTCTCTTTTTTATTTTGTATATGTTTAGTACTCACTTAGCGTCATACGGCATAATTATGGGTAAAAAAACAACAACATATTAAATTTTTCTAAGTACGAAAGATAAAATTGCTTAATTTGACATGAAGTAAGCTTAAATAATTTGGACATTATTCAAATAATCACTTTATCAAAAACTGAATTACTATTCATTTCGTTTAAATTGTTGAGTGATCAGGATTTATACACACACACACACCACACACACACACACACACACACACACACACACACATATATATATATATATATATATATATATATATATATATACCCTGCATTTGAACGATTATGCGTCATCCTTTTTCTTATATTAACGGCGTGTCAAAAGTAAATAACTATACTAAATTATCATTATTTATCACACAAACGGCTTTTTTATTTATCTAATATGTTTTATTTAAGGAAAAAATATAAAGAAAAAAAATATTTTTAAGTGCCTGTTACAATTCTTTTTCGCTCTAAGCCCACAATTCCGGACAGAATTTCTTGTAACATTTGTATACAATGATTATCCTGTTACTATCAGCAACAAAGGGATTATTTACATTTAAATTAACTGGCCCGTAGAGTACGCACTTGTTTTGAATTAATTCCAAACTATCTTGTTTGGGACAGTGAAAATTTCCAGCACCTTGTTTCAGAAATTTCATTACTACTTCTTCCGTGACCAAAATTTTACTTATTTTCCCATTGTAGAATGGGTCATTATCATAATACATAGGAAAATATTTCTGCTCCTCAATTTAAGTATGAATTTCTTGCAGCACCTTCTTAGCATTTTCTAAGGAGGAGTTTTTTATTGCACTTTCTTCAATCTTATTTTCATTGTCATTAGACAATTCTTTATCTTGAACAGTTCCAAATTAGCTCGTTCTGCATTTAGGGGACAATCTATATCTTCTTGGGGTGAATTTACTTTTCTTAAGTAGATTTCTCTTGATGTCTACATTTTTATGATTTACAGCTTCCTTTTCACCATTTCACCTGATTTCTCTTCTATTTTTTTCTCTCTTGCAGTTAGAGGTGCAAGAAAGTTTGATTTGCTATAACTACCGAATTAGAACTAATTTGTCTCCTTATTTAGGAATTCAGTACTCGAGATATGCTTCTTAATAGCTGAATTTGTATTTTTTTTCCAAGCTAGAACTATTTGCAAGCCAGAATGGTCTAAAAGTTACAGATAACTACTTAATCAAGTATAATATAATATTACATTAAAGTATAACACTTATAGTAAAGACTAACATTATTAATAATTAATAAAAAATACAGCTAAAATATCAAAAAATATCATTGACCAAGAATTACCCCAGTAAACTTGGGAAAAATGAGCATACTTAAAAAATTAATTTTTTTTAAATATTGAAGAAAACGTATGTGTACGCATGAAAAGCCTATATCATTTGCAATAAA
The DNA here is from genome assembly GCA_038373885.1 of Cheiracanthium punctorium. Classification (NCBI taxonomy): domain Eukaryota; kingdom Metazoa; phylum Arthropoda; class Arachnida; order Araneae; family Cheiracanthiidae; genus Cheiracanthium; species Cheiracanthium punctorium. The sequence goes on from JAWZYV010013388.1 coordinate 322,649, forward strand.
AAATCAGCATCAACAAAGTTCTTTTTTCAAAAATTTTTCCCTAACATGAATCTTTATCAAGAAATCATGATTTCCAAAGACAATCTTTTTCGAAGATTTTTATTTTTTTATATTGATGTAAAAATTCTTTTTTTTTCTCATTTGCTTCATAGTTACGTTGTTTTTTGAACTTGGTGTAAGAAAATAGAATGTATAAAAACGGCTTATCATAATTTAGCTGTTTTGTAAAAAAAAAAAAAATAATAATGGTATAAAGTTAGTAAAAAGTATTTACCCTGAAAAAAAAAAAAAAAGATTGGATCTTAACTTCCCTATGGAACCCTTTTTTTGCGGATGTGCAGGTATGTGATTTAATACTACTTGAAATTTTTTGATTTACCATAACTTGCGAAGATTATCCCATTCTTATATGCATTTAAAATAACAAAATCTGTTCTATAATATTACAAAATTTGCTCTTTTCGACATTTTAATATAGTTTTAGAGTTTATTAAAAATATAAAGTAAAAGTCATCTTATAACTTTATTTAAAATAGCCTTTTGTTCGAAAAATTTTGTTGTTTTTAAATAGAATAATTACTTGTGAAATCAACTGTCTTACAAATTTTCTCTATTACTGTGTACTTATTAGTGATGTAACATCGATGATATATATCTAAAAAATGTTTTTATTATGGATTCTCGTTGAACTAGTTTATAAAATAAACCATACAATAAAACTGTTTGCATCAATAAAATCGTTTCTGAGTAGATAAATTACAAACATTCATTTTTTCTTAAATGTAATAACGCATGCTCTAAATTTTCGTAGCAAAAGTACATCCATCTGCTCAGTCATTTATACTGAACATCAGAAAATCATATGAAGGATCACTTATGGTCAGTATCTAAAGCTGAACATAAATCAAATGGATCCATTTGATCCGTAAATGATGAATGTGGAAGATTTTTTTGTACTTCAATGTTTGAATTTTGACAGCTTTCGGAGTTTAAAGCTAGCAAAATGATGGGTGATTTTTGAAGACGTAAGGTGTGGGCTGATTTGTGAGAAATTATGTTTCCTCTTTTCGTGAAAAAAGAGAAAATTTCAAATGAGGCTTTGAAATAACTTTGAAGTAACAAAAGATTTCAAATATAAACCCCATATTTTTACAAGGCTATGCATTATAAAGTAAAATTATCTTTTAACGTAAAGAAAAACATTTCTTCCTAAGTTTGGTAAATCTAATATCCCACTTTATAATTCTGAACTTGAAACATTTAACGTGCTATTTCATCTTTTGGGATTAAATTTTGCTATTTTATTTATTTGTTTATTTATATATTTATTTTTGAATTATTTTAAAAAAATCAAAAAGAGAAACGATTCATTAATATAATAGTAATGACTTAATTTTAGAATCACCATTCATTCTTGTCGTCTTATTATTTTCTTCTTTGCTTTCTTTTTTTTTCAATACATTCAAGAGACATTTTTCCCTTCATCTTTACTTGTTTCTGGCGTTATATAATTATGGATATTTCTTACATATAATTTATAGTAAAATATTCTAGTATTTTTTTTCCGATTCCTTTATAAACATTAAAGTACTTTATGTTTTTACAAGTAATATGACTCAGAGTTTCTTTCCATAAAAAATTTTCCTTTTTTTTTCTTTTTCTCATTGCATCAAAGACTATGTTTTTCCTTTTGTCGCAAACTCTATCATATTGTGCTTTTAAGCATGGTAAAAAAACTTGACGTAAAAAAGACTTGAAAACTATTTAATGAAATTCCATAACTATGCAACCATAAGTGCATTAAGTTTCATCAAACGTAGAGATTTCCATAAGGGTATTGAAATTGAAACTAAATACAGAATGAAAAATCCTTGACGCACCAAAAAACAATCATCCGATTGCTTTGAAATTTCGTATCCATGAATGTTTTGAACAGATATGCAAATGATTCAAATTTGGTGTCTAATGAATGAATAGTTTGATCTCTAGCGCATCGGAACTGCGCATCCAGCAGACGTATATAAGGAGCAGTTCTTCAACGGTTGTTAAAACTTTCGGTTTGATTGCGATTCAGATGACCTTTCAACAACTTAAAAAATGCCTCGCTGCAGGATTCGTGGTCATTATGAGCAACTGTCAGAGTTTGACAGAGGTCGTATCATTGGATTGAAAGAGGCCGGTTGGACTAATCGGAGAATCGCTCGTCATTTGAGTCGAAGCGATGCGACGATTCGAAGATGCTGGCAAGGATGGGTGGAAAATGGCAGAGTGCAGCGTCAGGATGGTAGCGATCGACCTAGGGCTACAACAGATCGTGAGGACAGAGTGATGGTCCGATCAGCTGTCACAGCGCCTTCTTCATCTCTATCAACCATCAGATGTTCAACCCAAACACCAGTGTAAATCATGACTATTCTCAGACGGTTGAGAGAGCGAAATCTACGCTCGCGCCGACCGTTATGCCACCTGCCACTCACGCCTGCACACTGCCGAACCAGATTAATGTTGTGCAGGGCTCGATCAGGTTGGAATGATGCCGACTGGGGACGTATAGTCTTTAGCGACGAATCCCGCTTCCAACTGTGTCCTGACGATCATCAAAGACGTGTTTGGAGACGCACAGGGCAGAGGGGGGATCCTGCTTTCACTATTGCACGCCACACAAGGCATTATGGTCTGGGTTGCCATTTCCTTTGACAGCCGGACCCCTTTGGTCGTCATTAGAGGTGCACTTACTGTACAGCGGTACGTGGACGACATCCTAAGACCTATTTTGCTACCCTTCCTTTTGCAGTGCCCTGAGCTGGTTTTTCAGCAGGACAATGCCAGACCACATACGGCTCGTGTTGCTCTAAACTGTCTGCATGCTTGTCAAACTCTTCCTTGGCCTGACAGATTGCCAGATCTCTCTCCCATCGAGCATGTCTGGGATATGATGGGAAGGCGATTGCATCTGGCACGGACTGTTGATGACCTCGTTTGGCAATTGGAGCGAATTTGGCAGAAAATACCGCAGGAGACCATCCGGGAGCTTTATCGGTCTATGCCACGCCCTGTGGCAGCTTGTATCCAGGCTAGCGGCTTACCATGTTACCTTACTTACCATGTATTTCTGACTATTTTCTATTTTAATTCGTTATACTAAACGTCTTGTACATTACTTGGGTACTAAAATCTGCACTATTCCTCTTTCTTAGAATAACAACATAATGCAATCACTCAGTTTTTCCTCATTAAAAACTGAGTCTCATTCTAAATGTCCCATTTGTCCCAAATGTCCATTTTGTGAACAGTCTATTTCTTAAAAATATGGGAATACCGGGTTTTCCCTAAATATCCTTGAATTGTTTTCACGGTATCCACCATGTAGTAGTTACTTATTTAATTTATTTTAAAATAAATTTTCTTGTATATGTTTATGCTATAATCTGCCGTAATTATGCTATAATCTTACGGAAATACACTCCAATGATAGTTTACTCGATACATTCTTTTTAAATAAGTTTTTTCAATCTCTAACTGATCAATCAATCTATGTGTGTGTCGTATTTTATTAATCGTCCAAAAGTTCCATAACGATTAAAATTACAGATTTTAACACTTGCCATTTTTAAGGATTACTTAAACTGCTCTGAGTTTTTGAATTACATGATGTAAATATGCAGTGATAAACAAAATGGAATCTGTTACATTTCCAAAAATTTACATGAATATTAATAATGCTGTCGAATAAAACTTTTTCATTTTATTGATCTGGGTAAACTTTGATTGAGCCAAACACTAGCAAAAAAGAGCTTAGCAAGAACTTCTTAAACAACTTGACAGTCTACGTTTTGGTTTTCGACATTTTACATCAAGTTGACATCACTAACTAGCTTCACCTTAAACTCGTTTGTAATAGGATACCTGCTTGGAACATATTTTTACAGATTTAACAAAGTTTTGTCAGATTCAGACACTTTGAAAACGCATCTATTCAAAACAGTACAAGATATGATAATTTAAAAATTAATAAGACGACAACAAAGCAAAATTAAATAAGATAAGTAAGTTTGGAACTAATGTATCCAGTCAATTTAAAATTTATGTAAGAGGAATAAGGGAATTATAGGTAAGAACTCATTTAACAGAGCTAGAGGCTAATCAGAATCGGTCAATGGATAAATAGAAACATTCAGATTAAAGCATGGAAAAAGATTATTGTTTCATTTCTGTATATCTAATGTAATTTATTATTTTGAAGTTTATTAAGTACATTTTTAATGTATAAGGTCTAATTAGAATGTGTTATACCGGGAGCACCTTTAATTAAGGGGCAGTCATTGATACAGTGTAATGATGAGGAAATTTTGTTGCAAGCACAATTTGTTGATGCTGGTTTTTTTTCCAATTTTAAGTATTGGTTGAAAAGTTCATTATTGTGAAAACTAAACATGCATTTCTGTGAGAGAGACAGCGTTTTGTATTTAAATAGGACAAATCTTGAAAATACACCTACCCGTTAAACTTATGTTGCACTCTTAATTCCCCTTTTGCTACAGTTTAATTCTAAATTTGATATAGGATAGTCGGAAAGGGACTTCCATGGTGTCGTTATGTTTGTTTAGATCTACTTTGCCATATTGGCAGTGAATGGTAGATTCAGTGCCAATTTATTTCTTATATTGTCTTTACGCGATTTAATCCGGTGGAGATGTTTTTTATTTGAGTCGAATGAATATTTAGGGTGCTTTGGGCTCTATAGTGCTTTATGTTTGTATTGTGAAGTACATACAAAGCTGATTTTCTGTCTGTTTGAATTACTTCTATTTTGTGAACCGAATTTATGAACTCTTTTAGAACTTCCTGAATCATCTGAAGTTCAGCTTAGAAAATTTAGAAAAAATTGCTGACCATTTAACACGCATTTTATTAAGAAAACAAAAGGGTAGACGACTCCTGTTAGGTACTTTGAAAGTTTTGGGTAAATTTTAATCTGCTCTGTAACTCAAGGAGGGGGAGACGGAAGTAAGTCTGTTTCTGTTGGATGAAGGAGCCATATAAAAAAATTATGTTCAACTTTTAATATTTTCTCGAGATGTCAAAAAGAATAATAATTTATTGACAATTCGGTCATGGTAAAACATGCAAATTCTATCTCCAGAGTTATGCTGATTATTTATGCTATTCGTTTCTCCAATCTGCAAACATTTCCTTACATTATCGTGTCTGCGCCATGTGTAAATCCAGTGTTTAAGTAATGTCACCTTACACTGCAAAAATTCGTTGGTCTGAAATTAATAATTCTCTTCAATATATATACAAAGGGCATTCCATAAAAACTGAGAGTTATTTTTTTAACGTAGTGGCAACACCGCGAAACTAAAAAATAGAAGTGCAGGCTATTTTTTCAAACTCTTAACCGTACGTTTATACAAAATTCTAAACGAAGCAGACGATTTTATTTTCCTAGTTTCGTGCTTGTTTAGAGAACTGTTTTAGTTGTCCTACAGAAATGAAGATGAACTGGTAGGGAATTGGACATTGCATCATGATAATGCTCGCCCGCATGTCGCTACTTCTGCTCAGCAATATCTTAGTAAATGTAATATTAAAATCGTGCCACATCCCCGTTACAGTCCAGATCTCGCACCATGCGAATTATGGCTTTTTCCGACGTTGAAGAAGCTCCGTGGCAGAAAATTCAACACAGATTCTGAAGTTATTTCAGCTGTGGAGGGTTCTTTGAAGCAGCTTCCAGAAAAGGGCTTCTCTACTTGTTTTGAAAAGTGGGTTGAACGATGAGACCGTTGCATATCATCTGACGGAAGGTACTTTGAAAAAGAATGATGTATTTTTGCTGTAAATATATTTCTTGATTTTTTATGACTTTACTCTCAGTTTTTATGGAATGCCCTTTGTATATATGCCCTTTGTATAGATGTATATATACATACACATGAATGTAGATCAACAAAGTTTATCACTTGCTTAATCAGTCTGAAAATTCTGTATTGAATTATGCATGATCAAAACATAAATCTGAAATAAAAATACTTACAAATATTCCTTTCTAACGTTACATCGCTTGAAAGAAGAAAAGAAAAATAAAAGCGGATCTTCGAATCTTTTTGAATGTGAACTAAAACCATACTTTTTCTCTTTTCGTTTGAAATGAAATACTAATGGTTTTTATTTCCAACTTCAAAAGGAAACCCACTCCATTCATATTCATATGATAAGTGCAGCGCTTAGTATTTCATCGTGAAGTATGTTTCAGTTTTTTGAGATACAAGAAGAAAAAATATATACAAATGAGAAGAAAATAAGTGGTTTGAGGATGCATTCCTTGACTGCTTAGCGAAAATTAAATGCACCGATATGAGGGAGCATATTTTTTTTGAGTAAGCAGGTTTTTCTTTTTTATTATTATTTATTTATCTATGTAAATTTAAAAACTGCATTATGAATGAACATGCCTTTCTCTACGTGAATAGCTCCTTGCAAATAGATGGGTTTACGTTTTCTTATTTATTTACAAAATGTATTAAAATAATACAATAAATTCTGAGCATAAGAAAGAACACGATAAATATAATCAAAAGGTGATTGCTTTAAACTAATAGGTGATAGCATTTGTTTAAGTTAATGGGAAATAAAATATGTTTTTATTATGCTGTTGTTATTGTTCTCCTGTCCATTGATAGAAGATTGCACTATCCATGAAAATAGGTGCCATTGCCAATAGGGGGTTGGACTTCTGCTTATTGGTCCCTAATTTTGAACCTATTCCAATCGAGGGACCAACCACCACCTGAAATCGGAACCCCCAGAGGTATCGTTCAAACATGAAGAACGTTGGAGCCACGACAGATTTTACCTGCACCAGTTCCAATTAGCGGACACGGTCCAACAGCAGTCTAGTCGAGATAGGAGTTCATCCTCCCAAGTACTTGTCACGCCGGATGCTGTTTCACTTTCCGTGTTCTAACGGGAACGATTTTAGGGACTACACCACTTCAAATGTTTTCCTTATAATCATTCTATGCTTACAGTGTGCACTTTGCAGACTAATTTTTTTTGCGAGAAATTGTGTGCAAATAACTGTGAAAAAAGAATTAAGATAAAACTTGAACTATTAAGTTAAAATTTTCTCAAACTTGAAATAAAATTTTAATGTTGACGTGACTAAACGTTTTAAAATGCTTTTTAATGCGTATATTATTTCACACACTCCAGCTAAATGCTTTTCATTTGTGTAATCCAAGGCAATGGTGCCAAGAGACCATGGGAAATTGGGGTGATAAATTACTTGCGTTTTTATTAAATTTAGATCCCAATCAAATCCTTTGTTGTAAAGGCAAAGGTGATACGCCCCTAAAAAAATTTTAAGGAAGCTAATCGGAATTTTGAATGTTGAGAGGATATATCATTTTTATATATTACACATATATATGTAGTGCCATTCTATCCTGACAGTCCAATACCGACCATAATTCGTCTTAGCGCACAAGATTGTAAAGATGTCAGACTTCCCAAGAGATGCCCCCACTTACAAGCGTCATCGGTTTGCATGGAAACGAGGCTAGGGAAATCCCCGTTTTGTTTTTCGCGCCAGAGCGAGAGAGGTAGACGTACGATTTAGACGAATTCGATTCGACGTGTGCGCAAGAAGTTCCTGAGAACTACCTTTTTTTTAAATCTTTCTCTTCTAACCTGTAAATAAGTTGTCTAATTTGTATTATGTCAACCCAGACTTTCAATAAATGCTAATTGTGCTATGCTTTATTAAATGTCTGGAGTATCATTTTATACAAATTGTGTCAGAAATCAAGAACGAAAAACCGCCTGAACTGTTGACGAACTGATGAAATATTTTCCTTCGATATTTTTCTCAGAACTTTTCTTGACAATGTAAACTTTAAAATGTTCTACAGCTGACGACGATAATATTACTAGTCAGCCGATCAGAATTACCTGTTCTTCAATGCCACATTCTTATGGGTGGAATTTAGACGAAGAAGTACCTTTTTCTGACGTGAAAATCTGTTGTGATTATTTGGTGCTCTCCTAACTACATTCGTGTTTGGTTGCCGGACTTCGAAGATTACTTTCCTTCGTAGCTGACTGAACTAAACTGTTTCCAATCTTCTGGTGGAGAAAGAACTTCCCGTTTCTATAAACGTAATTGACTGTTTTCCAAAATTCTAGCTGTTGATTGCCTATTTTTACATCGAAGTGGGGGATAATACCGTAAGCGGTGTCCATCGCCAACGAAGATGCGTCGCCAACTTTGGACTTTGTAAACAGGACTGTAAACGGAGCGATTGTTTTGGAATTTTCTAGCAACCTGGTGGAGAAGTTGAGTTGTTTGATCTTGCTGTGTAGAAAAAAAATTCTGATTAGTTGATTGTTTTCATCGTAACCGAATGTATTTTTAGGAATTTTTTGATTGGGTTAGGGAATGTAACTTTTAACCGTGAAACCGAGGCTATATAAGCGGCAGTTTTTGAGTTGATGCGTATTTTTATTAGTTTCGCTGTTGGATACCTGTGGGTGTTTCGGGGCGTTGGATTTTTTTTTTTTTTTTTTTTTTTTTTTTTGAGTAGCACGTAACGAAGTTCAGGGTTTTATGGTATTGTATTTGGTTTTAATCTTTTAATTGTTTTTGAGGTTTTATTCGATTTGGAAATGCATCCACTGCTAGAAAATTTTAGTATTTTTACCATTTTTTTATTGTTAGAGATTGAAGAAAAAGTTGTCGAATTTTTAACTGAAATGGAATTGATACCAGCCCGGAATTGTGGGTTTTTTTTGTGATGTCTACGGTCAGAGATGGGATGCTGGGTGGATAAAGGAAGGAAGTTGGGGTTTAGGTATGTATGTAAAGGTAGAAAAAAAAATAAATGCCCCGGAACTTTAGATCCCGTAAGAATACTTTTTTTTGAAAAAACTCGTATAAGTATCAGGGATATCCTAGGAATAATATTTTGTTTCGTACTGAAATTGCAGATTTTGTTTACGTTAAATGAAATAAACGCTTGGAAGGCGAAGAGAAGTGAGAGGAGTATGTCGCCGAAAACGGCTACAGAATATTTTTCGTTTTGCAGAGAAGTTTGTGAAGTTATTGCTTCTCACGAAAGTAAGAAGTTGGAGGGACCTGGAAAAACTATTTCCTTAGATGAAACTTTTTTAACAAGAAGAAAATATTGCAAGGGACGTGTGTATCAGTCGAACACCGTCGTAGTTTTTGGTATTTATTGTCGAGAAGACAAAGAAGGTTTTTTTTTTAAGTGGAGAGTAAGAGTAAAAATGAACTTTGGCCATATGTAAAAAGGTTTTGTCCATCCCGATACTTCAGTTATTTGTACTGATAGTGCTCCTCAGTATAGTGGTGTAGAGAAAATTGTAAATAAAGCTGGACATAAAGTTACTAACCATTCGAAAGGGGAATTTGTTTGCAAAAAAGATCCAACGAATACAATTAACGATATTGAAAATGAAAATAAGCAGTTAAAGCGAATGTTGAAAGTAAGAAGACCAAACAATAGTCTTTTTCAGTTTATGGCTCTTTATTTTTATCGCAGAACCCAATTAAATATTTATTGTACAAATGGGGAAAGAATTTTTCATTTTTTGAATGACATTAAGAAAGTATACCCGGGACCACGCAAAGAAGGGTTAAAAATGAAGAAGTTTATTGTTCCTACCGTTGTATCTGAGAATTTAGAAGCAGTTTTGCCATCTACTGCGAGTAAGGAGTTTGAAAGGAAATTGTAGATTTGGACGATACGGTTTGGGAAGAATAATGATATTTTGGGGGGTTTTAATTTTTCGAGTTTGAGGCTTTTTGAGGGTTTATGTAGTTGAAGCAGTTGCTTTTGACATGTTTTCTGATAGTTTTGATAAAAAATTACGGTTTTTGCATAGTTTTGTTGTTAAGGTGGAATACGTACATGTATCCAACAGCCAATTTTTTTTTCTTTTTGTGTTGTAAAAGAGTTCTTTTTCTCGAAATGGGAATGTTTTTGTGGAGGTGACTATTTTTTCGTTTATTTTGTTGTGTAAAATGCTGTGTATGATGTAAAAAATTTGGCGGGGAAAAAAGCGCCAAAGAACCTTTTGGCGCGATAAAAAAAGTCGCCCAAAATAAGCGGACGCCCGCTTACGGTATTATTCCCTCGAAGTGCTTCATTATTATTTTTGGATTACCACTCTATGAAGTAAGTGTGATTTTCTTTTATTGTAAACATGAAGTTACAAGAAATTTCTGGAATAGACCGCGTTCTCAAAATAGAGAAAACAAATAAAATTAAGCTTTTGCATAGAATCATATTTGATGAAGTCGGTGATAGAAGTAATCAGAAGAGATTACGCGCGTTTGCCGGTTTTGGCTTCGCAGAGGATAGTTTCGAGTTGACAAATAAAATAGAACGAGTAAAGCAAGAATTTAAAATTCATGAATTGATCACAATTGCAAAGACTTTGAATATTCATTCTTCTGGTGAGAGAAATGATTTAGTAACGAGAATTGTTTCTTATTTGAATGAATTAGAATTATTTAGAGATATAATTCTTGATGAAGAAAATGACAGTGACTTAGAAACTAATACTACTGATGTTAGCCAGTTTAACAAAAGTGTACACAGTGATAATGAGAGTTACAAAAGTTACTTTGAGAATAATGAAAATGAGGTTAATGAGCATAATAAAAGTGTTGAAAAAACAAAAAATAAATCAATAGAAAGAAACAATTCTGGTTCTCATTCAAGACGGCTTCCCTTCCAGGATGTTGACAATGTAAGCAATGTTGTTCAGAATAGTGCTGATATATTTCATCGTAATTGTAATATTAACATTGCTGTTGATGATATTAAGAGTTTCGTTGCTCCGTTTGATGGTCATAATCATGAGAACATAAGCAGCTGGATTGAATGTTTTGAAGATACCGCTGCTGTTTTCAGTTTGAATGAATTTCAGAAATTAATTTTCGCTAAGCGACTGATGACAGGAAAAGCAAAACTTTTCGTCCTTAGCGAATCTAAAAAAAATTCTTGGAAACTTTTTAAAAATGTTTTACTCGATGAATTTAAATCTAGTTACAATTCTGATGAACTGCACGAATTGCTATCAAAACAGAAAATAAAGAGCAACGAGACGCTTGAGTTCTTTCTTAATATGAAAAAAAAATGCAAAAAATGGTAACATTGATGATATATAGAATAAAATACGTTATTGATGGTTACCTGGATCAGCATTTAAAAAATCTTGTTTGTACGGATATAACACTGGCTGATTTTAAGAATAAATTGAAAATTTTTCAACAGTTATGTGACGATGAGGAGAGGGTACGAGAGTCGAAACCAAAATTCGAAATAAAATCAAAATATGAGTATAAGAATAAGTATGAATTTAAAAATGTTGGCAAACTAATTAAGTGAGATGCAGTAACAGTTAGTAAAGAAAATTCTCGCGATAAGAAACGTAATAACACTTGATTTAACTGTGGGCAAAATGATCATATTTCTAAATATTGTGTTCACAAAGAAAAGGGAAAAAATGTTTCAAATGTAAGGAGTTTGGCCATAAAAGTTTTGAATGTACTCAAGTAAGTCCTAAATCAGAAGTAGCGACTGTAAATATTAAGGTCAATTCCAAATTGAGCAAACTAATTAAAATAAATGGTATGAATCTATCCGCATTAATCGATACCGAAAGCCAAGCTACTTTGTTGTGTAAATCCCTTTTTGAAAAGTTTCAGACTGCCAGACTCGAACCCTTGAACTCCACATTGAGCCGTTTTGGTCAATGTCAGGTGAAACCCCTAGGTTTTTTTAAAGGTGATATAGAAATTGATAACTTTCGATGCTCTGCTGATATTTATGTAATTGACAACGAAGTGATGACTCATGAAGTCATTTTAGGTTTAAATGTTCTGTTAGAAGGTGAAACAATAATAACCGAAAATGGTGTTACCATTAAAAATAAATCGCCTAAAGTAGAAGAAATAGACATTTTATCCGTTTTGCCTATTAAGGGGTCAGGTACCTTTGAAATGGTCAAAAAAGTCGATTTTTTAGTGCTTTATATGAAAATATGATTCATAAGAAACATTTTAACCCTCTGAGCGTCTTGGAAATGGGCAAATAATGTAAAGTTGTTTTCACGGTAAAATTTTCATGCAGCTTTAAAATTATTTAAAAAATAAAATTTTGATAGGAAGATATATAATTTTCAAAAAGTTAACTCCTAAAATACATATAAGCTTTAATATCGAAATATATTTTATGATGCCTTGGTGTTATAAATAATTTAAATTATAGATGCACTGCAGTGAAAACTGGACTGAAGTAGACGGGATTTTACGTCTCAGCCGCTTGGAGGGTTAAAACAAAACCCATGAAAAGATTCCCATTAGTTACGAAGTTATGAAGAAATTAGTTCGAGCTCTTAGGGCAAAACACCAGCGAGAAAGTTAAAGGGTCACGTTTCTTTACGTTTTTGAATCAGCTGACGCTCGGTCAGAATGTAAACAACGTTTTTGCGACTCAAAATAAAAATCATTCGCTCTTTCTACTCTCTGTTTTCTTTACTCTGTGGTTTAATATCGATTCATGTATCGATTACTGCAGAAGAAAAGTAACTTCCTCTTCTATTACGTAAAGTTTGTTGTTTACACTTTGAATAGGCTGTAGAATCACGTTTTTTCCTATCTCAGCACGTTTGCAAGTTTATTCTACTCTAAGATTTTAAAAATAATTTTCCACAGTAAGATTAATCTACTTTATTTACGATTGTAAAAAGAAATGGATAATGCTGTGGGTGAGAAGCCTAAAAAGGCATTTGGTATGCGAAATCGCAAGCGAAAGTTTACTGGTAATATCCATGACAGAAAAGCCATGCCAAATGAGAAATGTAGAGAAAGTTCTGGATAAAAGTGCATCTGGCAGGAAACTCAATACAGATGAGATGGCAGCAGATCAAATAAATGAAAATGAGTTTTCTGGATACAGAATTATTGATATTAATTTACTATTTTCGCAAGTGAAAAATTTCTTGGGTTGCAAAACCTGTGGAGGCGAAATTTCAGTAACAGAAGAAGTTATTTGTGGATTATTATCCAAATTTTCACTGAAATGTACCAACTGCAGTGAACTTTGTTCTTTTAGAAATTCCAGAATAATTGGATCCAGCAAAAATACTGCAGAAATAAACTGCATGTACGTCTATGCCATCAGATCTATTCGTTTGGGTTATGCAGCTATGACAACATTCTGCGGACTGATGGACTTACCCAGACCAATTTCTAAAAAGTCCTACAATACAACTCTGAAGAAATTTTTAAAATGTTCAAATACAGTTGCCCAGAAATCTATGATTTCCTCTGCTTCTGAAGTAGAACTAACTGGCTCTTCGTGCATCTCTATTAGTGGAGATGGATCGTGGAAAACCCGACGCCACACTTCACGTATTGGTGTGTGCACTTTTATTGGAGATAAAACTGGCAAGGTTATCGATCACGAAGTTTTGTCATCCTTCTGTAAATCTTGTGATGCATGGAAGTCGAAATTAGGATTGCCTGAGTATGAAGAATGGAAGAGCGAGCGTGAACAGTGTTGCTTAAAAAACCATACAGGTTCTGCGGGGAAAATGGAGCTGGAAGGAATGGTGAGAATCTTTCAGCGATCAGAACAGGAAAGACAAACAAAATATGTCGGCTACATTGGTGATGGTGATGCGAAAACCTTTCAAGCCATCACTGTTGCCAAACCATATGGCCCAGAAGTCACAATATCCAAAATTGAATGTGTGGGACACATACAGAAAAGAATGGGTACACGGCTCAGAAAATTGAAGCAGAGCAAAATTAAATGCAGTGATGGTAAATCACTCAACGGAAAAGGTCGTTTAATGGACAAAATGATTGATAAACTGACAGTCTATTATGGCAATGCCATCAGACAGCACTAAAAGAGTTTGACGGAGATGCGGAAAGCTGTATGGGCTGTGTATTATCATACACGCTCCACAGATGCAGAGCCCTTGCATTCCTTCTGTCCTCCAGGAAGCGAATCTTGGTGCAAATACAGCAAGTCCATTTCCTTAGGTAATTTAGAGAACTTCAGACATACAGAAACATTGCCTTCTAGTGTTATGGACATGATAAAGCCTATCTTTAACGACTTGCCTCACCCCAAATTGCTTTCCAGATGCTTGGGAGGTAAGACTCAAAATAATAATGCATCGATAAACTCTCTCGTCTGGAAGTTGTGCCCCAAAACTCAGAGAAATAGCAGAAGAATTGTGGAATTTGCAACTAATGAAGCAGTTCTTTTATTTAATGAAGGAAGCAAAGCAAAAATGAAAGTAATGGAGGAACTCGGCTTGACAGTTGGTAATAATGTCAGAGACTGTTTGAAACGTTTAGATGAAACAAGGATTGACACAGCTGAGTTACGCTTCATTCAGAACACAAAAGAAGCACGAAAAAGACGGAGAATGGAGGGAAAAGTTGTGAATGAAAATTTCCTTGCAGACGAAGTCGTATCGCAGGGAATCTTTGTCTGCAACCTTCAATGCCTTATCCCTATTTAAATACAGCTGCACGCTGAACTTAACATCGCTTTTTGACTGTTTCTTGCTCTACAGTTGCTTTTTGACTGCTTTGCTAATCAAGATATTGAATCATTTTAAATAAAATATGCTTTAATTCTCAAACTGCGTCTTTAATGACGGCCTGACTGCTAGTGGGGGCTACCCCCATATCACACACACACACACATATATATATATATATTTGGCAGACGTACAAACCTTCCACACAGATTTATTCTATACAGAATTCAGCTTTTACATTCTTCGAAAAATTTGTAAACAGCTTAAAGGAATAATCCAGATTAAGTGCAAAACATGATGCATATCAACAATTCAAAGACAATATTATTAACGAATTATTAGAGCATTTGTATTGAAGATGCTTTGAGGTATTCCACAAATGATAACGGAATAATAAATTGACAATTTAAATAGGTTTCTTTATTTTCTTTTATATATGTGCATAGTATACTTATGCTATTTTTCAAATTTAATATCTTCCATCAGTTGTTCACTTTTGCATACATATGTAGCTTTTAAGAGCTCCTTCAGATATCTGTTCTACGAGTTCCAAATCTATAAAAAGAATGATTGAAATCTTATGAGTGCCATAGATCCCAAAAATAACAAGAAAGTAATTACTGGAAAGAAGCAAAAGATTACACTTAACCAACAATAGAAACGCTTTACCAAATTTCCTAATTACCTTGGGGCTCTCGGGAAGATTATAAATACCTCTTTCTGCTCTTTTTCCTAGAAAGAAAGTTAATATCGAGAGCATCGTAAATTTAGAAGTTTTCTTTTGGAAGACACTTAATTGTTTTTTGTAGGGTTTTTCTTTCATAATAGAGAAAAAATTTCTTAGTAGCCATAACAAAGAATTTTAAATGAAATTTAAGGTATTTAGCAGATGAATACTTTTGTAATATTTGTATGAAGATTTTTGAAATATTTGTATTGTTCTCCAGTGAAAAGAAATTCATATTGTTATTTAGGAGCATTTATCATTTACAGCGTTTTTTGAAAATGCCTGATGCAGAATTTTAGGTAATTTAGAAAGCAATAAGTCGTCATGATATCATTTATGAGTAAGATACTCTCAATGAATGTGATATAGATGAATGATATTGTTTTATGTAGATGTCTATATGCAAGGACTAATCACCACCTGAAATTGGCACCTCCAGAGGTAGCGTTAAACATAGAGGACATTGGAGCCACAACGGATTTTACGTGCACCAGCTCCAATTAGCGTACACGGTCCCATAGCAGTCGATGTTAGAGGTAGTTGACCCTCCCAACCACTGGGCATGCCGGATGCTGTTTCACTTGCCGTGTTCTTATGGGAACGGAGTTTAACGACCAGACCACTGCGGTACATAAGGTTTTCTAAGGATTATAAATAAAAATATCAGATTTGCAATACCAAAAGTGTTGTAAAATTAGAAATAAAAGCGTAAAGTCAGAAGGCAGAAAATTGGCTGTTACATAAATGTTTATACATTAGAAAAGTCAAGAAAATTAAAATATAAAATTAGATAAAATAAAAATGCCAACTTCAGAATCAAACCCACGTCGATAGACCAGGATAAATGAGAGATTACCCATTCTCCAATCCCACCACAGGCGAAGCAACATTCCTCAAAAATAAGTAAAAAATGCAAATTGTTCTTGTTAAATGCAAATATTTTGTAAAATATTAAAATCTCTAAACGTGTTAGGAAATAAACTCTTCCGTTCTAACGGTGTAACGTTAGAACGGAATGGTAATATATGGTAAAATATGAAATGTATCGCCAACCATATTATTGAGCTTAAGACCGGCGCAAAAAGCTTACAAGCGAAAGTTCAATCGACCTTTATCTGTTTCACACACGAATCATTTTAATCGGACTGTTAAATTACGAAATTTGACCACCTTTAAACTACCCTAAAATATGTTTTGAACATTTCCAATCCAAAACATCAAAAACCTCACTGTGTATGTCCGTTTGATATGGTTTGCGTACTGGTAATTGTTCAATAACAACAACATTAGCAGCAGTGAACCAATATTTTTCGAGAGCTGCAAATTTCGAAAAAAATAATTTCATATATTTCAAAAATTATGGATGCGCGAGGAAATGTGCAATTCGAACGCATGTGAAGTTTCATGTGCTCTTTCCAAATGTGTAACAGTTACATAGTTAAAAAATGAAAACGTCATGTAAATCATGTAATTGAAAAAACCGACCGACTTTTGCAGCATGGCCAGAGAGTACATTATTCATGCATGCACATATGTGTCAAACAATTCTTAAATTCTCGCCAAGCATTTTTAATATATAATTTTGAAATTCATGTATTATTTGGGTTATGACAAAACAATTGTCTGCAGTGGTAACTAATGAAATTTTTAATATTAACTCATACAATTCTTTTATTCAGTTCAGAAAAAATGTTCCTCACCGATGGCAATGAATGTTGTAAGTCGAGTACTTTTAACACAGTCAAAACTTATTTGTTGAAATAAATTTCAGATTTAAATAGTTATTTTTTTTTGCATGTCTGTTACAGTTCTTTCACCCCACATTCGGCACAAATATTTGCAAGTTTTACATCTACAACGGATCAATCAGCATTTCAGAGAGCTACAAAGCACTTCGTGTCTGCAAAGATATTTAATTTGAAAATACAGTCAATCAGTTTATTTAAGGAAACCTATTTCTTTAAGGGACCTGACGTTTCTTTAAGGAAATAAAACGCTCTATATAAGTCGTACAATAATTGAAAATCCTCTCCCCAACCTGAATTTGGAACAGATATAATTTCACCTTCTGGCTGGTTGGACTGCTGCGAGACATCGTATTGTTTTATCATTTCGTCCATGAATTTATAGTTTAGAGTTGGTTTGGTGGAAGACTTAAATGAAGAACACATACTTTACGATTCTATCAAAGATATGATGTTGGCAGTCAATGTACTGTGGCTGATAAAATCCTCTTGTTACCATTGCAGTTTCTAATTCTTAACAATTCAGGTCAATCGTCCAATATTTAATGCTGTTCTGTCACATTGTATATCATATTTACAATCATTCTGATCTTCTTCCATACATCATATTCATTCAGTAAACTTATCGGTGCATTAAATATATCCTGTGATGATCTTTTTCCCGCAATTTACTAAACCTAATTTAACTCTTTTAAGTGAACTGTTCAAGATTCCAAATAATACTCGTGATTTTCAATATGCTTACCGTGGAAGTGAAGATAGAATTTTTTTAGAGTCATTTTTAATAATAATTGCTCAGTAATCTGATTCCAAAAATTCATCATTTGAAAGCATAGAAGATACAAGATCTTGAAAAAAAATATTTTAGTCATAACCTTAGCACTCATATGCGTGCGTCGTTCATTGTGTTATATTTCAAACATACTTATAAGTCTTTGTTTTTATTTCCAGTTTTAAAACATATTTACTTTTAAACATAGGATATTTATGTAAAAGAATTTGCTTGTAGTGTTTAATTCATGTGGACTCAAATTTACATGATCTTAGTGAATGCAAACAGAGCAGCAGGATTAAACTAATTTACCACTGTTACATAGAATACACACAAGTTAAATAATACTGATAATGAAGAAAATTTCCCCTCACTTAACAAGTTGATTAAATATGTGTTTAAAACATAATGCTTCTTATTTTTCGCAACGCATGTTTCAAGAGGATGTGCTTATATGTATTTTTAAGAGCTATTACTATCACGAACACTTAATTTGTTTTTAATCAATTTTTAAAATCATTAAAAAATTATAATCTTTTTAGAAGCAGGAGCTAAAGTAATTATTACTTTAGCCTCCTTAATTAATCTGGGTGAGGAAAAAAAAGTCTTAATAGAAACTGGGAACTCCAAAAATAACACGGAAACAATTACCTGAAAACAAGAAAAATTTTTCACTTAGGATGCAATAGAAACGCTTTACGAAATTTGCTAATTACCTTAGGGCTATCAAGAGGATTATAAATATCACTAACTTCACTCTTACCTAGGGTGCAAGTTAATATCGCGAGTCCCGTAATTGTCGTAGTTTTCTAAAGGAAAAAGGAACGTTAATTGTTTTTTCTTCGCTTCTTAAGGTCGAGGAATTGCATTTCATTACACCGAAATCTAAAACACTTTCTCAGCGACGATAAATAAATAAATAAATGAAATCTTGTAAA
Organism: Cheiracanthium punctorium; assembly: GCA_038373885.1. Taxonomy (NCBI): domain Eukaryota; kingdom Metazoa; phylum Arthropoda; class Arachnida; order Araneae; family Cheiracanthiidae; genus Cheiracanthium; species Cheiracanthium punctorium. The sequence goes on from JAWZYV010013388.1 coordinate 341,426, forward strand.
TTTACGGAAAAACGTTTTCAATAGAAACAGCCCGACATTTAATTGCAACACACTATACTGATTTTATTTTTCTCTTTTATGTGCGACAAACTGATTTATGAAGTTTGCAATTATTTGTAAAGTAAATGTTAATAAAATATTTCTTTCTGATCTAATATAAAATTATTCTTCCTCTTAAACTCTGCGTAAATAAATATATGAATAGATAAAATTTGGAATTTGTGGATAACTTATACAACTTTTTGTCTGCAAGAAATCAGGAATAATAAAGTCTTAAATATTTAAAGTAATGCATTGCAAAAGTAGATTTTACTAGAATAATGTTTCATTTTCAGCAAAAGTGAAGAAAGAATGAAAATAATAAAGGTGCTGATGTATGACTCAACAACTGAGAGATGAATTTATTCGTGTTATTTTTATAATGAGATATTGCAACATTTCTAAATTTAAACTCCCTTTGTAATAAATGTTCTTTTGATAATCCGGCATGATGATTGAACCAAAGTTTTCCTCGAAATTTTTAAGACATATTAAACCGGGTAAGATACTTTGCAAAACCGGCAACAGACTACCTCTGATAAACTAACATTCACCTTGAAAATGCATATTTTATGAACTTCGCAAGCTTTGTGGGCTGTTTGAACTCTAAATCGCCAAAACTTTTTCCTTAAAACAGGTTTCCTCATAAAAAATGTATCATTTTTTAAAACTTTCAGAATTTTTAACTTACCCAACTGGCTTGAGCAACTGAGTTACTAATATTCTTTATTAATATTGCCATAATGAAGTAAATCATGTGTCTCATTTTGCTGCTAATTTGAATAATTCAGCCCTATATTCAATACTCAATCAAACGAGTTAAACACATTCATTGGGTTTTTGAAACAGCACAAGATTTAAACAATATATATTTACTCCCCTTTATTTATTTATTTATTTATTAATAAATTTATTAACATAAATTTTACAGTTTTAGTAACATAAATGTTTACAGTACCTTGTTTGTTTTCTGCTTTAAAATTTTGAAATAAAAATCTTTCTATGGTATGTTTGCATTATTTTTTTTATATAATCTTATCTAGTCTGCTCTTCTTGTGGTATCTGCATTAACCCGTTTTTGAACAGGCTATTACAATCAGATTTTCCAGTTCTAAATGATTCCTGAACAAATAAATTTCCTCCATTAACTGAATAAAAAGTCAATATTAATTTCGTAAGCATACAGTGTGCCCGCTAATGTCCGTTGTCACCACAATAACTTTTGAACGGCAAATCTATAGAGATAAAAGTGGCCTTTAGTTTGAGTAAAGTTGCCATGCACTAATCGAGAAAACCGATTAGAGTGCCCCCTGGCGGCTGAATTTGGAGTAAGCGGTCTTATCTGAAAAACGGTACGAGATACGGAAAAAAAGGTCATAACAAGTTGTTTAGCATAATCGATTTCATAAAAAAAAATGCACTTTCCGTAAAGTTATGTTAAAAATATAACTAATGAAATTCATACTTGTTTGGTTCACAAATTTGTGAACCAAAGAACTATGCATGTTGTGTTACCAAAATTGTAACACGACATTACGGTGGAGAAAAGAATAAAGGTCACACTCCAGAGCATCCTTTACCGTGGCACAATGCGAGATTACAATACCAGAGGAATCAGGCTCAAGTCCCAGGTGGCGAAAGGTGTCATTACAACTTTCTTATCAAAATTAGTTTATGATACGGATTGTGCTGCGTCGTTTAGCAAACGCATCAATTTAACGGTCATTTGATACGGGAATCCGAATCCCATAAATTTTGTATTGTGCAAATAAATTTGACCCGTCATACGTCTGCGCCAGACACAAGTATATAAGAATGAGTTCCGCCATGTTTGTATGTCGAAACAACTAATAATGCAGACATTTTCTACCAATGAGAAGTGGTAAATGGTCTTGATTTACGGTGAATGTCAGCGCCAAGCAAGAGCAGCGTAGCAACAATGTCGTGAATGTTTCCCTTGAGAACCACATCCTTCATGGTAGGTAGTCGTAAATGCACTGAAACAATCAAGGAGACAGGCACTTTGGCGAACAGACCGGCAGACAAACAAGAGTGGAATAGCGAGTGCAACCAGAAGAAGCGTTTGTCGTTTCCCTTCTTCAGAGTAGCACAAGAGAGATCAGTAAACAATTGTGGCCTCGTAAAAAGACACATTGTGGCTATCTTGAAAGAACTAGGTGCTCATTCTTATTGAACTACTTCTGTGCAGGAACTAATGACAGGGGATGCTTGGACACGCTATGATTTGTGCATCTTTATCATGAGCCACTCAGAGGTCCAGCCAACATTTTTTGCTGACATCAAATGGACGGAGGTATGCTTTTCACGTAATGTTATTTACAAGAATCAGAATATCCATTTCTGGTCACTGGATAATCCTAGATGTGCTGCCGAAGTTCGACGTCAAGTACGCTAATAGGAAAATGTCTGGTGCGGAATATTTAAAAACAGACTGATTGGTCAGGTAATTTACGAGGACACGTTAACGGTATCCCGTTACTTGCAACTTCTGGAGGTACTGAAGGGCACAATTTCTGATTTTCTAGAGTATTTGCTGTTGAGTGAACTCTCGATTACATGGTTCCATCCCTAGGAAGCTCTTTTGCAGAAGGTATCAAGTGTCCAACGGTACATGTGGGACACATTCCAGCAACAAGTCATCAGGTATGGTGGCCGTAGAATGGCCTCCATGATCAATTGACTTGATTTTTTTCTATGGGTATACACCAAATAGCGAATGTATGCTTCCAACATCATCATAGGAACTTAAACACTATTACAGATGCTTGTGCTAGCGTATCACCTACCTTCTTATAAAATATGCAGAGGAAAGTGTAGTCCCGTGTCCAGGTGTGTATTGTTTTTGAAGGGTACCATTTGGAACAAGACAGGTACATGAGCCTCTTCTCCGTCAAGTGCATCTTTGTTCATCGTGATCAAACAAATGGGCGTTTAGGGCTTTTCATTTGCATTATTTTTATGTGGAATATTTTTTGTTACGAATGAGTGATTCAGAACATGTTTGTTTGTAAGTGCCATTACTCCAGTATCTTGTACCGTTTTTGAGATAAGAACGTTAATTCGGCTTAAGCAGCCGGTAGGCGCTGAAAGTAGTTTGCTTACGTAGCGCATGGCAACTTTACTATACCTATAATCTACTTTTATGACTATAGCTAGCTCATGCTGCTTAGAAATTATTGGGGTGATAACGGACTTCAGTGGGTACACTGTATATAATGAAAATTTTACATGGGTAATTTTGTGTCATTAAAACATTTTATGAAAATAATGTTTAATAAATTTAAATCGAAGGCACATGAAAATAAAATAGCAATTACGAATTTTGTGAATGAAAGGCGAAAATGTTAGGATTCAGTTGACCATGTATATAGGATGATAGGCGAAAATATGTTAATACATTTTGCTATAAGAATCAAAAGCAATATTCTGCATGAGGTAAAGTTATATTTCAATACTGATGCCATGTAATTTTGACATTTTGGCACATAATTTGTCACATTGAAATAAAACTAGAATTACGTTGTCACATTCAATAAGCCTACAAAGACTCAGACTTTCACGAAACTAAATAAAATAATTAACGGGGAGCATGGAAAAGATTTTACTTGACTAACTATAAAAACTCTCTTTGCCAAATATACTCATTTTCTTAAGACTCCCTCAAGAGTTATAAATATTACATTTCATACTATTTTCTAAATGGTAGGGAATACCGAGAGTCTAGAACGATTCAATTTTTTTTTTTCATTTGAAAAAATACGTAATTGGTTTCTTCGCTTTGGTGAATGAAATGAAATACTTTTCATTGCTGTTTCGAATCGAAAATGTTTATAGTGCTTAATGCAAGTGTTCCTTTAAGTAGGAAAAGTGCTACGTGCATGTTTTTCTTGAAATGTTTATCTGGAAATTATCTGGGAAAAAATGCATTTTCAAAGTTTACTTTAATTTGGTGTTCCTTCTTTCTATTGAACATAAATTAAATTAAATTGAAAGTGCACCATTGTTTTGAAGTACAAATCAACGGAAATTTTCGGCAATTGAAGTAATAACATTTTTTGTTTGAAATTTCAAAATATTTCCTGAAAACCATGCAATCTGTCTGCCTCGGTCTCATATATTGTTCTACTTCAAGTTAAATTTTTAAAAACTGAACATTACTTTCGTTAACCTCTAATTTTTGTGCGTATGTTAAAAGTATCAATGAGCCACGTAACTTTTGTAAGTCACTTACTTTTATAAATTAACTAGCTGCGTGCCCGTTCTTCGCACGGTATGAAACTAAAATTTTCCTTACATGTGTAATTCGAAATTATTTGTGATGTGGAATTTAAAAAAAATAGAGCAAAATTATTTGACTCTTAATGTAAAGTTTGTGTCATGAGTACTAACCTGATCATTGCAGTATAATGACTCAAAAAAATACGTCAATGTCATTCACTATAAAAAAAGTGGAAAGCTTAATGGTTTGCAGAGAACTCCTGGCTTTCAAAATGTCTTATTTCTACATAATACTGTTTTTTAGGCTCAAGTTGTAGCATTAAATACCTAAGACACTACATGAAATGGAGCACCATTTATTTCTTTCCGAACATGTACCATATAAGGAACGTATTCTAATCATGAAAAAATTCGACTTCGAGATTTTGGTGTATTTACACGTTTTGAGGTCTTCTGAATTCATTCATGCTATTTTCAAGAGATGTTTTTAAAATAGCTGCGCACCCGCTCTTCATACGGGAAGAAGGGAATATTTTACTACTAAAATCATATCTGCATGTGACAAAATAGAATTTCATTTTTAACCCTTTCAAACCCAATGTCCATTACAATGGACATACATTTTTAAACCTTATCTCTTTTAACCCATTGACTTCAGAGCGTTGAAACTTGCTCCATGAATAGATAAAAGATCAATCTTTTTCACATGTTTGCGATTTTTGGGTTGGCAACATTTCGCAGATGTTTACAGCTTGCTTTGTTTGAAAATGGTGTAAGGTTCTAGTCTGCAAAAACGCGAGTATTTTCTTTTATTTTGATTTATATGAATAATTTCTTCTAATGTGTCAGTAATTTTTTTAAACAATGTTTATAAGTTAATCTTAGCATTAGAAATAGTTTTATTGTATTACTGGTTACAATTTGGGAAAAAATGGAGCGTAATCACATGTCCATTACAATGGACATTCGGTACACGTGGTTGTGATTCTTTAGGTAGTTGAATTATTGATATTTTTGCTGTCGAATTTATTTTAGGCAATTGAATTGTTTTTAAAACAACAACAGTTTATTAGGAAGATCAAATATTCATTTTTTATTTTAGAAAAATATAATTTGAAAAATTTTAAAGATCTAAAGGAAGTTTTAGATTATATAACTAGTGCTGAAATAGCAGATACTGAAGAATTGGAATCTGATGATGATTGCTTTGTTGATAGTGGTAATCAAACTGTTGCAAAAGGTAAATTTTGTTAAAATTCTTGGAATTTTTTTTAGGAGTTTCAAAAAAGAACATATTAGATTTGCTACATTTCAAAATGAGATCAGCTTCAGATCTATGTACGGTTGGTTTAGCAAAAAATAATTAAAAAATGGAAAGGCTATCATTATCACCTATTGTACAAAATAAAAGTATATGCCAAAGAGCAGTTGAAACTCGACCTCATCCTGAGATTATCAATGACTCTGTAGATCAAAAGTTGATGATAAGCATGGAGCAACCCGGTGTAAAAATTACGGTTGCAAAGGTAAAACCCATATCTACTGCAATAAATGTACAGTGCATTTATGCTTTACTAAGGGGAGAAATTGGGTTTTTTTTATATCCATGTCAAAAAATTTAAAGTTTAACTATTTTGGTATATATAAAAGCAGGAGTGTGTCAAAATTCTCTGTAAAACTAGGTATTATTGCTATGTACCTCCTCATGTGTAGTAAAATTACTACACTATTAACTGATTTAAACTTATTGAGTGATGTAACATTTTTATGTAGATTTGGTACTTTAAAAAAATTGATATTTAGAACAAAAATCGTAAGGGAAGTTCACGCGTTGAATATTTGACTTTTGCAACCTCGTAGACCGGTTGTCCATCCCAATGGACATTTGCATATTTTCTTAAATAATTACATTTTCCTTAATTTTTTACTTTAACATGTTTATTAGTATCCTATTATGATATTTTAGAATGGTAATTATTTTTTTTACTCACAGCATTAAAGTGGGGTCTGAAAGGGTTAAAAAAGTTCAAGTAATCTCCTCTGTTGAAATGACTGCGGGATATATTAACGCAAATTAGAATTACTTTTCATTTAGTTGGTTGTAAGACAACCGTTGAAAAAGGATAAACACTTTTAATTTCATGAAATATTTATTAACGTGGTACATTGCGATTTATTCATATTATCTTTACAAATCTAATAATACTACCTATTACGTACATTAATACTATCTATACTCGCTTCTCCCTCTTCAAGGCTTCCTTAAAAGAAACAGCTTAGATTATTTGGCCTCAATGGGATCTTGTGATTCTGTGGCGATTCTTTGCAATTTACGCATTAGCATAAATAATAATCATTTCACATAATGGTTGCCATTAAGGAAACTCTCCATATATATTTAATTTATACATAGTTTTATAAGATTGGCGTATTTAGCGCCGCAAACCATTTCATCTTACTGTGGGGAGAAAATATCCAAGGGGTGCCATTTTCAATAACCATGTATCTAATATAGCGATATCTTTTATATCCTCCATAGTCCTGTCTCCTGAAAAACATCAAACTGTGTAATCTCGAGGAGCTACTTATTCCCATTTTAATTGTGACAGGGCGTTAGAGTTGCAGAGTTTACAAATTTCACGCATTTTTTTTAATTTATGACGTCACTGTTTGACTGCCGTAAAGGATACCCCGGTAGATTGAGGGAGTTAATTTCGATATTTCGCATAATTGTTTTCAAACGGTATCATTAAAACTTTGCGTTGGACCTTTATGGAGGAACGTAATTCAACGTTAAAATAAAACTATACTCGCAACCTGCATGCGTATGTTAGGCAACGCCTACGCTAAATTAAATGCCAAAAATAAAAATAGTAAATAGAAAAATTTTAATATATCGCGCTTTGAAACGAACTTTGTAACTTTTAAAATGAACATTTTCAGCGCCGTGAAAACATTTCAATTTTTAAATAAGCACCGGATTAAAATACCACTTCTAATAATAATAATCGCGAATTTCTTAGTTTATTTCTACAGTAAATCTTAATCAAAATATCGTCTCCCTGTGTTGAAAACAGAGCTGGAATAAATGAGTTAAAATTATGGCGTAATTTTTACGTATCTTAAAGCATTTGACGTCATAGATCCTCACTTGCGAATTGAAATTCTGATATCCCATTTAAAAACTCGATTGGTTGAAAAAACCCTTTTTTCTAATCCTTTCTGTGGCAACAACCGAACATAAATTCTCGTGCCGTGATCGCAATGTAATGAATGGCGTAAGATCGCGTTGATGCTATTAAATTCTAAACATTAGGCTGCATTAAAATTCGTAAAAGATCATCTAATTTACATAATTTTTTCGTTTTTATTTTAAAAGAGGGAGAAAAGAATGTTTCACGATTTGTCAAAATATCTAAAAGTTATGACGGATAGAATTCAAGATGCGACAGTTTTAAAATTATTTTACGAAAAAAAATCGCGAAGCAGATGTTTAGTAAAAAAATTCCTAAAAATCGGTAAATCATGTTACGTATTTAGAACAAACTGTCTTTAAAAGAACATTTCCTCCTCTATCTGATGATACAAATGCCGTTTTGCTGCGAGCGTAATTTCCGCCGTTATTACGAATTAGGTGAGAAAAAATGCCAAAAATCGCATAAAACATAAAATAAAAAAAATCTAGATCGAATTTTGAAAAAATTGCTTCGAGGTGCACAACTACATATTTACATCTTCCCGAGTACCAAATTTGGTGTTTCTAGGTGTAGCCGTTTGTCCGTAACGCTGCCGACAGACACACCCACACACACACACACACACACACACATATATATATATATATATATATATATTAATTTATATGTTTTTTGAATTTGTGCATAAATTTTAAATAGATTTTTTTCTTTTTCCAGCAGTAGGCGCTTGTCATTTAGGCATTCAAGGGTATTGGCCATACTAAGGTCGAAAGTCTGGGCCATTTTACAATGGGAACCCATACTTGAAGGCCCTATCATAGGCAGCACACACGGATTTTCTGAACGTTAGTGGATGCTCAGAGAACCTTACTGAAAGTACTCTGCACGTCAATAGACGCTCCGAGGACCTGGTCGTGCTGCATTGAAAAATTTAACAACGAAGCTCATATCGAAAGTAGAGCCCGAACCATGATCATATAGAATGTTGCGCTATCCACCATGCAATCTGGGCTGCTCAAATTAAACAGTTTGACCATACTCTCGAATAACCTCAGATCTCCCACTTCTTTAGAGGTTATTTGGAGATTCGTTGGAGAGTTTACCCACGATTGTTAGTGAATAATCTTCAAATGCACTAAAATCCACGTGTTTTCCGCAATTTTTGATGTCAGTAATGAATTTTATTCTCAAGTAGTGGAGAATTCAGAAAGTTTTCCTTGAGGTGGGGCTACTGACGATAGTTGTGCAGCAGCATTTTGTCATAGATGAGATATATATTTTTTATTTATTTTTAATCTTGAATACAGATTTAATGTTTTCACTCTCTTTCACAAAAGAGAAGACCTTCCCTTCTGTAACTATTATTGTTTGAGTTTGTGTTTTTGAATGCTCTGTCGGATCCAGCGTTGCAATTGCATAATTGTCAAATTTTACTATACGCTCTGTAAATTTTGCTCCTGAAGAAGTATGAAAACACCAAAGCGTTAGCCTTGTGATTCTAAAGCAACTTCAGAAAGATTAGCAAAAATTTTTTAACAATGGCAGCTCAAAATTTAGGAAAAAAAAATCTTTAAAAACAAGTAGGACTAACAGATAATAGAAATGCGTTCAAATGTTTTTTCTCAAAAACCACTGAACAGATTCTTCAGTACTAAAATCGAAATTAATAAATCCCAATAGGCATAAATTTTTACACTACATAAATTTAATAATTTTAAATTTAATTCAATAAGACTCATATTTTTCTAAGGTTAAGAGATATATATACCCTTAATTTCATATTTGTATGACATTAAACGAAGCAAATTATTTCAATTATTTTACTAATGGCAATGAAAGACTTATTATCAAAATCCTTAATAACCTTCGAATTCTCCTAAGACTCATAAATTTCATTAATGTCACTCACACCCTAGGCGAAAGCTAATATTTAGGTCAATATACTTTTCTAAGTTTTCTTTTCATAAAAAGAACAATTATTTATTTTTTCATTGCAATAAATTCAACTGCATTTCCCTAGAATTAAGCATGAATGGGCTTTTGAGATAAAAACTAATGTTTGATTTTTCCCCCGAAAAACGTAAAGTTCTTGCTTCAAAAGACGTCTCTGGCATGAAATATTTCTCGTGTTTCTTTAACCTATTTGTGAAATGTACTTATAAGTGATTGAATATTTAATTATGAACATTTTTGAAATGATGAACGGAATGATTCAATTTCAATGTTTTATTTTTTTTTTTTGTAAAAAAATTAAGGGAAATTTCACAATTAATATATCTGTCAGATTTGATAACTATATCTTTTAATTGCAAAAACTTTAATGTAATGTTTTTCTTGTTAACATACAGTAAGTTATAGGTGTAGATCATACCCTTTCGTATAATTAAAGAATATGAAAAATACATACTATTGTAGGAAAGTTTCATACTTGAAAATGCTACTTATATTTCAGTACTGCTTATTGTTGCAAAATTCATATAAATGTATTATTTTTAACCCTTTTTGAAATTAAATTATTTAAAAATAAAGTTATATTTTATTAATTTTGAAAATGAAAAATTTGTTGTACTTAAGTAATTCACATTCAGTAATTAATGATTTAGCATATTTTATACTTTACTGCAGTTAATTAAAACTGCCAATCCTGGGATAAAAATCTTTCGATAGAAGGATTCAAACTTTCTTAATTAAACCTACAAGGTATCAATTCGCAAGTATTTTTTTTTCTCACAATTACATACTTCCAGTGCAGTTAATATATAATGAATTACAAGCCTATTAGAATATGAAGTGCAAACAGCCATTAAGCCTTTCTACAAAAGTTCATTCATTCGCATAAAGTATTTTAAGAGGAAAAAATATATTTTAATTAATATACACTTCCTTTTCTTAAACAAAGGCATGAAAATATCTGGAGTTTAATCGAGACTACGTTTATAAACTCATAAAATGCCAGGAAATAAACGTAAATCTTTTGACAATCACTCAAAGCATAAAGGTACTTTATCGCCTTGGCTGGGAGGTTTGCCAAGTTCTTTTTATGACTCTATAAAGACAATCTATAACGAGCTTTACTTAAAGAACAGGTATTTACGCCATGTCAAACTGTGGAAACTTCAAGAGTTTAAAAAAAATATTATTTTGAAGTTTATTCTAAATATTTTCTGCTAGCAAGTCATAAAAAAAATGCATAATATAAATATATATAAAAATACAACGAAATGATGCAATGAGGTGCAGATCACATATTTAATTTTAATAATCATTTAATTTGGCTTTCTTTAATCTAATCTATCCAAAATCAAGAATTCTAAATCACTTCTGTTTTCATTTTTCTGCCATTTCGGCTTTTAAATCTGTATTTTCGCTTTCCCCGTATGCATTATTCTTTTTTTCCCCGATCTATCTATGTATGCACGGTGTCCGGTAAATACTAGTATTTTATTCTTTATACAGGGTGTTGTACCAAAAAGGTTGTGACTAGCTTTAATTATTTACCTACTAGAGATAAGTGGGCAGCGTAAATTGTAAAACCAATGTTTAAAATAAGGTCGGAAATAAGAATCCGTTAAAAAATAATTCCTCTCGTTCATTAACAAAAAGTTATACTTTTTAAATTTGTACACGATCCCCGAACAAATTCGTACTTAATTAGTAAAATGTGCCCCATATACTAAAGATGTGACACGTAAAATTTGAGAATTATTCCTTAAAAAGTGTCAGAGATATGAATGTAAATAGAACTCTTACTTAAACTACTTTCCCATGGCTCTTGAAGGAAAAAAAATCACGCCGAATGATCGCATTTCGGTACTCTGAGTACAGAAATACTGAAACCCGTACAGAAAAACGTTTACATTCAAAATTATGTGTAGTCCCCGACCATCTTATTTTAAAGATATCTCTGCAACGTTGTATGATGAAAGGCTCAAATTTCGTACATCGCCGCATTGGTTTTTGGGACATATTTTACTAATCTGGAGTGTTTTTGTACGCAATATATACAAATTTAAAAAAAAGGTAACATTTTGTAAATGAACGAGAGGATTTTTTTCTTAACGGAGTCTTATTTCCAACACTATTTTGAACATTTTCTTTTTACAATTTACACTGCCCACTTATCTCTAATAGATAAACCTTTTTGGGACAGCCGGTAAATTGATCATAAACATATGCAATTGCATGGAATTACAGTAGAATTTTATCGTATCGATTAAATTTTTTAGAATATTAAATCTAAATAATACAATAAGTGAAATTTTATTATATCCCCTATAAAAAATAATATTGTGCCCCATGCACTGAAGAACTTATGCACAAATTTTGAGAATTTTATCCTAAAAAAGTGTTGGATATATTGACAAAATAAATACCGATTTTTCAAACGATTTTTCAATGACTCTCAAAGAGAGAAAAAAAAATAAAAGGAAGAAAATCTGAAACACTTTCAGATTTTAAATACGCACCAAAGTGCTATATATTAAAAGCGTATCATGGCTTATGCGTCGTCCCTATTTTTCTTCCTTATTCCATTAACTTGGAGAGTGTATCATTATTCATGACTGTGCCGTATTTTTCTTCCTTGTTTCATAAAACCCATCTTTGGAATCGAAATCTATCTTAAAATCGCCTATTTAAACTATTTTACAATCGTTGCCAAGTATATTACAACTATACTTCACCGTCTTAAATATTGTTTCGAATGTCCATCAGAATCCATGAGTGTGCCGTGTTTCTCTTTCTGGGTTGATTCCTACTTTAACGCCCCGACTCTCGCCAAGGTGGCGATCATTAAACATATGGAGGTACTACGACAATTTTTTATATTTATGTGGCAATCGTAATTTAGAATTAAAATGGCGATGTAGCACAACAGTAAGCATTCCATTACATTTTTATTTATTTTGGGTTGCCAATTAATGTAGTTTTAATAATAAAGAGTCTTCAAATTCCTTAACTGGTGCGTTTATCGCTAATTTGTTTACTTTAGTTTCCATCTAGTTCTTTTGGGAGCGTTGAAACGGTACTTAGGTATTATCCCGGCGGTCACTTCTGCCAAACTACATTTTTGTCAAATTTGCTGGCAAACTGTTGGCAATCGTATTCCAAACCATCAACAATTTCATGTGCCCGGCATTTATCTTGGTGAAAAATTGCTTGTCTTGTCGGACGGCCGGGATAATACGTAAGTACAGTTGAAACTTGTGCATAACTCCTAGAGACCCATGAGGCCAAAGTACGGAAATTTTTTAGGTTGGCGAGAGTGGGGGGGTTCAAATAGGAATCAACTCTTTCTTGTACCCTAAAACACGTCTTTGCGCCCACCGCAAAGACATTTTAAATACTGTTTGGAATGGGTATCATAATCCATGAGTGTACCGTGTTTTCAAATTCCTTAACAGGTGGGTTTATCACTAATTTGTTCACTTTAGTTTTCATTTAGTTCTTTTGGGAGTGTTGAAACTTGTCCATATGTGCTAGAGACCCATGACTGCAAAGCTCTCCAAAGTGCGGGATTTTTTAGGTTTCCGAGAGCGGGGACGTTAAAATAGGAATCAACTCTTACTTGTACCGTAAAACACATCTTTGGAATCGAAATCTATCTTAAAATCAACTACTGAAACTGTTTTACAATCTTCTGAAGGCATATTCCAACTATATCCCGTAGACATTTTAAATATTGTTTGGAATGGGCATCATAATCCAAGAGTGTACCGTGTTTTCCTTCCTTGTTCCATAAAATACTTCTTCGGAATAGAAATCTACATTAAAATCGCCTACCAAAGCTGTTTAACAAATTTCGACAGGCATAGTCAAACCATACTTCACCTTTATAAATACCATTTGGAAAGTATATCATAATCTATGAGTGTACCGTATTTGTCTCCTCTGTTCTATAAAACACTTCTGCGGAATTAAAATCTATATTAAAATTGCCTACTAAAACTATTTTACAATATTCGCCAGGCGTTGTCTAACTATACTTGAAATATATTTATAATAAATTGTCGCGTTTTAGCGCCAAATTTAGCGATCAATTATCAAAAATTGCAAACCTTGTGCTACTTTCAACATTTTATTAACGCTCCCCCCTCTCCACATTATCTGGCAAACACATTTCAAAAGTGACTCGACGCGAAAATTGTACCAAAATCGTGTCTACACATAAAGCAAGGTTGAAATTAATAGCACTCTGGTGCTAAAAAAAAAAAAAAAAAAAAAAAAAAAAAAAAAAAAAAAACCTCGAATTATCGCGCTTCAGTGGCCTTACACAAATTACCGAAAAAAAACCAGTGATAATATAAATACATAATACTTTATCTACTATTGATATTCCATTACCCCTCTCCAATTATATTTCTATACAGAGGAGACTTGACTTGCACGACAGATACGTTCGGAGAACCCTTGCGTAAGTAGTTGAAGTAGGGTACATATATATATATAGTTAAATTGTAAAATAAAACCCAAATAATCCCAGTCTTTGTCAAAGAAACACACTTTAACAAGAAAAGAACCAATTCAAAATATTATAACCAGCTAATTCATCACAGGGAGACAGGTGTGGTTGTTAGTTACAGGTTTCTAGTCTGGTGTCAAGAGATTTTGAACTATTGTAATGACAGAATTTTTTTGAACTGAAGTATCATGAAAGGTCTTATATATATCTCTAATATATAAAATTCTCCTGTCACAGTGTTAGTCACCTAACTCCTCCGAAACCACTCGACCAATTTTAATGAAAATTTCTATGTATATTCGTTAGGTCATAGAATAGGTTTTTAACTATGTCTCATACCCCTAAGTCATAAGGGCGGTCCACCCCAAAATGTTTAGCCCCCGAGTGCTATTCAATTTTCAATCAGGATTTCTGTGTAGACATTAGCGTGTCGAATCACTTTTCAAATGTGTTTGCCAGATAATGTGGAGAGGGGTGGGGGAAGTTAATAAAATATTGAAAGTCGCACAAGGTTTGCAATTTTTGATAATGGATCGCTAAATGTGGTGCCAAAACGCGGCAATTTATAATAAATATATTTCGCGAATAGTTAGAAAACGCCTGGCGTATATTGAAAAAGAGTTTTATTAGGCGATTTTAATATAGATTTCTATTCCGAAGAAGTGCTCTGTGGAACAAGAAAGGAAAACACGGTACACTCATGGATTATGATGTCCATTCCAAACAGTATTTAAAATGTCTTTGCGGTATAGTTGGAATATGCCTACAGGAAGAACATGCCTGGAGGAAATTCTAAACAGTTTCAGGTGGCGATTTTAAGATAGATTTCGATTCCAAAGATGTGTTTTATGGTACAAGAAAGAGTTGATTCCTATATTAGCGCCCCCACTCTCGCCAACCTAAAAAATTCCCGTACTTTGGCGAGCTTTGCAGTTATGGGTCTCTGGGAGTTATGCACAAGTTTCAACGGTACATACGTATTTTCCAGGCGGTCCGCCAAGACAAGCAATTTTTTCACCAAGATAAATGCCGGGCACATGAAATTGTTGATGGTTTGGAATACGATTGGCAATGTATTTAAAATCTATGAAAAAGTAGTTTGGCGGAAGTGACCGCCGAGTTAATACGTAAGTACCACAGAATGTGTTGCGCGTCCGGTAAGGTGCAGCTGCCTATAATTCAAACACCACATGAGCCATTGAACGGTTTACTTATAGGCACTGATCTAGATTCCAACCTGTTCCTAAAGTCAATTCGAACATTCAATTCATGTTTCCAAATGACTTCATTCGGAGCAACAGAAATAGTTAAAAATAGCGCTGTAAATGGTCAACAATTCAATTCAACATTTAAAATCAAAGGCCAAATTTATCACAAAGTGGGTTCATTGCTGCCAATGCCAAACGAACCACATAAATTTTTACAAATTTACTTTATGGGTGGTGAGGATGCACGTGTGGATGCACGTTGCGGCTACAATAACCTTAATTCAGTTTTTGCAAGACGTATCGTCAGCGAGCTCGATGCTCTATTAAATGAACACAATGAATTGTTGAAATTATTCAAATCACACATGCACAAATTACAAAGTGATAATCATGCTATTGTCATCAATCCTGATAAAACACCTGCTGGAGAGCATATTCGTAGATTTAACGCACCTATTGTTGACGACGTTGCTGGAATCATGGTTGGCGATTGTACAACTACACGAGAAATTGTGATTCGTAGAAGAAGTAATAATCTCCAGTTCATTGCTGATACACACCGTTCATATGACGCTCTCCAATATCCACTAATATTCTGGGAGGGACAAGACGGGTATTGCATAAATATTAAACAACGAGATCCCACAACAGGTACTATATTCATCATGAACTTGATCATTACTCATTTACCACAAACTTAATTTATTAATCGTAATTCATTAAGCTTAACTATTGTTAATTATTAATTAGTATTTGTTTTTATTCATATATATCATTACAGGAGCCGAAACAAGCAAGAACGTTAGTTCGAAGGATTTTTATGCTTATCGGTTGATGATTAGACCCGGTTAGGATAACGTCATTCTACGATGTCGTGAGCTTTGTCGACAATTCATGGTCGACATGTACGTGAAGATAGAGAGCGAACGATTACGGTACGTGCGATATAATCAGCAAAAGCTGCGTGCGGAAGAATACATTCACTTGCGAGATGCTATTGCCAACATCGCCGATGCCGCCGAAATTGGTAGCTCTGTCATTCTACCATCATCGTATATAGGCAGTCCACGTCATATGCAAGAATACATACAAGATGCTCTGACTTTCGTGCGCGAATATGGACGACCATGTTTATTTATTACGTTCACATGTAATCCAAAATGGCCGGAGATCACATCTTTGTTATTGCCTGGACAAAATGCAATACTATCGCTCATGACATTACAGCACGTGTGTTCAGACAAAAATGAAAGTCTTTAATAAGTTTCATTACAAAATTACATGTATTCGGTCCCACACGTTGCTGGATGTATTCGGTTGAGTGGCAAAAGAGGGGATTACCTCATGCACACATTTTGGTTTGGTTAATCGACAAAATCCGTCCTGAAGAAATCGATAGTATAATTTCTGCGGAAATTCCAGATCCGTCTACTGATCAATTGCTGTTTGATATTGTTACAGCAAACATGATTCATGGCCCATGCGGTGACCTGAATCGTTCATCGCCTTGCATGGCAGATGGAAAATGCACCAAAAGTTTCCCTAAAAAGTTCACTAACGATACGATCACAAATGTTGACGGATATCCAATATATCGTCGAAGGAGTCCCGATAATGGCGGACAATCATTTACTAAAAATATCAACAACATAGATATTGACATTGACAATCGTTGGGTGGTGCCATATTCGCCTCTATTGAGCAAAACATACGACGCTCATATTAACGTTGAGTTCTGCAGTTCCGTGAAGAGCATCAAATACATTTGTAAGTATGTACATAAAGGCAGTGATATGGCTGTATTTCGAGTTGAAAATACCAATAACAATACTCCTCCAGTGAATAAAAATGATGAAATAACTCTCTATCAAACGGGCCGATACATCAGCTCCAATGAAGCTGTTTGGCGTATCTTTGGTTTCCCAATTCATGAACGGGATCCAGCAGTTATTCATTTAGCCGTCCATCTTGAGAACGGCCAGCGCGTATATTTTACGAACGAGACAGCGATTGATCATGCTATAAATCCACCAAAAACTACAGTCACCGAATTTTTTGAATTGTGTAATCGTGCGGATGCTTTTGGTGCCTTTGCACGGGCATTACTCTATTCAGAAGTACCAAGTTTTTTCACATGGGCTCAAACAAAAAAATGGATGCCTCGCAAGCAAGGTACACCGATTGATGCATGTCCAGGTTTATATAAATCAAACACCTTGGGACGAGTACTTGCAGTAAATCCAAAGCAGACTGAGTGCTTTTATCTTCGACTGTTGTTGGTTAATGTTACCGGCCCATTGTCATTTCAAGATATACGTAAAGTGAATGGACAACAATATCCAACGTATAAAGAAGCATGCCTTGCACTAGGCTTGCTGGAAGATGACAACCAGTTTGAATGTATGCTTGCTGAAGCAGCATTGAACTGTACGGCAAAACAAATTCGTCTACTGTTCGCTATAGTGTTGACTGCATGTTTCCCGGCCCGAGCAGAGACATTGTGGGATAGACATAAAGATTCAATGAGTGATGATATTTTGCATGAACATCGTACACGGTGCAACGATTTAACAATACCATTCAGCGACGCTATGTACAATGAAGCATTGATTGCTATTGAGGATCTGTGCATTATCATTGCCAACTTACCACTCAGTCATTTCGGCATGCGTTCGCCAAATCGTAGTGCATCTGATTTAATAAATAATGAAATGAATCGAGAACTACAATACAATACTGCAGAAATGGCAGCGATTGTTACTCGCAATATCCCACTAATGAATGAGGAACAAAGAAGCATTTACGATCGCATTATGCTCGCAGTTTCGGCAGGGCAAGGTGGATTCTTTTTTTTGGATGCACCAGGTGGAACTGGCAAAACATTCCTTATTTCGCTAATCCTAGCCGAAATACGATCGAATAATGGCATCGCATTGGCCGTTGCATCGTCTGGTATTGCGGCAACTTTATTGGATGGAGGCAGAACAGCTCATTCAGTATTTAAGCTACCACTAAATATTCAAAATAACCCAGATGCAGTGTGCAACATAAAAAAAAACAATCGCACATGGCCACAGTGCTGAAACAGTGTAAAATTATCATCTGGGATGAATGTACTATGGCACACAAACATTCGCTTGAGGCGTTGAACAGGACAATGAAAGATCTTAAAAACAAAGACAAACTATTTGGCGGCACTCTGGTACTCCTTTCAGGAGATTTTAGACAAACGCTTCCCGTCATCCCACGTTCAACGTATGCTGATGAAATCAACACCTGCTTAAAATCATCGCCACTGTGGCGTAATGTTGAAAAATTACAACTGAAAGTAAATATGCGCGTTCAAATACTTCGAGATCTATCCGCTGAGGCATTCTCAAAACAGCTGTTAAATATCGGCGATGGAAAAGTTACTGTAGATGAAACTGGATGCATAAAATTACCGGCCGATTTCTGCACAATTACTGATTCGCAAGATGCTCTCATTGACCAGATATTTCCCGATGTACATACACAATATATTAATCATGAGTGACTGGCAGAAAGAGCAATTTTAGCAGCAAAAAATGTAGACGTCAACGAACTGAATCTTAAAATACAACATTTATTGCCAGGGGAGTTAGTGTCATACAAATCAATTGATACAGTTTGCGATGCCACCGAAGTTGTGAATTATCCAGCAGAGTTTTTAAACTCATTAGATTTACCAGGCATGCCGCCGCATAACTTACAACTGAAGGTTGGATCTCCGGTTATTTTGCTTCGTAATTTGAACCCACCACGGCTGTGTAATGGCACGCGATTAGTTATTAAAAAACTAATGAAAAATGTTGTCGAAGCCGTCATTTAAAATGGCAAATTTCGAGGTGAAAATATATTACTACCACGGATCCCTATTATACCCACGGATGCGCCAATTCAATTTAAACGTCTTCAATTTCCAATAAGATTGGCATTTGCAATGACTATCAATAAGTCTCAAGGTCAAACTATGTCTGTTTGTCGTTTAGATTTGAGCACACCATGTTTTTCACACGGACAATTATAGGTGGCATGCTCTCGAGTGGGCAAACCATCCAGTTTGTTTGTGTTAGCTAAAGGTGGGGGATCAAAAAATATTGTACACTCTATTCCGTTAAGAGATTGATTTTATTTTTTTTTGTAAAATTAATGTAATTAGCGATATATATAAATTTAAAGAATACATTACAATGAATTAAAAATACAAATGTTTGGTATTGTGTTATTTTTATATTCCAGCATCGTTCACAGAGCTCCGTGCCTCTTCCACTCATATACCACATCCTCACAAACTTACAATAAGTTAGTCATTTCTTTCTACTAAAATAATCCTAGGAATAATTTATATGGCAAAACAATTTTTGCCGGGTCAGCTAGTCTAATATATAAAATTCTCCTGTCACAGTGTTAGTCACCTAACTCCTCCGAAACCACTCGACCAATTTTAATGAAATTTTCTATGTATATTCGTTAGGTCATAGAATAGATTTTTAACTATGTCTCATACCCCTAAGTCATAAGGGCGGTCCACCCCAAAATGTTTAGCCCCCGAGTGCTATTAATTTCAATCAGGATTTCTGTGTAGACATTAGCGTGTCGAATCACTTTTCAAATGTGTTTGCCAGATAATGTGGAGAGGGGGGGGGGAAGTTAATAAAATGTTGAAAGTCGCACAAGGTTTGCAATTTTTGATAATGGATCGCTAAATGTGGTGCCAAAACGCGACAATTTATTATAAATATATTTCGCGTATAGTTAGAAAACGCCTGGCGTATATTGTAAAAGAGTTTTATTAGGCGATTTTAATATAGATTTCTATTCCGAAGAAGTGCTCTGTGGAACAAGAAAGGAAAACACGGTACACTCATGGATTATGATGTCCATTCCAAACAGTATTTAAAATGTCTTTGCGGTATAGTTGGAATATGCCTACAGGAAGAACATGCCTGGAAGAAATTCTAAACAGTTTCAGGTGGCGATTTTAAGATAGATTTCGATTCCAAAGATGTGTTTTATGGTACAAGAAAGAGTTGATTCCTATTTTAGCGCCCCCACTCTCGCCAACCTAAAAAATTCTCGTACTTTGACGAGCTTTGCAGTCATGGGGCTCTGGGAGTTATGCACAAGTTTGAACGGTACATACGTATTTCCCAGACGGTCCGCCAAGACAAGCAATTTTTTCACCAAGATAAATGCCGGGCACATGAAATTGTTGATGGTTTGGAATGCGATTGGCAATGTATTTAAAATCTATGAAAAAGTAGTTTGGCGGAAGTGACCGCCGAGTTAATACGTAAGTACCGTTTCAACGCGCCCAAAACAACTAGATGACAACTAAAGTAAACAAACTAGCGATAAACGCACGAGTTAAGGAAGTTGAAGACCCTTAATTATTAAAACTTCATTAATTGGCAATCCAAAATAAATAAAATTGTAACGGCATGCTGTACTTACATGTTGTTCCAAATCGCCATTTTAATTCTAAATTACGATTGCCACATAAAAGCAAAAAATCGTCATGGTAACTGCATATGTTTAATCATCGCCTCCTTGGCGAGAGTCGAGGCGTTAAAGTAGGAAACAATAAATAAAACGGTGAAGTATAGTTGTGATATACTTGGCGAAGATTGTAAAATAGTTTTAGTAGGCGATTTTAAGATAGATTTCGATTCCAAAGATGGGTTTTATAAAATAAGGAACAAAAATATAGCACAGTCATGAATAATGATAACACTTTCCAACTTAATGGAATAAGGACGAAAAATAGGGACGACGCATAAATTATGATAGAATTTTAATATATAGCACTATAGTGCGTATTTAAAATCTGCAAGTGTTTCAGATTTTCATCCTTTTTTTTTTGGGGGGGGGAAATTTTTTTATGGAATGACTATCAATAAGTCTCAAGGCCAAACTATGTCAATTTGTGGATTAGATTTCAGCACGCCATGTTTTTCACACGGACAGTTATATGTGGCATTCTCTTGAGTGAGCAAACCATCACACAGTGGGCAAAACAAACTGTTATCTCATCTTTAGATAACAGTTTGTTTGTGTTATCTAAAGATGAGATAACAAAAAATATTGTATACTCTATTGCGTTAAGGGATTGATATTATTTTATAGTAAAATTATTGTAATTAGCGATATATATAAATTTCAAGAATAAATTACAATGAATTAAAAATATATGTTCGGTATTGTGTTATTTTTATATTCCAACATCGTTCACAGCGCTCCATGACTTTTCCACTCAAATACCACAACCTCACAAACTTGCAATAAGTTAGTCATTTCTTTCTACTAAAATAATCCTAGGAATAATTTA
This sequence comes from Cheiracanthium punctorium, assembly GCA_038373885.1. Classification (NCBI taxonomy): domain Eukaryota; kingdom Metazoa; phylum Arthropoda; class Arachnida; order Araneae; family Cheiracanthiidae; genus Cheiracanthium; species Cheiracanthium punctorium. Next base: position 362,918 of record JAWZYV010013388.1, read on the forward strand.
TATGGCAAAACAACGTTTGCCGGGTCAGCTAGTATATATATATATATATATATAATATAGAATAGCTAACTTACGTTATGTGGAATCCCAAGATAATCCATTGATAAAGTGAAAAAAAATATATAAAAATAAAAAAGCAGATAGCACATGGTGCCAATTAACGAGCTTATACCGAAAAAAGTGTATAAATATAGCCTTCTAAGCCAATGAAAGAGTGGATAATTTGGATATAAAGCGCCAAATGAGACCAGGTGGGCTTTAAGCTTAACCACATGTATCCACATGAGTCGGATATGGAATGGAAAATTGAAATGGTGTGATCTATCATCAGGCGCCACCGCACACACATTTCAATTTAATCGAAAGAACAATAATAGCTAGGTTTCTGCGAGTTATCTGACCAAAATTAGGGTCATTTTGTATCCTGGGGGCACCACCATTTCTATTAGAAATAAACAACGAGGTAGTGAACCAGATAAGAAGATCGAAGCTCAGTTATGGAGGCAGGACTAGTGCATGTTGCCATCAGAGAAAACTTAATGCCATCATTAGACAAGTAATGCCATGGAGTGGGGGGAAAAATAATAATCTGGAAGGGTGGAATGGAAAAGAAAATTAAAATTAATAATAATTAAATAAAATAATTAAATGAATAAATAATAAAATATATATAACACTAGTATAGCTAACCTATGTTTAACGTAGTACAAGCTGCAGTAGCTAAGAAGTACTTAGGTAAAGTTGTGGAAAAGTAGAAAAACTGTAGAAATTAATTATAATAGTAATGATAATGATAATAATTATATTAATATTACGCATTTATTAATTGCTATTTATGCTAATATGATTGTAAGATATAAAGGTAAATAAGTACTTTGTATGGCTACATTAGTAAGACCTTTCGAAACGCATACACAATATTTTTACACACTTTTAAGCCTATTTCAGACTGCTTTAAACTAATACGTAGTTACGTATTAACATTCCGCACATGAAGTAATAAATAAATGAATACTGGGGCTTCTGACAGTTGAAGAAGAACCTCGCATTGAAGGCGAGGAGTAATATGCATTCGCAAAAGTTAATAGCAATGTAGCGCGAGTCCACTATATAAGCATACCTCTGAGAATTTTAGTTTTGGAAGGCTCAAAATTAGTATACCATAATATAAAAATTAGTATACTATCTAACATTTTCTTAATTAGGAATCTAGTGTACGGGCACCGTATTAGAATTTAAATTTTGTATTTATTAGATTTAATCTCTTGATTATCATAAAATTATGGATCATTTTTCACATAATTGTGTCATTTATTCTGTATGTCTGAGGCCCCTCTATGGCCGAGTGGATAAGGCACTGAATATGGTAAACGACTGAAGTGTGAAGGTTCCGAGGTCGGGGTACTGAGTAGCTATTTATCTAACGGTCTGGCGTTTTGCTCGGTTTTTTCCAGATGTAACGTAAATGCACTTAAATACTACTTATGAAGTCCTCCGGCCAAGGCACCCACCGTAGGCATATGCTCTTCACGTAATCTGGCCATTACACAAAAACAAACGAAAAGCTAGATTTCTATTATTAGTATTTAAACCTTGTCGGTACGGAGGAGCAGGCTGAGGTTATAACTACATTCGTGGTACGAGGAAGTTCTCCATTAGAGGGTTTGCACTGTACGGAAGTGTATTCCGTAAAAACGTGTTTTGCAGCATCCACCGAGAAATAAAAAAAATTACTATATTTTCATACAAAAATTACTCTTTAGAAAATGCGGTTATTTATATTCTGGAACTGTTCGGAGCTGTGGTAATAAGACCCATATAACTGGATAACCCACATAAAGATGCGACGGTAGTGCTCATACAACGTTTCGTAGATGCCGCCAATGGGTGGCGGTAGTACACAGAGAACGTTTCGTGAGTACCGCTAAAATGCGGCAAGAGTACGCAGAGAACGTTTCGACAGAGGGCGACAATAGTGACGAAAGGATTAAGGAATAAAATCCTTGGTCAGTGTTTTTGGGTCACCCGTAAGTATACATTTGTATTTGCATGTTTTATTACATATTCAAATGTTATTAATCAAACATTTTTTTTCTAAAAGATTTGCCATAACCGCATATGTAACTCCTAAAAAGAACAAACACTCACATGTATACATTAAGGCATTAATAAATGTACGTAAACACGCTAATTTAATTATTATAGTATATAACACTTGTTTCTTTAGCACTATTCGACAGTAATACAAAATGACTTATACAGTAACGGGATAAACAAATAAATTATTCAGAAAAATCTAAAAATTTAATTCAATAAAACAATACTTTTCAATATAAGTAGTGAATTACGTAATTAAAGAAAAATAGTTCATTATAATGCAAGTATTTTGTTCTTTGTACGCAAAATAATTTTTACCCATTTCCCCTAGGTATTTAATAAATGTTTTTCATATTTCAGAGTTTAAATATTGTGTATTTATTTCACTTGGAGTTTTTAGATTTTATTTTAAAACCGCAAAATAATTTTTTTCTATCCTAAATTTATTACCTAATTAAATGGAAAGATGTTTAATAATTTGCAATCAAAATAAGATACATGATGTTGAACAATTTTTAAACAGTGTTGAATTACGTAAAGTAATATTTATGATTATTTTAATCACATTATTAGCAGAAATGTGAAAGAGAAATAAATATAAAATATTTAATCAGTAAAATTACTGAAAAAGAGTCAAACTTAAAAAAATGAAAGTAATTCTGTTAAACAAGTGTCACACGCTACATATATGCAGAAAATGAAATTAATTCAAAACCGAATACGTAGATTTGGGAATAGCACAGTATTTATTAAACCTTCTTTTCTTTTCCACAGGGAATAAATAGAGCAGTATAATGTTTAAATTATTTTTTAAGTCAATATTTGCGTACTATGTAATATCCTTAAATTAAATTTAAAAGCATTAGGTTTATAATTGCATAATATCAGTTTTATGCTTTGTTAATTAGTCAATTCATTGAGGTATTTTTTATCGACGTTTTCCCTATGTTGATCGTAGAAATACATTCATACTTATTTAAAATTGACGACCAGAATTTTTAGGGGAAATCTGTGGGCGGTTATGAATCTGTAAATTACTTTATATTTTAAAATTCACTTTAAAAACATACATTACTTTTTTAATAGTTAGAGGGGGAGCCTTTTCTCGTATCTCGGGACTCATAGTAACATGTTTTTCATTCAGAGCACTTTCACTTTGGAAGAACTTGGCTTTTGTCTCCGTTTGTAGTTTTACCAATAATTTATTATGACAAAATTTGTATTTTCTCTAACTCTGTGTTATCACGGTTGAGAATTCTCGAAGAGTTATACCGAAAAGAATCCAAAACGTAAGCATACAGTTTATTTTAACGTACTACCATCCTGACCACACGTAATCGCCAATTTCTTCTGGGTGAATTACTCTTTTATTATTTAAAGGTGATCTGAAATAATAATTTTTCAATGAAGGTTCTCGTCTAATTCTATTATCATTATGAAATTTGTAACGCAAACCCTCCACACCATCTCTGACGAATAGGAAAAGGAATCTTCTTTCATACAGCCTACTGAACTGTTTTATTTAATATGCATTCTAATTTCCATAACGGCAAGTCTACGCACTTAGCAATACGCATCTACGCAGTATAAATAAAAATTTTCAAAACTCGAAATATCGCAAGACAATATACTAATGCGAAATGTTACTAACAGTTCATTATATGTGTGCAAAATTTCAAGAGAACTTTTTTGTTTTATATTTTAAAAAATTATAGAGATACATATTATAATCATATTTTAATGAAATTTTTCAACTTTTTGTCACACCATGTTTCAGATCTGTAACATACCGAGTAAATATGTAAAAATTTATCATCATAGTGTATTAAAAATATTTGAATGACTGTTTTTTTTTAGAACAACGTGAGCATAATATATTCTTTTAAACTCAGAGGTTTGTGATATTTAATTAATATTGTTATACGAAACTATATATTATCCTTCAGTGGTCACACTATTAGTTATTGTAGCACTTATAGCGCTTTTTCGCAGGCAAGCTTACAAAAATGTTAACAGTTTCTTAAAAAGTCCAGAGCTTAAATTGTTTACAAAGACAGCAGTAACACTTTCGTATACTGCACATGCACTTTCAAGTAATAAAAAAAAACGTTCTATTGATATGTACAAGAAAACCATCTTGATCAATAAATTTTACATGAATTAGAAAATTGTAAAGTATAAACTTCCAGCATGATTATAATCTGCTTCTGCCACATTGCAGTAATTTTTTTTCATTAAGTGTTTTTTCAGATGTAAAAAATTAATATACATTTCATAATTTAATTTCATCTTATCCAATGACTGCAAATTTTAAAATAGCTTACGATTTATTGTTATGATGCATTTTGTACATCTATATCTAAATTTTAAAATATATTACGATTTATTGTTATGATACATTTTGTACATCTATATGTATATATACAATTTTTTTTAATCCACATGTGTATATATTTAGGAATTTTTTTAAACAAATATCTAAATTGATTGCTTGTACAAATTGCATAAATACAGAGTGTTTTCTACTTTCGTGACCAATTCTTACCTTGAGGACTGCGTGATAAAGTGTCATAAGAAGAGAAAAGAAACCTTAGGCCTATTAAGTCATTTATCTCTCTTGATTTTCTTATGAGAACGGAAATAGCGAATACTGCGCGCTTCATTAAATGTGAATTCGTACAGAAAATTGCGTTATTTAACAAGAACATGTGGTCTTTACATTTGATGAATTTATGTGACAAAAAGAAATGGAACAGGGGAAATATAGACCTCTTATATTTGATACTGATTTCAAGTAAATTCAATAAGTAATCCATTCATATTCATAAAAAAAAACTCTTGACACAATGTCGTTTTCAAAATCACTGCCTACTAAATGGAAATTTATTTTTGTAGCTTGATATTACTAAAAAAATTATATATGCAGTGTAACGCTAAATAATACTGATAAATATTGTTTTAAATATTTTATTAGATAAATTAAGAAAGAAAATATCATGTGAGTACATTCTTAAATCCTCATCTTTCTTACAGAAAAATGCAAAAAAATATGTTAGCCTTTTTACGATATAAATGAAATTCATACATTTGAATATTACAAAATTTAGATATGTTTAAACTTTATAAGCTATGAAACTTTACGAAACGAACTATTTGAATACATAGATAAGAAAATTTATTATAGAATAAATAAGTGTAACTAACTACATAGACCGTGACAAATTCTTTTTATTTCTTAAATATTTCCCTGTTCCATTTACTCGATTGCTTCTTAAAATGAGTAAAAACTTTGTATCACAATACATAAATAGTATTTTTCAATAAAATTATTGTTTCGGCCGGTATAGGAGGTTCGAAAATCAGTGGAAAACAATTTCAACCATCCAGAAAAGAAAAAATCTTGGAACTGAAATAAACACTATCCAAAATGATTCAGTTATCATTCGGATAAAAAAAAAGAAACCAGTGACGATAAGAGAAGAATGTAGGAAGAAAGGGAGGGGGGAGGAAGGAAATAACAAAAGAGAGCGAGTACGCTAAAAATTAAATGAATAAATAAAAATCATAAATATATATTCTGTATTAGTGTAACATTCTGAGAATCATATTTTTACCCTTAACAGATAGCAAGTAAGAAGGGCTTTCATAGATTTTAACTTCAAATGAAACCTTTTCAAGCACAAGTTTTGTTTAAAAAATATGATAAATAAATATTTATAAGTCATTATAATTAACATATTTTGATTCCATAGTGTATAAAGCATTCCATTTTGCATAAATTTACGTCTAGAAAATATATTAATCTTATATGAAAATTTCCATGATTATAAGTACACTTATATTCATTTGCCTTTCACATTTATACGATAGTTGAAATATAAATTTTAGTTTTATATACTTAACGACTCAATAATATAACAAAGTACATTTAAATCATGCCTTGGTTTTCCTTTCTTTAATTAATACAATTCACTGTTTACATTCGAACTGCACAACGAAATCACTTTAAAAGCAACGTTATTTCGTTTTAAAATGCATTAACTTTTTAAACGCTGATACTCCTAAGAGAAATCTTAATTCTTTTGCTCTAATTCAATTTATCTAGTACAATTAATCAATTACATCCGCACAAACTCTGCTTTCTTTTACCTTATTCATCCCGAAGTGTGCGGGGCACTTAGTCAGACTGAAGAAGGAAGTTGTTCGCCGAAAGGCTATTCACTTACTCTGAACTGAGATTAAATTGAAAAGAATGTTAAATGGAAGAATAGAAAAGACGAAAACTTATGGTTTTTATAAATTTAAAACATCTTGTTCTTAGAAAACAGAAAACTTTCGTCGGCCGCCTTCTTGTGCGTTCAATAAGTTTAAAAAGACCGTGAATTGAGACGGTGGAAAAGATTTAAAACATCCACAATTTTTCTCGATAAACATTATTTACTGAAATAGTTCTTTTAGTGTTGTTGCATACAGTTAACCATTCTATAGTTAAAAGTGTTTTAAATTTCAGAATAATAAAGTTTGCTTTAAGTAAATGATTAAAAGTGAATTGTTCAAAATTTTTTATATTTTTAATTGTTGTTGTAAATTTATCAAACTTCATGTTTTAAGTCTTAATAATAATTAGAAAGTGAAATGTGCTTCTGAAACAATAGACCACCAAGTGGCACTGGACAAATTACCATCTACTTGCCGTTTCATCAGCAACATATGTGTGATGGTGCACTATTTAACTAAGATAACGCATTAAAATTTGCTAAGGATTTGGTAAGTCAATTACTACTGTCCAGTAGCATGAGAAATTTATCAACGGATTCCACTAACAGAAAATATATCTCTCGGAAAAAAAACATATATTTGGGAGAATATATAGGTATAAAGTAAAAGAGGCAGTATGCCTGTTATGGTAGAAGCATCTGTCTTTTATGCTCATCCTTAACCTCCCGTACCACAATCGGATCTTTATTTCTGTAACAGCTATATTTATCAAATGCCACCACTCCGTTAGTCAGAAAAGCTGAATGGCCAATTTAATTTACAGCGACAACGCAGAAATTGTATTGGTCAGATATCACGGTAACTCTTGATAATATTTTCTCTTCTTACGTTTCAAGTAACTAGATATGGTGAGTTAACTTTCGTGTTCAATCTTTGGTAAATACTACCATAAGCACACAATTATGTTTTTTGCCTAAAGGATTATTTATTGATTTAATTCAGTGTGGTGGTATCCCTTTTGATACAAGAGAATGATACTTTCTAGTAATTTGAAAGGTTTTGTGCATATTCTGTGAATTACCGCGTACGCTGTTTGTCTGGGATAAACGGCACCCGAGCCATCTAAAAATAGACCGAATACGGACCAGCAAAACCTATTAGAAGTTAGAATGGCATCTAGGGTGTTCTAAATGGTAAGAATTTGTTTCGATTATATTATGGACGATATTTTCAAAATATTGAGTGTTTACGCGTATATTTGGTGAGAAAAAATATAAGTATCTATACCTTGTTTTTCTATATAAATACTTAACATTGTTTTATTGATTTCGAGTTTTAAAATAACAAGAAACTTACCCAAACCGTAACTACGCGTAGGATATAATTTAGTAGTGGACAAGTAAGGCGGTGGTTTAAAGCGATACCAAAATCTATTACGGTTGACAATGAGGGCTGTGCCCTAATTCAGTTTTGCCGCAGTTGGTGTAAACCCAAGTTGTGAAAATGATTCTACAGCTAACAATAAAATCAAAGCTATCTTTATTTGATTTTTTGCGGCATATATCCTGATTCAAAACGCACTGAGAAATATAAATTTTTCATTCTAATCAATAAGATGAGCCGAGAAAATAAATCCAGGAGGGAAACAACTGTATGAAAGTCCAAATCAATAATAGTCAAATAAGACTTTTAAAGGGTGTAGAAGTAAAGTTCTCGACTTTCATATTTAAATTTAGATTCTAGCTTTAGCAGAATTATTGCAGTTCTAGGACTGCAAGACTACAAGCGGGTAGTTGTTTAGGCAACAAGTATATCAGACATAAAAATGACCAACGTTTTTGCATTTTTCTAAGAACTGACTTTCTTGGTGGAGAATTTGAGTTTTGCATCAACACACTTCAATTATAAGAAGTCAATAATATGGTAATAATCTGAATAAATAAATTTTCTTTTGTTGTTCTTTCAAATATAATATTTGCCGTTGCTATTAGTAATGATCACCTTCAAATTTACTGCATAAACAAAACAATTCTTTTTTATAAACAACTAAAAATATGTATAAAAATTCGAAACGGTATGAAATTTAGTGCAGCAAATTAGTGTAATACGGTTACATTTTCCTTCCATCGCTTTTCCTTAAAACAGTAGATGAAAAGTAAGGGCCAATATTACCATAAAATTCTACAAATAAATTTTACCGTAAATTTAAATATTTCAGGAGTGTTCTTCATTCAAAAAGAGCTACATATAAAATATAATAAAGAAGATAACCAATATAAAAAAAATAATTAATTTGAAATTATACATAATTTTGTGTCAAATCAAAACTACTAAAACAACTACTAAATTTATTGATTTAATATTTTTGCTACCATGAGCACTTGTAAACATTATTCATTTAAACACAAAGGACATTTTTCTCTTAATTTTTTTCCATTCATAACTGAATTAATTAGCATTTATATAAATCTTAAGCACATCTTCATCTTGAGAATATATATATATATATATATATATATATTTAACAGAAATGAATTATCAATAATTGGAAAGAAATTGTTTTCTTTTCTACGAAATCATCGAAAAACAATTTATCACGCAAAAGAATGGATTCTAAATTGTTCTGATTTTTTTATTTCCATCCAAAACTCTATGCATTATAGCATTATAAAAGACTTCCAGTGAAACACAGGAAGTTCTGTAAGTCATTTATTGTGATTTTAATTACTATGAAAAAGAAAAAAAATAAATAAATCTCAGCATTAATCAGAAAACATATATATATAAACAAGTTTTTTAGTGGGTATTGTAATAAAATGCCTTTAAAACTTATTTTAAAATTCTTTTCATAAGGAATATGGCCAAACGCGCAATCCTGGAATAAAACATACGCATTTAATACATCAAATGTCTGAATACTAATTCAAAACAAGTATTTATATTTTACATAAGAGGTACATACTTACACAGGTGCATATAGGTACATAATTAATAACTAAAATTACGATCCTGCCTAAGGCAAGCATAATAATACAATGAAAAATCTCAAAATTTCATTACATAAAATATTTAAGATTCTTTATATATTTAAACAAATAAAGTATGAGAAAAGTAGTGTTTTATGGTAAGAGAATTTCTCATCATGGTATTTACAATTTCTGAATTTAAACATTAAAACAACAAAATTCATCATCATAAAGAATATTTGTTGCAAGATTTTCAATATGTCTGATTGCTAAATCAAAATAATTATTTATATTTTACATAACAAGTACATACTTACAAAAGTACATGAATGTACATAATTAGCCACTAAAATTGAAAATCTTGTCAAGGGAAGTATAATAATATAATATAAACATCTGAATTTTCCGTTACATAAAGTAACTAAGATTGTTTAGAGATTTTAACAAATAAAATGTGACGAAAAGTAGAGTTTTTTAGTAAGAAAATTTCTCATCATAGTATTTATAAATTCTAAATGAAAAATTAAAAGGAAATCTGAATCACTTTAAAAAATATTTGTTTCACGTGTTTCAACGAAAAACTTTTTCTTTAATGTAGCAGGGTGTACAACTTCTATTCAAATATAAAACAAAGAAGGAACAAAAAATTATTTTTGGCATTAGAACTTCAAAGAAATAAATCTACAACTTAGAAAGAAATGCCTTAAATGAGCTCAACAAACCATGAAGACAAAAGTTTCTGTTTAAAAAAAAACTCAAAAGTTGAGAGCAATTGTATTTCTGAAAAAATATAAATACGTTATAGAAACATAGAGATTAACTTCTTTCAGTCAGTCTGCTTTCACTCCGTTATTGGGATAATGAATTTTGGAAGAAAATCTAATTTAAGTGAATTCAATTCTATATTTTTACACTAGCTAAAAATAACACATCCGAAGATTTTTTAAAAATTTAATATGTGCGTATTTATCGAAAAACTGGCAAACTTCTTTAACTAATGATATTTAATTCTAATTGAAATTATTTTTCTATTTCGAATTTGTAAAAGTTGCGTTTTCAAATGGAGTTTTATGCTGCTTTTCATTTATCGCGGGTGTAAAAAGCCTTCTTTTTTGCCTGTTTTACGATTCACAAGTATACAATGAACGCAATTGGCTATAATATTTTCTACTTTCTGACGAAGTTTCGGAATGAAAAAGACCTTTCTGTGGACTGTGTGTCCTTTCTCGTGAGCATCTTTTGTAATTTCAGTTTGCATGCTTTCCGGTACAACTATCAGTTCTTTGCCGTCAACAAATTTGTACAGTATGCCATTTCGATCAGAATAATTTTCATGAGTGGTGGTTTTTAATAATTCCATAATTGTCTTGATTTCGGTATCATTTTCTTGGGCGAGCTTTAAAATATGTTTGCCTCCGATACTTTATGAGTAATATGAAATATACATTTTAAATTATTTTTTGTGCCTTCTGTGAAAGATCGAAATTATTTTTCACGAACCAAGGGCAAAACGATGATGATTACAGACACATTTCTTCAAAAGCGATTATTATCGAATGCAGGAAGACATCCTATTGTACTCTGATTCATGTAATCAATTTCTCCCAGACCGTTGTCACAGTTACATCAAATCATCCTTTTTGCATAAAAAACAGAAATCTGTAGTAAATTTACATGCTTTCTCTATTCTTTAAGTTTTTGAATTGATAAAATTAAAAAATTTTTATCTCTTTATTATGTACATCCGAAACAAGTATCAGATCTTAACAACGAGAGATAAACCGTATTCACAAATATTATTTTTCACAATAATTTTTAAGATTCAGTTCATAGAAAGATGAAAAATTGGTGTTATAAGTGTCAAAGATATGCTATGCAATCTCCTTTTTTCCAGGTAAAATATAAGAATTTGTTTGTTTAACTTGGATTTTCCATGTTTTTTAATGAATATTATACTTTTGATAGTCAGAATATAAAGAGACACTCAGCAATTTTATGCAAAATTTTACTTCATTGCATAAAAGTTAAAGTGGTAAAGTATAAAAGGTAAAAAATGGTATATATCCTTGTAAACTACTGCAACTGCTTAACTACCCTAATAACAGTACTATAAAATACTTAAAGTAAATTAATTAAATTGTGTACAACGATATGAAATTGTTTTTATATTAGTTTATATTGGACTTTTTATGGTTACTTTTCATATTTTTTCGAAATCAGTGTCATAATTTATAATTCATATTGCTACTTTTATTAAAATTTATAATTTAATCATTAATATACAGTATTAAGTATGAGATTTTCTGTTGTAATAGCAGGTGTAAAAATTTACTTATTCCCATGAATATCAAATAAAATACGAATTAAAGCATGGAAATGTACTTTAGAAATGGGAAAGAGAAACTTTGAAAACTCATAACTCATTAATTTTTTTAAGTCCGTTAAAAAGTTATTAACTAGGTTTTAAACTAGCTAAAGTTTTTAAATATGATGCCAAACGTACTTATATAAAGTTGGTTCATTCGTAGATGTGAAAATGACTTCTTAAATTTTAGGCGTAACAAATTAAAGTAAACGTTATCTATAAACGATTGGTGTACGACGAACCTGACTCATAAATTAGTTAAGAAATGTCCAAATTCTTCACCGGCCATCTCATCGTTGTGGCAGAGATCCTGTAAGAGAATAGATGATGAATTCTTGGATTAGATATATTTTTAAAAAATAAAACAGTTCTTTAACTAAAGAAATCGAAACTTGTTGCAAAAACTTCAATCCAAGCACTTTTAAACGTTATCCTATAGTACCGGTGCATATTAATTGATTCAGGGGTAAACTTTTGGATTTTCCAGTTTAAGGTAAACACTCGAAAATGAGGTTCGTTTTTCATAGGATGGGCTACATCCAATTGTCCCTATTGAAGTCATGATGCAAAGTGACCGGTACGAGAAAATAATGATACAAAAAATAAACTCTGTGTTGCATATGAGGTTTCCATCCGCATTCGGGCACCCAATCAAGATCTGTTTTCTAACCATCATTTCACAAAAAGAATTAATGCTTTGTCAGAACCAATATGGCTGTTTTAGATTGTCTAGGAACCTGCCTGGACCAAAATCCCAAAAAGAAATTATGCTATCTGCGAGCAGAGATTCTCAATAATGAATTGCAGTATAAAAAATAACTCCCTATAACTGATTTAAGTATAGTATATTGCTGAACAAATTGCCAAATATTATAAAATCTTGGTGTAATCTATAACACATTGTGTAAAATAGGTTCTGGTAGCGAAGGGAAGGATTATGGTTGAAATAGATTAACTTTCCTAATAAACTTTTTTTCCCAAATATCCGCTTGATTCAATAAATACTCACGGCCCTTTACGTCGCTGAAGGGAAGATTAGTTTTAAAAAATTTTTATTGAACAAAGACTATTGAATTTAAAAAGTAGCAGGTAACCTATGCATTTACTTACTTTCAATTTGTCAACCATTATGTAGTGCCATACACATCTGTATAATTTTCACTCAAAAGAAACTACATTTTCTTGGGTGTTTTAAAAAAAGAGTCGTTATAAATTTATATTGTTAACAGCAAGTTCAAAGTATAAATATATGATGGTAGATTTTTTGTTTGTTTGTGTCCGGGTGTTTGCCTTCTTTTTATTTTTCTTCCCGAAACTGATTTCGTTTTCATTTAGGTGGCTCAGAACAAAATATCAATATTTAAAAATATTCCGTTCTTTTCAAATATGCAGTGCTTTAATCAATTTGTGTAATGTTTTCAGCTGCAATTTAACCCTAAAATTTTGCAAAGAGAATAATCTTTAGCAACTATAGCCAGTAATGAATATTTAAACTTTGAATTTACTTCTTTCGATGAGGCTTAAAATAGTACAAGTACTTTTAGAAAATTATCATAAATTTTTAAATATTCGCATGGAAGCACCGGACCTTTAAAAACGTAGTCGATGCTTTTTTAGAGATCTGATTAATTTGTATAATCCCTCTAAAAATGCTAATATTAAATCTATAGATAACTCTAAATTATAAATAAATCAACTTAGTTTCGTTTTGTTGACTGTGTGCTCATCGATTTTGTTACCTACTGAGCTATATAAACACCATCGAGTTTCCGTAGAAAACTTTGTTTTTTAACGCTTGTTGCGGACTGAGTAGCTAGCATCGACTCCAGGGGAAATATGGTGACTCAACTATATCCTGACCAGAGCAGAGCGTAACTTCCAGCGTGACATCAGAGAGCTTTCATACTCTATAGAGAGATGATTACATTTTTGAGCTGAATGCTCGTAATAAATGATTAAATTGAATCGCTTTGTATATAAAAGAAATATATAAAATTCATTTAGCCGATATTAAAATGTGTTTTAGAATGTAGGAGAGTTCTGCCTGAGTCTCTCACACGAACGTCTTTTAGAGCGATGGTGAATTTTCAGAAAGTTTGTTGAGACAAACGGAGGAAAAAAAACGCAACAAGGCATATTTCTTGTCAAGAAAGCTTGTTATAAATTCAGTCATATGAATGAGCTTTAGCGCCATTACAGTTTGCATATTTTATTCTCTATTGAATGAACGAAAAAGAATTGATTATCTGCATTGAAAAGTGTGATACTTAATTATTTATTACACAAATTGTGTATAACTTTGAAATGTGTACTTTAAGTAAAGAGTACAAAATTAAAATAGCATTAAATTATTCCTATTACATTGAAATTTGCATACTGATTATGACTAATAATAAATCAAAGTACGAATTTAATTGTAAATAAAGTAACACTTATTTAAGCAAATTCAAATAATCTATTGAAGGTCCATTTTGATTATAATTACTTAAATATGAATACCTAAATATGGCGTTGTCATTAAACGACAGAAACGAAAAATAATTTTTTTAAACATCTATTAAACAATATTTGCTTATTATACTGAATAATTATATCCACGCCCCTGTTGTGCCTGAAATTCTTTTATTGATCTGGAATTATCTAAAATATGAAATAATTTTCTAGCGTATTTTACTGTGACTGAAGCTAATCACATGCTTAATTACTAACATGTACCTTATTTTATTTTATTTCAAATTAATTAACATTTCACTACAAATGTTTTTGATTAAATTCGTGTCAATTATTTTCCTCTCGACTTCTTGAAAAGACCAAATGATTGCACATCTTTAATAGCGCAATCTTCTTTTGTCATTGAATTCCAAATACGTCTGAAAGGGATAATTAAAGTTAATGCCACTTAAAACTCCTTATGGAATCACATATTTTAATTTGTCTGATAGCTTAATTTAAGAGTCACGGGAGTTTAATTATGTTTTGTATTCTCGAATGTAGTAGTTTTAAATACCATAAAAATACTTATTTTTCAATGGCATGTTGCAACTTTAACGTCTCTTATGTTAGAGTACTGTAGCATAAGTTTGGAAGCTAAACAAAATTTAACTAATGTTTTAATTTTTAATTATTTACTAACTTATGTAGTTAAATTATTTATGAGATATATAGATTTTCTTAATGCAAAATTACCTCAATCCTTATCTGTTTTTAAAATGTATATAGCTCATCATACCTATAAAACAACTAAATATGTCATCTACACCACCTAAAATATGATTAGAAAACTAAATTAAACACATTTCATAACTTTTAATATTACCTAAAAAACAAAGTTATTTAAATGAACTTAAATATAGAGTTTTTTTAATAACTAACATATTTTTGCTGTTTCATGAATCCCAGTTGTATAATGGTTAGCACGTTGTGATGCCGCACCACAGGTACAGGGATAGACTCCTGGGCTGGGCAAGGTTTACTCATGCTTTTATCCCTTGAGTGTGTCAATAAACGAAGAGAGCCAAGCATGCTTGAGGACTGAAAACTGCAGGCTTCGCATCAGGATGAATCTCTGGCCAGAGCAAATGCTTCCTCACCCTAGAAAACATGTGTTTCCCCTCTGTATGTATAAATAAACTTTAAGTTGTCATTATTAGACAATAAAAGGGAGTGAATAATTAAAAAACTTAAATTTAAAGCTATCGTGCTTTTCAAATACGTATTTATAATTGAATTGTTGGTTCAATGCAATTCTCAAATTAAACAGATAAATAAAATAAAATAAATCCAGAGCGCAAATGACGGTCATATTACAATCAAAGACTTTTATCTGAACAGTACAAGCTATATACACATTTTTTTAATTTGACAGGAGTCTAAGTGCGGGACGAAGTTAAACTGTTGCAATATCAAAGTCGCAAGTAGTAGAGTGAAGCAAAATGTCAGAACTCACTTTACCAAATGAGTAGTGACAAAGAAAGAAGGACAAAACGACTAGAAAATAAAATGTTAAGTACCCATGCATTGAATGCGACGTCAAGAACTGTTACGAATGGCCAATAGTAAGAATTTTGAAAAACAGACTCGCCAAATGATGGAGAAAGAAATATATAATGTCAAGAGTTTCCAAAGAGTAGAACTGTGGGAAAAGGAACAAACGAGCTATTTTTAGAAAAAGAACAGACAAATAGTTACATACGGTTGAATAAATTAGTGTACCAACAGCGAAAGAAAAGGTGACTTGTTGTAAAACAGATGCAAAGAGCAAAGTTAAGGGGGGGGGGGGGAGTGATGGCAAATTAATTTTGTTTAGTATTATAAAATTTACAGGAGGAAAGAGATACATATTAATTAAAAAATATGTGATGTACAAACTGCATTACAGGCTATTTTATTTTACAGAACTCACAAAACACATCTAAAGTGGGAAAAATTCGTGAATAATCAATTAGAATTCGCAAATAGTTTTATTTTGCTTATAAAGAAACTATCAGGTAAAGTACATTATAAATATGGTTACAGTACAGGTAATATAAATCATTGAAATGTATTAAACACAAATTATACCTATCTAATGCAAAAATTTTGAATTGTGGACTAAGAATATTTTTCTTGGGAAAGAAAACCAACAACATATCTTTTAATCCATAGCTTCTATAGTACATGTGATCTTTTGAAAAATAAATAACTTTAAAAGTATAATAGCCCATACATTTATTTCAAACAATAAACTATTGCTCATTTTTTCCCAAAATACTTGATTTAAAAAATAAAAAGTTCTCTATCGAAATCCCTTTTTAAATGTGCATATACGGTCTTTAAAACTAAATTAGTTCAAAATTTCAATTGCTAATTCATGCAAGTAATATTTCTTGTTTTAATTTTCGGTCTTTTCATTATAAGTAAACAAAGCTTATATTGAATCGATCAAATCACTTTCTTACATCTTTTATTTACTCGTTTTTCTTATTAGAAAAATGGATAGAATAACACTGTGAGTTTCAATCCCGATGTCTCAATCATCGCAATGTTAAGAAGCAATGAAAGAATTATCCCATAACTATTACTGTCCTCGACAGCTTACAAATTTATTTGTATGCAATCATATGTTGTTTTTTAAATGCTACTTTCACAAAAATGCTTCACTTCACAGCCAATAAGATTGATTGGGGGGGTCGGTTGCCATGTTGTTCTTTGCAGGTATCCTTATCCCTTCCTTTTAAAATTTTTTTCTGCGTTCTCCCTTTTTTTACATTTTCATCTTTCCCTATTCTTCTTTCTTTATTTTTCGGTTCCCTTCGTGTTGTATCTTTATTTCTGATTCTTCTGTCTTTATAAAATGTCATGTGTAACACATAGAGTCAGATCAACTATGATAAAAAGCTGGAAAAGGGCCATAGGCCTCCGAAACAGGCCCAGCGAGAGAGGGGGCAGCAGGGGCACTACCCCGCGGCCCTTCGAACTAGAGGGGGCCCGTGAATTTTTCAGAAGTTCAAGAACGATTTCTCACATTTTCGGATTGCAGCAACAAAAAATGAGGAGAAATTACTGAATTAATAATTTCTACCTTGAAAGCTAACTCAATTCCACTCAGTGACTGTAGGGTTCAATCTTACGAGAATGGTGCAAATATGTCTGGAATATATAATGGTGCCCAAGCGAAAATATTAGAACAGAATCCAAAAGCAATATTTTCAACTTGCGAATGCCACACGCTTAATTTATCTGGAAATGACGCTGCTGAATGCATACCAGAAGCAATAACTTTTTTGGTACAATATAAACCACCTATAATTTATTTAGCTCTAGCCGGAAGCGCTGGGAAATTTTACGGAAGCATATCGACTGCACATGTCTGATACCAGATGGTCAGATCGAATTCACAGTGTCAAACCATTTGCAAATCACCTTCCTTGCATAAAGTTCGGACTGCAAGAATTGAAAGATTTAAATTTAACTCAAAACTAAAAATGAAATTAATGGAGCTCTGTGGTATATATCATCTTTCATGTGTGCGTTAATGTCAGCTGTGTGGTTCAAAATATTGCTTCGAATCGATATGTGCAATAAAGTCATCTAAGCCAGAAATACAAGAATTGATGTCGAAGCTGAAAATATAGGAGCATTGCTCTCCGATCTGAAAACACTTGAAATGATTGGATTTCAGCCTGGTCTAAAGCTAAAACTGTAACTTAAAATATGGAGATCGAGAAAACATTTTCCCTTAGATATGAGAGACGCAAAAAACAAAAGATCCATCATCTGGATATTGAAGAAACAGATAAACAGTTAGATAATGAAAAAAAATATTTTTAAATTAATGTATTTTATCCTTTGGTAGATAGTGTCATAGGGCTAACTGTGCGATTTGATGTTGTCAAAAACGTGTCAAGTAAATTTGAAATATTATGGCAGTATTTAACAATACCTGAAAGCAGTTTGACAGAAAAGGCATTATTTCTATCGCAACAGTACCAAGATGAGCTGAATAGTGAAGATTTTCTTTCAGAAATAATTCACTTACCATCCGTCCACAAAGCTAATTTTGGAATTAACCAATTAAAGCCTCTGGATTTGTTGAACATACTAACAGAATATAAACTGATCGATCTATTTCCAAATGTTTGCATTGCTCTTAGGGTGTTTTTAACCATTCCAGCAACGGTAGCTTCTGCTAAACGATCATTCAGCAAATTGAAACTCATAAAAAAATTTCTTAAGATCAATCATGTCTCAAGAACGACGTATAGACTTAGCACGACTAATCATAGAATATGACATTGCCAGAACTATTAATTTTGATGATGTAATACGAAATTTTGCAAGTAAAAAGGCACGAAAAGCTATTATTAAAATTAAATAATAAATATGCTAATTCTTCCATTTATATGTATTTTTAACCGTCAAGCATCAATAAAAAATAGCTAAATATGAAGATTTCCTTACTCATTTTTTACTTTCAGCATTCTATATAAAAATCACTAAAAGAAAAAAAAAATTAATTTTCTAAACTGTGTGTTTAACTATAGCAAAATATGAACTTATGCATTTACAGATAAATAACACACTGTTGGTGATGGTGATTTGCAACACATGTTAGACAACGAGGGTGGTAAGGCAAAGGAATATTTTGGAATCTGGTTATAAAAATAACGTAATGATGCTTAATTTTAAAATATTTTTTATAGTACATTATTACAGATTTTAAATACTACTAGCTGCGTGCCCGTTCTTCGCACGGTAGGGAACGAAAAATGTTCTTTTATGTATAATGCGAATTGATTCCAGTGATGCGGAATCTAAAAATAAGCAAAATTATTTTACACTTCGCTTAAAGCTATTCATTAGTTACTCGTAGGATCGCCCCCCCCCCCCGCAAACAGAAAACGGCGTTCTCTTTTAACCTAGATCAAGATTTTCTCAGTTTTTGCTTTTGCATTCGAAATGGCGCTCCCATGCGATGCTTACCTTGCTTACCGTGTCGGGCCGCCCCTGGTTACTCGTAAAGTTAGTATAAGTACTGACCTGAGACCATTGTGATGACACAAAAAAAAATCTGATGTGTCCAACACATGACTTCCTTGCACGTCCATTAGATCAAAAATATTTTCGACGCACTTCCTCTAAACTTATTTGTTTGAAAGAGATAAATTATCAATAATAGTAAGGTTTAGCAATTTCTAGACAAATATTTCCATATCGCCAAGCTGAGTTCAATTTGAAATATTTTCTTCTGACATTTTATTTGGCGATATTTCACCAAAAGCCGACAAACTTGAGATAGTCTGCGAGATTTTGGGGATAGCCAAAGTAGTCATTGACCACAGACTTTCAATGAATTGAATGCATCCATACACCTCAATGTATTTAAAGTCATTTGGCTCACCCTGTAAATAAATTCTCAGTCGATTGCTGTCAAAAA
This sequence comes from Cheiracanthium punctorium, assembly GCA_038373885.1. NCBI lineage: Eukaryota > Metazoa > Arthropoda > Arachnida > Araneae > Cheiracanthiidae > Cheiracanthium > Cheiracanthium punctorium. The sequence goes on from JAWZYV010013388.1 coordinate 382,479, forward strand.
AGATATGGAAAACAGTTAGATATTACAATATTTCTAAATACAAAAGTTCAAAAATCTACGGGTTAAAGTTTTAGTGTTATACAAAATATGAAATAATTTTTGGCGCCAAATTTGGCGATATTTCGGCGAAACTCGTCAATGTCGACGAAATTTGGCGAGATTTTAAGCATGAACCAAACAATGACAGATTATCGCCAAATTTGGCGATATTTCGCCAAAACTCGCCAAGAACGATGACAAATGGCGATACTTTGGGCATGGACCAAATGACTGACTATCGCCAAATTTGGCGATATTTCGCCAAAACTCGCCAAGGTCGAGGACAGACGGCGAGTTTTTGGGCATGTACCAAACAATGACTGTCTACAGTTGTATTATATTGAAGATGTCCATAGACATTAAAGTACTAAAATTCTTTTCGGTGGTCCTGTATATAAACTCTCCAGTAGATTGGAACCAAAAATCGAGATACACAACTAGATGTTACAACATTCTTATATATGAAATTTCATAATAGTTTTTGAGACTTGAGACTTAAATATGCACACACGTACACCAAAAGTCGCCAAGCTTGGCGACTTTTGGCATAGTTCTTGAGGGAGGCACGTGACCGTGGTCGGAACATTACCTAACTTATGTGGTAGGACGGTATTGTGCTTGAAATGGATGAATGCCCCTAAAATTGCCATTGACCGTAATGTATTGGAAATCTTTTGAGTGTTCCTGTAGCAGAACTACAAATGATAAAGACACCTTTTTTAATGGAGAAATTCATTTTCTAACTCTTTACAGCATACATCACTTCTGAGTCGTTTGAAATAGCCCAATACCTCTAAAAAACGCTTTAATGAATTTCGGCCCATAGAGCGTAATGTATTTCGAATCTTTTGGGCGGTTCTGTAGATAAACTATCCAGTCGAATGGAATCGAAAGGGGAGGTGCACAACTAGATGTTACAGCAATCCAAAATATGAAGTTTCGACATTCTACGCCTAATAGTTTTTGAGATATGCGAGTTTAATGAGTTTCGGCCCATTGAGCGTAATGTATTTCGAATGTTTTGGGCAGTCCTGTAGATAAACTATCCAGTCGAATGGAACCAAAAGGAGAGGTGCACAACTAGATGTTACAACTATCCAAAATATGAAGTTTCGACATTCTACGCCTAATAGCTTTTGAGTTAGGCGAGTTTAATGAATTTCGGCCCATAGAGCGTAATGTATTTCGAATCTTTTGGGCGGTCCTGTACATAAACTATCCATTCGATTGCCACCAAAAGGGGAGGTGCACAACTAGATCATAGAACAATCCTAAATATCAAATCTCAACATTTTACGACCAATAGTTTTTGAGATATGCGAGTTACATACATACGTACGTACGTACGTACAGACGGCATGGAAAAACTGGCCACAGTAGACTCGCCGCTGGTCAAAATGAGTTGCAGACGCGTTAATATGATCGTGTATGCTAGCCTACGATGAGATGCATCGAAAAAAATTTTAAAATTAAATTTAGAGGTAGTCAAAATCGGTTTTTTTGTCGAAATTTGGCCCCCAAAATTTTTCGGGATCACATTACTTCCTTATACTACGTACAAGGAAGTAAAAATATGCAGGTGTCATTCGTGATCAGTAAAAGAAAATCTTGACGGTTTGCAGCGAAAATTCCTAACTTTCAAATGTCTCATTTCTAAATCATATTGTTTTGGGGTTTAAGTTGTACCATCAATATCTTAGATACTACATGATGTGGACAACCGTTTTATTTTATAATTAAAAGCGGGTTCTACACCTATCATTAGGGGGAAATATCAAACACGTAGCAAACATAAGCAAGCTGGTTAAAGGGTACCCTGTTTGTTATACTTATTCTCAAGTTTTTGTTTGTGTCATACCTTCCAAGGGGTCTAGTATCGTCGCCTCCTCCATTTGTTTGGTTGATTTTGTCGCTTAAAAACTCTGTATTTATCTGAGTAGGATGTTTTACAGGAACTGTGGTCTGAACGGAAAAATGATAAAAAAAATTGTACTATAAAGAAAAGCAATTTGTTATATTTACACAATAAATAAGCGTTTATTGTAACTTATTTATTCATTTTAAGTACATTTAAACTGTCATAAATTATTCCCGTACGTAAAAAGTATCGTAATTACATGAAAAGAATATCAAAATGCTACAAATTATCTATTGATGAAAATCGCTATTGTCCACCAATTAAAAGACAAATATTTTTTTTTTCTTGTGTTAGTTGTTATATAAAGAATAGCACTATTAAAGGAATAGGTGCATTATATTGATGTTTTATAATTTAAACTCGCAAAGTTAATAAATACATTCAATGAAACTATTTCCTTAAAATTCAATAAACAGGCTTTCAAAAATTTAGTTTAATATAAATAGATCCATCATTTCTTGTATGAAAAAAAAAAACACCAGCATACTGTGCAATTTTTGCCAAGGATCAATGCAAAAATATTTTGCAAATGAAATTCCACAAATGCCTCTAAATAGGAAGTTCAAAATTGAGAAAACCTTCTTTCGAAACGAAGTTTAGAGAAAATGACAATAGTAGAGAAATAGGCAGTAGACAATATTTCGGATTACATTCAATTTACACACGAAATTCTACCAGTATCTAGAGAAATATTAGGTACTTAACTACTATTTCTTATAAGTGACTGATGAATGTGGATGAAAGGACCCTGCATATCAATGCATTTAATTAAAATATATGTACACGCAAAATTCAATAAATGGTACTACATATTACGTGAAAATTCAGTGCCCTTTCCCTAAAAATAGAGTCAACAATAGCAAGCAACAGGCTATGTACACAAGGTGCATAAATGCATTCAATAAAACTATTTACAAATAAAACTCAATAAGTACCTACTTTTTTTAAAACAAAATATATAGAAGTATCATTTCTTGTATTGGAAATACTCATACGTGCATAGGAATGAACGCACTGTATGCAGCGTCATACCAATACTTAAAATATTAAAGCATGACATATGACAGTCAACAAACACTGCTAAAAATGAATTACGGAATTGGTTGAAATTTTTTGAATTTATCAGACAGGCAATAGATTTTACAAAAAATATACACGGTTACATACAATAGAATCACTTATTTACTATATTTAACACTATTCTCAAAAATATTACGTAATACTAAAACAAAGTATCAACAAGTAAGCAAAATAAAAGCAAAGTGTAAGCAAAATGCTATGTACTCATGAAATTCACCATATGCTGCTTCATATTACATGCAACACTCAAAACACTCTTTTTCATGTAAACTTTCGCAGTCAGTGAGTTATGTACTGTAAATAAAGCTGATCACCCATGAAACTCATAATATATTAAAGGCAAATCTAAATGTATTTATATTTTCTTAGCTGTAAAAAATAGATAACCATTTAGTATGCATCAATACGTAAACTATATGGAAGCAAAATTAAAAAAACTTTGTTAAATACGACTTATAGAAAATCCAATACACATTTTTGTTCAATATTAACAGACAGGACATGGACATATACACAACAAACATAAATACATTCTGTACTATGTACATATCAAAATGAACAAATGCTGCTATGTCATTTACAATAGTGAGTGCACTTTTTAAGAATTGAAATTAACAGAGGAAATACACATAACATTAATGGTTACATTCAATAAAATTATTTACAAACGAAACTCAACGAATATGCACGAATATTACGTTAAACCTACATAGAAATATCATTTTGCACAGGGGACATGCACACATGCTCACAAGGCCAAACGTGCTATATTCATCATTATCAAAAATTAAATTATACACAAGTGACATCCCACAAACTGTGCTAAATATGATTGATAAAATAGAGTAAAATATCCCTTGTAAAAAGAAACGAACAGAAATAAGCAAAGGTTATTTACAAAAATTGCACAAGTGCATTCAATAAAAAATATGAAATGGTCTTATAAATACCAAATTTAAATAAATGGATCTTACATGTATATGGAATACGTTTATGAATAAATACACTCGATGCATCAATACAGATGCTGAAAATATTGACTCATGAAATTCAACAAATAGCCATACAAATGTTACTTATAAATCTTAGTAAAAATTGCGTTTGAAGTAATCAAATCTGTACTTGTCTAAACTGGGTTTATATGCAAATATCAATTGATAATATACATTTATTTACACCTTAACTAAACAAATTATTTTAAATATGGAATGGAAACTTAAAGCCCAACACATATTTACCTGAGTAAAGTTATTGTTCCTTTCATGAAGAAGAGTGGCAAATCATTCAGAGCTGATCAAAGTAAGACTTCTTTGAAAACTATGTTACGGGTAAAAACTCTATTAGTTTTATTTAATTTTCCTTGGTTCTTCCCATCAGTAATTGATACTCTTAAACGGTTTTTGGCAGTCGCTCTCGAAAACGCAACGTACAGCATGCCGTGTAAAAATACCGGTTGAGGCAAATATATCCCCACTGTACGAAGACTCTGGCCTTGGGATTTATTTATTGTCATATAAAAAGCAAGTCGAACTGGGAATTGTCTTCGTCGAAGCTCGAAGGGTAAATTATTATCAGACGGAATAAGTGTTATTCTAGGAATGAAAACGCGAGAACCTCTACTGTGTCCAGTGCAAATTTCAGCATTTATCACATTTGGCATTAATTTTCTAACTATCAGGCGTGTTCTATTACATAATCCGGCAGATGGTTTCAAGTTCCTAAGCAGCATAATTATAACCCTAACTTTAAGATTTAGCTTGTGCGGTGGCATTCCGGAAGGAGTAAGTGTGTTTATGAAATCAAGTTGTACATTTCTCTGTTCTTCTTGATCTTCACAGACAATGATGTCTGCACTGAAGTAGGTCCTCAACTCACCTGAAAAATTCATTAGTATTTGTTCGTTTAATTTCATACAATCTTCATTTTTCGGACACAAAATTGCTCTGTCTGAGAGATTATCCAAATCAGTCATAGAAAATCCAAAAACTTCTTCTATGATAGAATTCCTTACAAGACATTTCTGCGGAATTTCTACTACATCTTCTCCAAGTTCACAGTCAGTATTCAAACACCCATCTCCAAGTTTTAGCAGCCACTCTACAAAATCTTGATCCGGAAGTTCCATTCTCATATTCTGAATTAATGAAAATTGCTTGAATGTGCTCCAAAGAGGTGAGTTCTTTAAGCAGCTCTCGATGGCAGTGGTTCTGTTTGCGTGTAGAGACACAGGCAAAATTTGCCTCCAGTCACCACCAAGAAGGAAAACCTTGCCTCCAAAAGGAATTTCACACCTCATCAAATCACGCAAAAATCTGTCGACTGCACTCAAGGCGTAGTGAGGAGTCATGGTGCATTCATCCCATACAATGAGTTTAGCAGACTTTAAAAATCTTCCTTCTTCAGTATCATGCCGAATGTTACACGATGAATTTTCTAGGATCGGGATTGGCAACTTGAATCTTGAATGTGCGGTTCTTCCACCGTCTAAAATTGTAGCAGCAGTACCAGTCCATGCAACCGAAACAACAACTTTGCCTAATCCTCTCTAACTGTATGGATTATTGTATTAAATAAGAAGCTTTTGCCTGATCTTGCAAAAGCATTCACGCAGAAAGCTTTAGAAGTTTCATCAACGTCTTGGATTGCACTCATTACGGCGTCAAAGATTGAGCGCTGCTCTGAATTCAACATTGACACTTGTTTCTTTCCTTTTTCTCTTTCTTTTTCCAAGTCGTATTTATCTGAGTTGTCAAAGCTGTCCGTATTGACTGGTTCTGGCAGTCCAAGTTTTTGCAGTGAGAAATTATGGACGTGTAGGTGATCGTTTACGTTCTGTAACGCGAGATTCACACTATCTTCTAATGAAGTACGACACCTATAATCTTCACACATATCGGATTTGAATTCCTCCCAGAGTTCTAAAGGAGATGATGGATTGCAGAACACGCAAATGAACGAAAATAACTGCCTCAGATTCGGTGGCATTTCAAAGCTGCAGGCCTCTCTCAAACATCTTCGCCACTCACCATCATCTTCCAATAAATTTCTAGCACGACACGCATCTTTAAAGGAATTCATTGTAAGACCATCCAAAGTTCGTAACTCCTCGAAAGATTTAGCTCCTGGAACGTGTAAGAGAAGCATCCGAAGATGAAATTGCTCAATGTCTTTTGGACTTATAGAATACAACCTTGTTAGAATTCTGTCACCTAATCGTACTCGTCTCCCCCATTTAAAGTTTTTCCAGACGAAATGCTTTGGAATGTCAGCATACAAGTATCTGTTGCCATCTGGATCCGCCTCGTTTAACTTGAACCAAGCTGTTAGCATGGTGTCTCTTTCAGTAGCTCTTTCTAAAGCTTGACGCTCTTCATTATCGAAGAAGTAGACAGGCTGCATACTTGGCAAATGCACTGGTAAACGAATGATAGCATGGGATTTTTCGTGCATTTTTTTTTCAAACAGTCTCCACATTGATTCGGGAGCAGATACATATCTTGCGTCCAGGAAGGTCTTTATCTCATCCCATGTAATCGATCCCTGGACATTGTTCTCGAATACAATCTTCGCACAGTCATGCCCCTTATAGACGTATTTGAAAATATATTTTATGGATTTGATTAAACTGCAGATTTCGACGTTACGGCACGATCCACCTATTATCTATAACATTGCCGTTTATAGTTACGTTTCTTCCATTATCACGACGTTTGTACTTAGGATAACCATCAATAATTTAAGCCGTTGCTTCTCTAAATTGCTTGGAGTATCCTTTTGTGCAAACACTGCTAGCCATGCATTGGGAGCTGGGATTGAACACGCCGCATGGTCCATGGATATTAGTAGCTTTAACTATTTCGTGCAATCGAGGATCGAGTGTCTTGTCATGCAGTTCTGCAGACACTATTTGATCGATACTTTCCGGATCTTTTAATTTATCTTCTTCTGCTAATATCAGCAAAAGATGCATATGAGGTAGCTCTTCTGAAATTCGATAACATGTATGTCTGCTACTACTGGACCAAAAATATCAAATTTCTTCAAATCTTGGAGGAGTGCTTTCTTTTTCATGTCGAAAACTCGAGCAACAATGTCTGGGCGATCGTGTGAACTCTGTCCAGGAAAAAGGTTGTCCATGATCTCTTTCCACTTAGGATTGCAAGTGAAAGTTAGGAATATGTCAGGCTTTCCAAAGTCTCTAACAATAGACATGGCATCCTGAAAGTTCTGCTGCATCGCTCGTGGGCTTCCAATGAAACTGGATGGTAAAATAATAGTAAGCCTAGGTTTAGCGTTAGTCTCGTTAGCCAAAGCATTGATATGATCAGCTAATCCCATATATGTTTCCACTCTAAGTGTTCTTTGATTTTGCCGAATGAAATTCAATCTGTTAGCCTCAACTTCGACGTAGGAATCCACAACATACTGTTGCATAAGTTTTCCCCCGTGTAATATGGGATTGAACACATCTTTTCTCACCGATAACCTGTGGATATAAAATTGGAGCTCCGTATAGTTTTGATTCATCCTAAAACCCTTTTCACTGCATGGGGAAAATAAAACATAAGTCATAGGATCACAATTCGGATTAAGCGTACTAATCCTAAAAAGTTAGCTTTGGCATAAATGCAAATATCTCGATTGTTGGGTGGCACGCCGTCTGAACTCCGAAACACCATTGCAATTTCATTCGATTTAGGAGCATTATATCTCCCTCTATGCTGATTGGAGTCTAACGCATCTTCACTGATCTACATTCTTACGTTTTCAGATGCCTCTTGTCCTTCTTCTCGAAGCACCTGTTCTTCTACTTCCCGCATCATTCTGTAAGCATGCGCATAAGGGTTGGCTCTTCTAATTACTTTGTCAAGTTTCCGCAACAATTCAGGTTTGCAAGATGAAATTTTTGCATGCTCTATTCTGCGACATGTTGCAATGTCTGAGTCGAGTATGTACAATTGAGCATATTTTTCTTGTCCTGATTGAGGCGGGTGTAGATGAGACGACCGGTGGTATATTTGGCCATGGATCCTGAAACATTATGCACCTCTGCCAGTTGGCGGTTCTATTTGTGCTCCTATGGAGGCAAACGATAGAGCACTATTATACGATCTGATGTGTTCTTTAAAATGAGCAGATAATTCATCACTTCCGTCCATCAGTCGCTCCATTTCAATTGGATATACTAAAGGGGGCTCCAAAATCTTTCCATTATGACAACAATGAGAGTAGTTTCCTCTGACAGTTTTCTCAGCTGCGAAATACAGTGCCCCACATCGCATGCACATTTTGTCCATAGTACCGGCATTATGCTCTTCAACATCCAGGTGACGGATAGATCTTGCTGCATAAAAATGTCGTGCCTGACGGCGAGTATTTCCTTCGTTATCTCGCTGTTGTCGAACATGCTGGGCCATGGCTCTCAATCGCTGATTCCTTTCTTTATCCGTTTCAGACGCCCTTCTCTTTCTAGCTTGCTGGGTTTCGACTCGCAAACGCTGGTTCCTTTCTTCGTCAGTTTCAGCAGCTCTTCTCTCTCGATCTTGCTGGACCATGATTGTCAATCGCTGGCTTCTTTCCTTGTCAGTTTCCATAGCTCTTCTTTCTCGCGCTTCTTGTGCATTGATTCTTAATCGCTCGCTCCTTTTTTCATTATTTTCAGTAGCTCTTCTTATTCGGGCATGTTGTGCGTTGATTCTTAATCGCTCGCTCCTTTTTTCCTTATTTTCAGTAGCTTTTCTTATTCGGGCTTGTTGTCCGCTGATTCTTAATCGCTGACTCTTCTCTTCATTAGTTCCAGTAGCTTTTTTCTCTCGAGCTCTCTGGGCCACGATTCTCAATCGCTTGCTCTTTTCTTCAGCTGTTTCAGCAGCTCTTCTTTCTCGAGCTCGTTGGGCCTTGACTCTCTGTCTCTGGCTTCTTTCTTCATTAGTTTCAGAAGCTCTTCTTTTTTTAACTTGCCGCGTTACTGCTCGCAATTGTTTGCGCTTTTCTTCATCTGTTTCAGAAGCTTTTATTTCCTGAGCTTTTTGGGATACTGCTTCCATTCGCTGGCTCTTTTCCCCATCAGTTTCAGAGGTTCTATCATGAGCTTCATCAAACAAGGCTCTCAATCGCTGGCTATTTCCTACATTACCCTCTGCAGCTTTCTTTTCTTGGCGATATTCGTCCATTGCTCTCAAAGTCCGGGTAGTTTGTTCTGTATTATCTGATGCCCGATATTCATCCATTGTTTCGAAACGCTGTGCAACTTGTTCTATATACTATCTGCGGCCGAACGTTTTCTCTCTGGATTCTCCCCGTGGGAGGCATTACAAGTTATGCTTCTTTTACGTAAAATTATTCCTCTAAAACTACTCTCATTATTGCTACTTTGCTTACATGAATTTTTAAAAAATGCCAGATAAATCACTTTTAGAAGTGCGTATCAACAGAAGAATGCAAAGCGCATAAAGAAACGTTGTAGTCGTCTGCTACTATTAAATAAGTGCAAATGAGAATGTGTTTCAGAATTTTTAAGTCGTCGGTTTTTATGCTAATGCCAATGTACTGTTTAAAAAAAAAAGCTTGTTATTCGGAATTGTGTTGGTGCAGAAGAAATGAAATTATCGTCTGCAGTTTTAATATCTGTCACTTTGATTCGTTGTTATGGAAACCTTTGAAGCAATTAGCGATACTGTTTAATTGTTTTTGCTTTTATATCGTACGCATCTGCTCTGGTTACTGCTTTGTCGTAATTACAAAATGGTATTTTTTAAAAGTCGTTGGGATTTTTAAATCCATTTTATGTAGTAAATTTATAGAATCGTAGATTACATTTTATAGCATTTCTTAATATCCCGAACGAACAATTTCATATTTAAACAACAAAGATAAATCAGGCTAAAAGCATCGATTAAAAAACTTTCCAACACAACGTAGTCTTTTTTTATGAGCGGCAAACTTGGCAGCATTTCCCGAGTTACCTCAAAAAAGCCGTATATTATTATTAATGTAATTTTGTGAGATCTCGTAAAAATGTTACATGACATTTTCAATTCTTTAATGAAGAGTAAGCTGTCCTAGACTTCTATTGTCTTGCGTTTAAATTTGATGAACGTCTCTAAACTGCATCAAACCGTACCCTTTGAGTACTCCATAAGTAGCAGTAGATGAACAATAAATTCTACATACACAGTACTGCTCATGAAATACATTATTTTGTAATGCCCCAGTGAAGCAATTTTTCCGCTAAGTACATTCACTAAGTACATCCCGTACACTCACTAAGTTTTCCATACAATTTGAAATTCGTGACATTAAAAGGATGTCGCCATGGGTTGCAAATACGAAACATTTTTAATTTTACATAATTAAAAATTGTGTGAAGTTTAAATTTTTACGTTCCGAGGAACATGCAAGAAACAACCAATGTGTAGCTCAGAACATTCTATTTGATGCAATCTTTGGGTTTTTTCTTTGAAAATTATGCCTTTTATACGAATAAGCCTTATTTAGGGGCCAAATATGCCTCATACGAAAACCGATTTTAGCGAGTCTAAGGGCATTGGATCTAGTAACCTTAAATTTTAATCAATGAATATTACTCGGTGGTTCGAAAATATGAGAATATGCGGAATTATTTCGTTTAACCCGTATTTTTTTTTTTCTTGGGGTAGTCTGTTATTCTAATAGATCTGTTCCAGGTTTACAAACAAACGTTAAGTTTTGGAGACAACTCAACTTTTGGTTGGCAAACATTCTGTTATTTAACATGGCGGTTTCCAACCATAGTCATGTGTAATAACTATCGATTTCTTTCTAAGTATCGATTTCTTTGTCAAAATAAGTTCATAACTTGGATAATATCACTAAAGAACGATATGTAAATATATATATATATATATATATATATAAATTATCCAATGGAAGACAAATTATGCTGCCAGACCCAGATAATTAAAAATAGGTACAACTATCCCTATTGCTTAACACTGAGTAATGAAATGTTTTGCCAACCAAAAGTTGTTTTCCTGTTGTCTGTGACAACACGTGTAACAAGTCATTGAGTACCGGATGGGGTTCCAAACTCGTTACATCTAAATGACGAAGATCCATCTCACTTACGGAAACTCGGATTTTGTTTGAAAGAAGTTTTATATATGTTTTTCAACTGGCAATTTCATTCATTGTTACTGTTTCCAAGACAACCATAGCGGAAGATATCATACCGAAATCTTAAAGCACCTGCTGTAGAATTCAAAATCCTTCTTTACATAAAAATTCGTAATAATACGTAATAATTTGTAATAATTACATAAAAAATCTCGTAATTTATATTTTTCCTCCGTTCTTCTTTTAAAAGTTGACGAATTGTATGCTCCGTCTTTTGCAGCAATATGAAAAAGTTATGACAGATAGAATTTAAGATGCAACAGTTTTAAAATTATTTTACGCTAACGTCGTCGAAAGAGAAATTCTTTTTAAAAATTCCCAAAAATCGGCAAAATATGTTACATAGTCAAAACAAACTGTTTTCGAAAGAAAATTTTCTCCTCTATCCGATGATGTAAATTTCGTTTTACTGCGAGTGCAATGACCGACGTTATTACGTATTATGCGAGAAAAATCGCTAAAAATCGGAGAAAACATAAAATAAAACATTTTCTAATTCGAATTTCGAAGAAATTGCTCCGAGGCGTGTTAGGATCTGTCCTAGTGAAGTCGTACGCAAAATTTGGTGGATCTGCGACCAACCATCTCGGCGCAATGCGATCGAGAGACGCGCGCAAGAAGATCGGTGGTCACAAACTTGCCTACCTACCTACATAAATAGCTGCATACAATGTTTATTCTCGGATTTTATTATATAAGATTACTAAAATTATAATTTAGGTAAGAATAAAAATGACCCCACAATATTAACTTTTTATTTTTAATAACTACTTTTAAAATAAAATTGGGCAGAATTTAAAATATATTTCTTGAAGCAAAAACAAGTTGGGGAGGGGTGAAGAGGGGGCCCGGGAGCATTTCTGTCCCACCTTATAAAATTTCTGTCAATGACCCTGCTCCGAAATATCACCTTCAAAATTCAAAATTCAACGATCTATAATTTGACATTCTTTTTCACTATGGCTCCTCTAAAATTCATTAACATTAAACTAAAATCTGAGATGTCAACGTTTTTCAAAATTGAAAAGTTCTGTTAATTTTTTTAAATAAATTTTAACATTCTAATCTATCTTTATTTAGGCATTTTCATTTTTACGCGTTATTTTCTTATAGTACTTTAATATGATCGAATAGTATAGAACGGCCTCCAGTTTTGGAAAAAAATAGTTGTTTCTAACATTTGCCGCATAAGGTAGAAAATAAGTAAAGGTTTCTCGCGTAACTATGTCGCTCTAAAGTATTTTATCACAATCCGTCACAATGTCAAGAGTTCTGTATCGTCACAGCTAGCACACCTTGCGTTATTTGCTTAAATAAGCAATCTCACCAATTAAAGTATGCTTTAAATATTATGTTAGTCTTTTATTTAATGCATAGTTATCAACAGCTTTCCTTATGTCACCTTTAACATTATCCTAATAGCACGACTGTCTTTTGTGACAGAAATGCAACCACCCAATATACTCACAATAGAGTTACAAACATTCGCTCCTGCGGCGGTATATAATCACGATACGGTCCCAGTGTGCACCTGCTTTCACTTTAGAGTGCTACCCCACAGTACAGTCACAAGTCACAATGAGACACTGATGCAACCCCGATAGGGGAAAAATTGTTCGGACACTGACTGTAGATGGGAGCATCAAATCTCTTCTAAATGTTATCAGAACCTACCCGGTTTCGAAAACTGATTCTAACGGCTCTTAGGAATATGCGGAAGGTGTTACGCTTTTCACCTCTTGCCACTAGCACCTTAAAAAATAAACCGATTGCAAAAGTTTGTTTTAAAAATTGAACACACATGCCGTACATGCATACTTCATATCTAAATAAATACAATTAGACTTCTGTCTGTACATTTCAAATACTTATCGGGAATCCAGTACAATCGTAAAAAAAAAAAGTTTGTCTGTCTGTCGTTCTGCCCGTGACGCTTTTTTTGTTCGCACATCATGTAAAAATAACTGAAGCGAATGAAATGAAATTTGGCGACATGATATGTAGTCACTCACCTTTTTTTAATTTTAAATTTCGATTAGTTTTTGAGATTTTGCGAAAATCATTTCAAACTGCGCACTTTTATGTTCGCGCATCACGTAAAAATAAAGGAAGCTAATAAAATAAAACTTGGTGAGATGATATGTGGTTTATCAACTTAAACTATTGGCATCAAATAATTCAAAAATTTTGATTAGATTTTGACATTTTGCGAAAATTGTTTCATACTGCGTGAATTTTTTGTTCTCGCAATACGTAATAACGACTGAAGAGAATGAAATGAAATTTGGGAACATGATAGGTAATTGATCGATTAAACTCTAGGCAACGAATTTTAAAATTATTTTTGTTAAATTTTGAGATTTTGTGAAAATTCTTTCAATATGCGTACATATTTGTTCGATCATCATGTAATAACGACTAAAACGAATCACATTAAATTTGGTTACATATTAGGTGGTTGCTCAACAAAAAAAATAGACGTCGCATGATATTTTGATTAGACTTTGAGATTTTGCGAGTATCGTTTCAAAATGCGAAAGTTTTTTTTTTCCCAGCATCAAGAAATAAAGACAACAAGAAATGAAAGGAATTTTACTGGCATGTGATAGGTGGTCACTCAACTTAAACTGTACGTGTCGAATTGAAAAAAATTGATTAAATTTTTAGATTTTGCGAATACGAATATTATTTCAAAATGAGTAAATATTCATTCGTGGATCACATAATAACCAATAAAGCAAATTACATGAAATTATGTGCATGATAGGTTGTCGTTCAATTTAATTGTAGGCGTTGTAATTTCAAAAAAAAGTTTAATTAGATTCTGAGATTTTGCAAAAAATCGTTTCAAAATGTGTAAACATTTTTTCCGCATCACATGTTACCGACTAAAAGGAATGAAATGAAATGTTTGGTGACATGATAGGTGATCACTCAACTTAAACTATAGGTGTCGAATGTTTAAAAACTTTAGCTGGATTATGAGATTTTTCAAAAATTTATTCAAAGTATAAAAATATTTATCAATGGCGTATAAACCACTGAAGCGAATAAAACAAAAAAAGTAGTCACTAAAATTCTAGGCGTCAAAGTATTTTTTTCTTTTTTAATAGATTAGATTTTGACATTTTATGAAAACTTAGTACAGGCTTGTTCCATTCCTGAAAAATGACAGTGCAATAGATCGAAATTTATAATTATGTTAAATGCAACCTAATTTAAACTGTAACTGTTTTAAATATTTCATAGATTTTGGGATTTTGTAAAATCGTATAAATCTTTGTTCTCTCGTTCCTTAATAATGGATTGAGAATATAATGAAGTTTAACAACATGATCCGCAATGAATAAAGCAACAAAAGCAGGAATTCTTCGAAAAAATTTAATACATTTTAGAAATGTTTATTTAAATTATTTTTTAGATTTTCCGAAAATTGTGAAAAATGTTTTTGAGGAATAATATTAAAATATCTACAATGAATCAAAAAAAAAAAAAAAAATAGTTACAGGTTAAGAATGACCTCTTGTCTTGTAAAGCTCATTTAACCAGAATAAAACTTTAGATTAACTAATTTTTATAATAAAAAGAAGTTTCCCATAGTCAAACATACTCATCACTTTGTTTCTCTCTTACCTGCAATCTTTTAACAATACACATAAGTTATAATTTTGATTTCTATACTGTTGCTAAGATACTATTTTCATTCTTTGTACACTTACATGCTAACGACAGGGATGTAGCCAGGGAGAGTGTCATAAAGGCATGAGAGGCCCCCGTTATTTCTTATTTTTTTGAATGAATGCCAATAATCGAGATTTTTTGAGAGAAATTTTGCCTATTCCACCTTTTGAGCCCTCCCCGAATTTTCTTTCTTGCTACGTCACCGGCTGACGAAGATGCAAGCTTTTTGGAAAGTTGATTTACGTACTAACCCGTCAACGACGGGTACATTAGCTTGTGTATATATATATACATACATACATATATATATATATATATATATATATATATATATATATATATATACATACATATGCATTGGGACTCCAACCAAATCAACCACTCCCTTTCTAAGCTCCTGGCAAACACAGATTGGGGTTAAAACTCTGAGCTCGATTTTTTTTCGGAATAATAGCTTTTTATAAGCATTCTGTTTTTAACAAATTAATTTATTTTTAAAATTAAAAAAAATAACTCAACTAACTTCTAACACTCCATAACCGCGAGATTTTATTGAAATACCCGCTATCATTTTCAAATTTACTCTTTAAATGTTTGGCAAATGGAATTACTGTAAAAATGTTTGGTAATGGAATTACTGTATGAAATTTTAGCAAATAGTCAAGACACACGTCCACTGTGGCGTCACTTTGAAGTCACAATAATGTCCAACAATATCGCTTGTAAATCTTTTAAAATAAAATCTTTTAAACTATAATTTGCATGCGTTGCACAAGATGTTTTTTATTACTTGTGTTTTTATTTTTTATTTATTTATTTATTGGCGCTCCATTTTCTTTGGAATTGTGATTGTATGAATAGCATTTTCTAGCACTGCTTGTACTTTTTATTATTTTATTTTTGTAAATTATTTTATTTTGTAAATTTCAATAATTTCCAATGAAACACATTGGAAACACATTATGTGGGTGCAATAATTTCCAATAATTTCATGCAATAACTCCTAAAATACGTGATTAAGCAGATCGTTGGAAATCATTTTTTTATCTCTTTTTTTTCCATTCTGCAATGACAACAGCATTTTCAATCACTAATTGTAATACTTTGTACATTAAATCAGTATTAATATATGAGAATAAATCAGCAGAAATTATATTCCAAATAAGTGTTATTAAAAGACATTTCTATTAATCTTATTTGCTTTATTTTTAAACCATCATATTAATTTTAAGATGTAAAGTATGGAATATTTCTATTGATCGCTTAATACCAGCTGAAGTATAAAAAATTCTTAAAGAATCTTTCAAAAGACATTAATTTCAAACTTTAGAAACTATATACAAAAGATTTTTTTAATACTTTGTCTAGACGCAAACGTCTAGACATATTAAATAATAAAAATATTAACAGAAATTTTGCAGTATTTTTAGAAATTCATGTGTTTTACCGTGCCGGTTGTCAATAGCAATATTAGTTGATAATATAATAAAATATACGCTACCATTTCCAGCAAAAGTTTTGTATAATTTTTTACTTGCAAACCATAGGTTATTTAATATTGTTAAGTGCTTGGTTTTTCTACGGCAGATAATAAGATTATGAATTGAATAAATAATTGGTCAACGGCGAAATTTCATATTTACAATAGGATATTTGTAAGTATAAATTAACAGATATCTGCGGTCGGATTTTACAATACTTTTTTGTTTTGTATTATTGAGGGTTTATGTTTTTTCAGAGATGATATCTCAGAACATCTTAGAATATTTTTGCTCTCTTTAAGAGTTTCGTTATAATTGAAAACTATAAAATTAGTCAAAAACATAAGTAATTTTATAAATTTAGTCTAAATTTCAAAGCCGAAATGTTATATATTTAGAACTATTACAACATAATTTTATTATATGTATTAGATAAAAATTTACAGAAAGAAAGTAGTGTACATTGATTTGATACTAATATTTTTACCCTAGTTAAAACATATTTAATACTACAGTGTAGAGACCTGCACGGGTCGGGCCGGAACGAGAAATCCCGGCTCACAAGCGGGGGGATACGCGCGATTAATAAATCTGTTACCAAAGGGCCGGACCTGTTGTTTTGTGTTAGTTTTTCTTTCTCTCTTTCTTTCTTTTTCGCCTTTCTGCAATCTGCAAAAAAAATGTTATTTGAGATTGGCTTCTGTAGGTAATAAATTGTGGAATCGTAAGACTCTTACTCCGTTTACTTTAGAGACCTTGGCTTGGGAAAGTTTTCAAAGTTGTTGCATTTAGAAAAGGAGGTCATAATTGTCCGTTTTCTGTTCGTATACTATTTACCAGTAGTGGTATAGACTAAATTAATAACTTTTCTTACTGAAAAATGCCTGAAAAATATTTATTTATCGATCTATTAGGTCATTTTTATACATATATATATATATATATATATACATTTCCCGAATTTTTACTAAGCGATTTTGGGCCGGTACAGGTCATGCCGGACCTATAAGTTTAAGAGTCTTTAGGCTCAAGACGGGCCGGGACTCAATTTTCAGGCCCGATAAGATCTCTACTACAGTATACGTTCATTAATTCGTATTCAGTTATTTAAATTTTTCGGTTAATTAGAACTAATCCTAAAAACTTTCCTTGGTATTAACCTCTTCATTGTAATGATTTTTGCGGTTTCACCGTTCAAACGATCCTTTAAGTTTTTTTTTTTTTTTTTTTTTTTTTTTTTTTTTTTTTTTTTTTGTAATTTTGAACTGACGTATATATTTGTACGTACTTTAATTTTGAATGAAATAGTTTTAACTCATGTAAATGTGTAAATTCTGCCCACTGAGGGAGAACATTTTATTTTTGCCGTTACACAAAATAATATCTGAATGCCATTGAAATTTCCTAAGTTGAATTTGCGCGTGTTTGCGTGTGTGTGTGCGTTTTCAAAATTCATATAGCTGAAAAGAACTTGTAGGACATCATTTACCTTTAAAAGTGTCTAGACAGACAGTGCTTATGGGAGTCTTTGTTTATGATAACAACTTTTCGTCACTGAAACAGAAATTGGGAATTAGGCTTTTATTCGAACAATTATTTGAAAACAGGCTTTTTACGTGTCGTTTTTAAGCGTAATAGAGTTTTTTAAAAACAATTATGAGACTGCTCTTTAATATGAGATGTGAGATTCATGTCTGGTCTGAAGAGATTAATGTTAAAAGTTGTTCATCAATGCGAAACAGACCCACTTCGGTTAATTCGAAATAAAAATTTGAGAAACAAAAGCTATTTCTTCTAGTTTAACGGTGAAAATGCACATATGGCAAAATCATTTACACTTATTTTATGTGTAAATAGGCTCATGTCTGCATCCTTAGACTGTTGCATTTCCACTAAATATTAGTTATTATTTTCCTACTGTCCACTTCTTTTTACTGCCAAACTGTCAAAGCTCCCTAGTCTTAGAAGCTTCCCAGATCACATTTTATGAATGGGTCTGGGAAGAATATTAATTATTTTCATTTACAGTTGATTTTCTTAGAAATTTAGGAAAAACAGTTTTTACTACAGATTTTAATAGGAAAATGAATTGAAATGCTTACTTCAAATCGAGAAGCTGGATGAAAAATGTAGGCATTAAAAAAGAACGCACATTTGACATGTTTTCCTAAAAGCGCAATTCATAGAATTTTAATTCAAGTTTATTTTCTATTGCGGATATTCTGCTTCATTTTATGATAAAGTAAATCTTGATTGCTTTTTTAAATTTTTGGTCTTTTGGCTAAGGCAAAGTTACAAGAGAAATAGAAGCCAAAAGGGGTATGCCTAGAGCATGGGCGCCCACACCTGAGGGCAGGAAGGGGCAATAGTTTCCCATTTTCCCCATACAATTGTTATGATTTACGCACTAGTGTCAAGTAGAAGTAGTAAAAATGAAAAATTTTTATAACACACATAAAAATTTACTTATAAATCGGAATGATCGTTTCAGCCGAGAAAATGTTCAGCCTTTTTCAGCCGTCAGCACACTGTCTCATAGAATAGTGGGGACTGAAAGATAACCAACAAAAAAAAAAAAATAAGTGTGTTTTTATGTTTTTGTTATTGTTCTTTTGTTGTTCCGTTTTCTTTTTTTCTTTTTTGTATGCTTTTATTTTGTTTATTTATTTTATTTTGACTTTTTAATAGCTTTTCTATATTTTATTTTATACTTATCTATATTTGTCTTTTAGATACCCTACTTATTTTTCCCTTAAATTATTCTTCACTGTTTATCGCATTTTCTTTTTTCCAATTGGCTGTTCTCTGTTGGTTTTGTTTATCTTTCAGTCCCCACATTCTGTGAGACTGTGCTGAAGAAGACTGAAGATTTTTTCGGCCGAAACGATCGTTTCAATTGATAAGTGCATTTTTATTGTACAAAGTTTTTATTTATATCATCATCTTTAACACCAGCTTTTTTGATTGTTTTTACTTCCTTGTACTGAGTATAAGGAAGTAATGTGACCCCAAAAAATTTCGATAAAAAATCCGACATTTCGACAAAAATTTCGACAAAATTTCGGACCAAATTTCGACAAAAAATCCGATTTTGACTACCTCTAAATTTACTTTTAAGAATTTTTTCGATGCATCTCATCGTACTCTATGCGTCTGAAACTCATTTTCACCAGCGGCGAGTCTATTTTTGTCAGTTTTTCCATACCTTCTGTACGTACGTATCTGAATATAACTCGCATATCTCAAAAACTATTTATCATAGAAATGTTGAAACTTTATATTTAGGATTCTGGTAACACCTACTTGTGCACTCGCCATTTCGGTCCCATTCGACTGGATAGTTTATCTACAGGGCCGCCCAAAATATTTTCAATGCATTACTCTCTATGGGCAGAAATTCATTAAAGAGTATTTTAGAGGTATTAGGCTAGTTCAAAAAACTAGATATATAAGAATATAGATATATAATAAGAAGCGATATATGCTGTTATGGTTTACAAAATGAATTTTTCCATCAAAAAAGTGTCTTTCTTTTTTATAGTATTGCTACAGCAACACACAAAAGATTTCCAACACTTTACAGAATGGCAGTTTTAGGGACATTCATCCATTTCAAGTACAATACCGTCCTACCATATAGTTAGGTAATGGTCCGAACACGGTCACGTGCCTCCCTCAAGAACTACGCTAAAAGTCGCCAAGCTTGGCGACTTTTGGTGCACGTGTGTATGCGTTTAACTCTCAAATCTGAAAAACTATTAGTCGTATAATGTTGAAATTTCATGTATAAGATTGTTGTGACATCTAGTTGTGCATCTCGATTTTTGGTTCCAATCTACTGGAGAGTTTATTTGCAGGACCACCGAAAAGAATTGCAATAATACTTTAATGCCTATGGACATTTTCAATATAATACAACTGTAGACAGTCATTGTTTCGTCCATGCCCAAAATATCGCCATTTGTCATTGATCTTGGCGAGTTCTACCGAAATATCACCAAAGATGGCGATAGTTAGTCATTTGGTCCATGTCTAAAATATCGCCATTTGTCATCGTCCTTGAAATATCGCAAAATTTGGCGATAGTCAATCATTGTTTGGTCCATGCTTAAAATCTCACCATATGTCGTCGACCTTGGCGAGTTTTGCCGAAATATCGCCAAATTTTGCGCCAAACATTATTTCGTATTTTGCATAACTCTAAAATTTTAACCCGTAGAATTTTGAACTAGTGTATTTAGAACTATTTTAATATCTAACTGTTTACATTATCTTTTTTGACTGCAACCGACTGGGTAATTTATTTATAGGGTCAGCCAAATGACTTTAAATACTTTAAGGTGTATGGATGCATTCAATTCATTGAAAGTCTTTAGTCAATGTCTACTTTGGCTAACCCCGAAATCTCGCAAACTATCCCAAGCTTGTTGGCTTTGGGTGAAATATTGCCAAATAAAGTGTCAGAAGGAAATCTTTCAAATTGAACTCATGTTGGCGATATCGAAATATTTGGCTAGAAATCGGTAAATCTTAGTATTAATGCAGTATTTTATCTCTTTCAAGCAAAATAAGTTTAGATGAAGTGCGCGAAAATATTTTTGATTTAATGGACATGTAAGGAAGTCATATTTTGTCCAGATCAGATTTTTTTTATATATTATCAAATTTACGTTTTATTTTTAAATTTAAATAAAAGCGTTTATTTAAAAATATTTCTATTCGTAGCTTATTAAATTTTAAATGTAAATTATTGATATTTACTGGCCAACTGAATTGGGTACACTGACCCTCGAAAAACTTGTCATTTTATAAAGTGTACCTTTGCCTTAAAATTTTGTGCGGCCTTATTGTGTAGTGTTAAACTATTTTGAAATTTGCAAAAAGGAGAGTAAAACCAAATGCACATGGAAAAGTTTTGTACCCTCTCCTTGTGAGCGCCACAATACGAGCTGGTGCACGGTTCTTAACCTTTAATTTTAGACCGATCGATGTCTCGTCTGTTAGCTTCCCACAGGTGTCTTGTAATTCACTCGCACGCATTTATCTGTGAGCTAACCTTTTAGGAGTTTTCTGTACGCGAGATATGTCGTCTCGTCTCTGCTCCAATACCACGGTCAAACCGTTTCGGAAGTGACTTTCATTTTTCGTTTTTCTTGACGATGCTTGCTCCAAGACAGGCAAAAGATAGCTCGAGTTCCAGAAGCTGTTAACCTTGAAGGGGCGTGAGCCTTAGCAGTGGCGCATTTACGGGGGGCGCCTATCTTCCCCTTTTCTCCTCACTCTCATGTCCTTAACATGGAAATACTGAAATATGGTGAAGATTGATTTGGTGTAATCTTATATTCATAATGAAGAAAATTTATAGTATTGCGTATTGTCACTCATTCCGTGAAAGTTATAATTAAGTTGGGTGACTCATCTCTACAGATGGTCAACTCCAATAACAATTATTTACCAAAATGATCATAAGAATGGGATGAAATGGAATAATTGTCTAAGTCTTCTGTTAATCCATGAGTACCCGCCTAGTGTCTCATTTTAACAGCTTTCAAATTTTTACCATTCTCGCTGTAGGTCCTCAAAAACATTTAAGCATTATTCCATCTTTATTCCTGGAATAATAAATTTGCTTAGGGATGCTTATTTGCTCATTTGCTTAGGGATGTCAGAGTGACATAAGCGAATCTTCCAGTTCTATATTTGTAATGATTTTTAAAGGGTATTTTTTTCGTACAAGTGATGCATTGTAAATTCTTGTATCACTGCGGACATTAACACAAACTGGAAAAAACTGGAATGGACGGTAGAATAAAAATTAGGCCGTCTCGTCTTGCGAAATCCCTATATAGTAGCGATAAAGAAAGGGTCTCGTCTCCCATGAAAGCTATAAATTTCTGTCTCGTCCCGTCTTTCATCTATCCCAAAGAGAAAGGGTTGGAAATGTTTAGAATCTGATGGGTTAATCTTCTCTCAACTGTAAATCTTCTCTTAACTAGAAAAAACGCGTCCACGTTCTCCAGTTATGGTTATCTAGTTATTATCTATTTTCTTAAAGCCAAACATTATTTCAGCTCTTTTTTTCTTCTTTTTCTGTAGTTGCATTGCTTAAATTCCCTTCTCTTAGTACCTTAATGCTGCTTCAAAGAACATAGGTATTTTAATGAGGTTTCTCTTCCGAGGAGAATTCATTGAGAATAACAAAGTTTTAATTCATAAGAAAAGTTTATCTGGTTCAATAAAGAATTTCATTATCCTTTTTCATTTAAACTGAATAAACTAATATATATTTTTTTATTTTAAAAAATTTAAATGTAATTTTATTATGTTAATCAGGATTTTAAGTTATTCATTTGTAAACGCGTAAGGAAGCGCACTTTCCGAATATTTTGGAATTCCAATTCCATCACTATGATTACCCGTGGGTCACTGTACGCTGATATCATTAACTCCCGAAATGTTTGTCTATGTATGCGTAGTAAAGCTGTGCGTAGTTTTACCATGAAGGGTTTAACCCGGGACTGATTTTATAGTACTGGGAGGAAATATTCCTCGGAACTTGACAGGTAACTGGAGTAAGTGATTCAAGTAGCACCTATGAAATAAACGGCTGAAAATTCTTAACCCATGGAACAACTAAGCAGCACTTCCATCTACAGTACACCTGTATGTTTCCAAAGGAGACTCCCACAAAAGTTACCATGCCAAATAAGCAGCTTTACTATCAGCCTAAAGAATTTTAACCTCTCCCCCCCCCTACCCACGCCTAAAGATAACTCACCGATCCTTTCAAGCACTCACCGTTTAAGTCTTGAATCAAGAATTGCCAAAATATTTTCGTAAATTCTGACAAACAGTTTTAAAATTTTCCATTTTGAGTTATTCTCCAGAACAGAAAACCAAAACATGTTCTTTAACAAATACCGAAAACAATTGAAAAATTTTACTTTCAAGTTTTGAAGTTAACCTCAAAGTGAATGAATGATTGTACTTTAATTCAAGACAAAAATCAAATTGTTAATTAAAATAAATGCACACTTCGCAAATACTTTTTTTTTCAATGCATTCCAATAAATATTACACTAACACACTTCACCACCAATGAATCGCTGAAGCAAGTAAAGTTAAATTGAGAGATTCCCCTGAAATGTGATTTTACTTTACAACAGAATTCTAATTTTACACGTCAAAAACACGTTCAGGCGAACACTCTGTCTTAAAACGAATTGTAATCATTTATTCCCTAGAGATAGTGATAAAATCAAGTTGGGGTACTAATTACGTATTACTACTTTGAGATCTTTAGTTTTAGAAAAATAATTGTGGAAACTGACCTTTTAGAAACACCTAGTAAGAATTTGTTTCCGTAGGATCTTGTGCTTAAAATTTAAGAGAGGGTCGTAAGTATCTTAAACATTCAGGTTAACTATGATCACTAAGAAATCATGACGACTTCATATTACCCAATCTGAATCAAATATTTGCCTTTATATGCTATTCCTCTTATAAACCATTATTTGGTGCACTTTTGTCTGAATGTACTTCAGACTTTTCACGGGTCATGGCAGTAAGTTTTAAGAGTAACGTTTGAAAGAAATTAGAGAAGCGCGTTATAAAATGGCAGTTCAAATATAATGCTACAAATTAAATTAAAGGAAGAGTTAAAATGATATGAGACTTTCCTGATCAGAATGACTTAAAATGTTACTCTTAAGTCATATATAATTATCATTTTAAAAAAAAATCTGATGTGTCCAACACATGACTTCCTTGCACGTCCATTAGATCAAAAATATTTTCGACGCACTTCTTCTAAATGTATTTCTTTGAAAGAGATAAAATATCAATAATAGTAAGGTTTAGCGATTTCCAGCCAAATATTTCGATATCGCCAAGCTGAGTTCAATTTGAAAGATTTCCTTCTGACACTTTATTTGGCGATATTTCACCAAAAGCCGAATAACTTGAGATAGTCTGCGACATTTTGGGGATAGCCAAAGTAGTCATTGACCACAGACTTTCATTAATTGAATGCATCCATACACCTCAATGTATTAGAAGTCATTTGGCTCACCCTGTAAATAAATTCTCAGTCGATTGCTGTCAAAAAAGATATTGAAAACAGTTAGATATTACAATAGTTCTAAATACAAAAGTTAAAAAATCTACGGGTTAGTTTTAGAGTTATACAAAATACAAAATAATTTTTGGCGCCAAATTTGGCGATATTTCGGCGAAACTCGTCAATGTCGAAGACATTTGGAGAGATTTTAAGCATGAACCAAACAATGACAGATTATCGCCAAATTTGGCGATATTTCGCCAAAACTCGCCAAGAACGATGACAAATGGCGATACTTTGGGCATGGACCAAATGACTGACTATCGCCAAATTTGGCGATATTTCGCCAAAACTCGCCAAGGTCGAGGACAGACGGCGAGATTTTGGGCATGTACCAAACAATGACTATCTACAGTAGTATTATATTGAAGATGTCCATAGACATTAAAGTACTGAAATTCTTTCCGGTGGTCCTGTAAATAAACTCTCCAGTAGATTGGAACCAAAAATCGAGATGCGCAACTAGATGTTACAACAATCTTATATATGAAATTTCATAATAGTTTTTGAGATTTGAGAGATAAACTTGCACACACGTACACCAAAAGTCGCCAAGCTTGGCGACTTTTGGCATAGTTCTTGAGGGAGGCACGTGACCGTGGTCGGACCATTACCTAACTTATGTGGTAGGACGGTATTGTGCTTGAAATGGATGAATGCCCCTAAAATTGCCATTGACCGTAATGTATTGGAAATCTTTTGAGTGTTCCTGTAGCAGAACTATAAATGATAAAGACACTTTCTTTAATGGAGAAATTCATTTTCTAACTCTTTACGCATATATCACTTCTGAGTCGTTTGAAATAGCCCAATACCTCTAAAAAAACGCTTTGATGAATTTCGGCCCTTAGAGCGTAATGTATTTCGAATATTTTGGGCGGTCCTGTAGATAAACTATTCAGTCGAATGGAACCGAAAGAGGAGGTGCACAACTAGATGTTACAACAATCCTAAATATAAAGTTTCAACATTGTACGCCTAACAGTTTTTGAGATATGCGAGTTTAATGAATTTCGGCCCATTGAGCGTAATGTATTTCGAATGTTTTGGGCAGTCCTGTAGATAAACTATCCAGTCGAATGGAACCAAAAGGGGAGGTGCACTACTAGATCTTACAACTATCCAAAATATGAAGTTTCGACATTCTACGCCTAATAGCTTTTGAGTTAGGCGAGTTTAATGAATTTCGGCCCATAGAGCGTAATGTATTTCGAATCTTTTGGGCGGTCCTGTACATAAACTATCCATTCGATTGCCACCAAAAGGGGAGGTGCACAACTAGATCATAGAACAATTCTAAATATCAAATCTCAACATTCTACGACCAATAGTTTTTGAGATATGCGAGTTACATACATACGTACGTACGTACATACGTACGTACGTACAGACGGCATGGAAAAACTGGCCACAGTAGACTCGCCGCTGGTCAAAATGAGTTTCAGACGCGTTAATATGATCGTGCATGCTAGCCTACGATGAGATGCATCGAAAAAAAAATTTTAATTTAATTTAGAGGTAGTCAAAATCCTTTTTTTTGTCGAAATTTGGCCCCCAAAATTTTTCGGGATCACATTACTTCCTTATACTACGTACAAGGAAGTAAAAATGAAGGGCAATTATGGTTATGAAAATGAAAGATAAAGGTGGGAAATGCGCAAATCTCTTAAAATACATTACATACTTAATATGAATCAACTTGCCAGACTGATTTTCCTTCAGTGCAAAAACATTGCTAAACCGTCAAACTCAGTTACTGAATATTTATGAACTTTTAGTTTTACAATTCTTATAAGTTTAAGAGTGCTGGGAAATTAAAGACTAACGATGCATAGCACGGAGAAATGATCTTAGGGCTAGTATTTTTGGTGATATTAAGATTTTTAAGAATTCCGCTACCCATAATTACCCTAAATGACTGCATAATTCAAATCTAAATCGGATTTTATTTTAACCTTTATTTTAAGAGCAAGGGCTTTACTAGTGCAACAAAAATGGTACTAAAAATGTTAATATAATTTCAAACTATTTCATTTTTAACTTTAAATGCCTAAATTACCGTATAAGAAATTCATTTTTAATGTTGACCATAAAATATGAAGATACACAGTAAACTACAAAAATGCAAAGTAAATGTTTAAATTTAAGCACTTTATTTTCTCAGAATAGAATAAAACTTAATATAATACCTCTTGCGGAGGATTCCAATTTCTCACAAGTAATCAAAAGTTTCCATTTTATAATCTTGGGGCAGCAAAATTGACATTTCATGAGAATCGATGCTCGTTTTCATGTACATTAACACAATTTCAATTCAGAATGAATGCACAATATAAATGTTTAAATATTTCTCAACTCATGATTATAATATTAGTAACATTACACTATAACCACAAATCCTGCATTTCTACATTTTCTCATTAATAGAAATGCATGAACAAGTTAAATGATACAATAACAAAAACGTTGGAAAATTCTATCGAATAAAACATTGTACATAAAATGAAATAATATTTTAATAAATAGTTAATGATTTGTCATACAATGACTATACAACAGCAATCGTCTGAAAACAGTTTACCGAGAATTAGTACTTTCAATAAAAATTAAAGATTTCTGAAGAAAATCTACGTTAAATATCTTAAGAAACTTTGTGTTCTAAATAGGTATGGACGTGGCTGAATTTTCCCTTTATAATACTCTCACCTTTTAGAAAATGGTTAAACATATCAAGAAAATTGTTTAGTATAAAAACGCGATTCGTACACAAATCATTGGATAATTTTTAATTAAAAACTATGTTTCAGAAGAAAGTTCCAGTTCCTAAAAACAGAAATAATCCAAAAAAATTCGAAACAATCTTTAGAGCTCAAAAACTTTAACAGTTGTCTAGTTTTAAAATGTCACTGCCTTGACATGAATAAAAGCTAATGGAAATTTTTCATTAATCTTATTTAAATGATTACGTAGAACATTTAATCAAGAAAAGCTACTCAGCATCATTTCATCTTAATCATTTGTTATTTTCCTGCAAGCACAGTACTTTAAATGCTCATATGGTTTCATGCTTTATGTATTTATGATGCACTCAAAACTAGACAAAACACTAATTTGTTTTATTTTTAGGAAACTGAATATTTAGCAAGCTTCCTAGGAAGCTTAATTGCAATTTTAACTTTCAGAGATTAAAAATGAAATTCATTTTTCACGGATATCGCAAAAAAACACTTGACTTCCAAAAGAAGTTTCTTTTTCAAGTTTAATTGCTGCACATTTTTTTCTACAAATATCCAGGTTTGACTACTTGCTCATTAAGAGTTTAAGTTTGATTTAATCAGAATGAACTAATTTAAATTCTGAACGCAGGCGCAAACCGCCCACACCAGAGATAAGATGGCCAAGATTCCCTTTCCGTGCCAGCATCGCTTCTCTTCTTTGGTCATCGTATGCCCCTCTAAGACTCGGCGTTGCGGGGGCCCCCATTGGCAGCGCTGAGCCCAGCAGAACATTCGAAGTCCGAAGCAAAGAAGCAACGTTACCACAGAGAGGGTTTGCATCGATGAGAGTATGAAGTTTAAGTAAGGATTCAAGTAATAGTGGCTACAACTTTAATAGAAACTTAATTTTTTTAAATTAATACTTCTATACTCTTTACCGTAAAGCAATTAAGATTTTACAATTTAGTTTGATGCTCTCATCCCAATTAGAAAATAAATACAAATATTTTCTGTTCTTAATTCATTTTACCAATTTGAAACATCTATTACAATAATTTTGTGAAAGCACTATTAAAAATGTAGCATGCCTTATATAACATTTACAATAATTGCTATAATAAAAACAAAACGTGCAATTGTATTTAACACAATCCACAACACCAGACAAGATTTTTGAAAGGCAATTTAACCCTAAGTTTACTTTCAGGAGTGCATGCCAGTATGATTTACATGTACTTCATTTAATATTTCTTTTCACAGTAATTTTAGAATGCCACTTCTGAAGATTGTTTTCTTTACACAAGTTCTAAAGCATCTGTATGTCATTCTTACGAATGAGTCATCTTCCAGTCTGCTACGAGCCATGGATACAGTCAGATTCCCTATAGAACAAATTTTCGTTTCATTCCTGTAAAACAGAAATGAAAATGTAGATTCAGACAACTGTTTAGAATTTATGGAACACTGGAAATTTAAACTCTCCGAGTCCCTACGAAGATGGTAACCTTAAAGTTATTTCTCAAGTCTAATATGCAAGTATGAAGTGTATGTGTGGCGGGTAAGTTAAAAGCTTGAATACAGATTCATAAAAAGGAGGCAAGACTATGCATTCACCGTTAAGACTGAATGCGGAAGACTCTCTTATGTGCTTGCTCATTGTTCATTTAAATTTCTCTCTAGTCTTAAAGCCTTTCAGACCGGATTAAATGCCTTTGAATTAAATAAATTTTCGGTAATCTATTAAATTTTAATAGACTTGATTAAAAACTTAAGGAAAATTAATTTTTCTGGTAAGCGCAAATTAGCACATCCTTCCTGTACAATAGTACAGGTAAACCATGTCCTTAAATTGTAGATGCAAGGTCTGAAAGTATTAAAGACTCATCTGGGTGAAACACTGGAGGCAAGAATATTCTCACCCTTGTATTTTTTGAACGAGGCGAGTGGTCTGTTTAATATCGCATCCATCATCAAGGACTGAAGCCTCCACCTTTAAAAATTCTGCGAACGTTAAGGGCAAAGCCAACCAACTTTATCAGTCTAATATAACAATTTAGTCGTCTCAACTACCCATTTCTTAAAAGACGAGAGTTTAACTAGAATTTCACACATCAGTAACTCTGCTGGTCAAAAATTTTACAAACCTTTTCAACAATTGAGTGCAGCCCCAGAACTGCATTTTGAGATCTCTCGCCGCTGTCTTCTATCTGAAGGAGGAGAGCCACTGAAGTGCAGACAAGATTCTTGGGAGCATCAACTTGACAGACCCAAAGACTACAGTCATCCAAATTACGTCCTCCCGTTCTTTGAGACTATTCCGAGAGCAGCAAAATCCAACCACAGTTGATCGAACCAAACCGAGCTCCATCCACAGTTGTTGGTTTTGGCGACATGAAAGAAATCAAAATTAATGAGTGAATGTATATGGATTCAACTTAGAATTTTTAAGAGCAGCAGTAAAACTCTTCAGGTCAGTTGATTTTAAAGTATGCACATTTTACTTCAGTTTGAGTTATTTACTTTAAATCCTGATAAAAATCTTACAGAGCTTCCAATTTCTAAACACTCACCTCCGAAACTTTATCCGATATTAATTGCTCTAGAAGCTTAGTGTGCTAATATCATATGGCCAAAATCGCTATCTCTTGTCTAAGGGAAAAACAAAGCCACATAACGTGGACCAAATAACTTTGTTTAAAGCGATGAAAGAATTTGTTTAGTAGGTTAATTTAGATGTTATTATATCGTTAAAGATATTTATTTCCAAGTATTAGATCTCTTTCTGCGCTTTAAAAGAGTTATTTAGTTATCCATCTTTCATGAAAGTCTTCTTACAATATCTTTAAACATAATTCAAAAAGATAATCTGTTTCCACATAATGCTTTACACAATGCTTAGATTCAGTAATTAATGCGTATCAACATTTACAACGAAAATTTTTCAATTTAAACGAGCACTTCATTTTTTGAGAACTTTGAATTCGGATACGTTAATACCCAGAAGACTTTATTCAATATTTCATTTTTATAGCTTTTTACAGGAACGTATACTCTATTTGTATCAAAAATTAAATTTTTATTCAAATGAGCGTATTGTTTTATTTTTGTACAAAATACTAGGCTTTGTGTTTGGTTTTTATACGTCATACATAAGCACTGCTGCCAGTTAATACTGACGGATTTTGAGTGAGTCTTTTTTAGAAAACTGTTCAAAATGTATCTGCTCCGATACTGTACACATTCTCGCGAGGACAAAAAGGGACCTGAGAGGCAACATCCTTCGCAGCTACTTAAAATTAAATTTCTCGACGAGTTTTGATAATTTAGAACTTTGAATCGTTGTTACGTCTGAAGACTAAAAATTTCTTATTCCTTTAGACTTAAACGAGCCATGACGCAATCGCCATTTGGCAAGATAGCGATTCAAAGATCGTGTTATGTCGTAAAATGTAGAGCACTAGATGAAAATCTATTAAATTAAGTGCAATGAAATTTAACTTCAGAAACAATTAAAAACTTGCTTATATTTGCAGCTTCAATTCAGACAGTTGCCGCGCACTTCAGCCAAGACGCCACAAATTTCAATCTATTTGTCTGCTCCAGCCCTCTAGTTTTCCTGTTTTGTTCCAAATTCCAGGATGTTTTACTACTTCAGGTTGATCGAAATCTAGGGTGAAAATCTAATCCACAAGCAATGTTCTTAGTAAAGAGATACTGAAGATTTAATGACAATTATGATTGCTTGGTGTAATAGACAAAAACCTCCCCGTTATAAATGTGCCTAGTCAGATTTTCATTCTGCTTTAACTCTAGCTGCTCAGGACATGGCTGCAATTGCGGCTTGAATCATAATTTTAATTTTGTCAGAATTCTAAATATTAAGACGTTTTATCATCAAAAGATCAATAGCAAAATTTCGCTTACTTGAAACTTATTTACTTTAGAAAAGAAATGCTGCATTTCCATGTAAAATAATCTACCTTATATAAAATAGTTAGATTTCTTTTAATCTAGAAAACCAGAGTGAGATTGTGCAAGACTTAATAGCATTGCCCATGTGATTTAAATTCTTTTAAAGCATAATACCGCAACAAATCATTACATTAACTTGCATTAACAAATTTAATCTGAATAATTTCATCTTGCAGATCGGGAACACTATATGGAATGCTTATTCTAACAGACATACCGATTCCAGTTAATTGCGTAGTTACTTAAAAATGTACAAGTATCCTTTTATAATTGCAACTACATTAGAAACATTACAATAACGATATTGATTTTATGCATGCTTAGCTTTTCGTTTGTGCAAAATGACAGGATTTTGCATTTAACCCATATTCAAAACGGTCAGATATGCATTTCAAAAGATTCATATTGAATTTTAAGAGGTTGAAAATTTCATATCTTCGAAAAGCAAACTGTACATCCACCAGGTACCCACTACGAATAAATATTACGAAAACTTAACCCACCAGATTTTACAGCTGAGAAATGCAAAGATTACTAACATTCTTAAATGCTCACAACTGCGAATTTAAAAAATCCAAGCCAGAAACTATGCAAAATTAGTTTAAGTATGCGATTTAATTTGCACGGAAGTCAGTTATGAAAATATGGCAAACCTTTGCAATAATACATCTAAAATAAGGCAAGAAAAACTCAAAAGACAATACATGAAAGCTTACAGATTGAAGGCAAGACTAGTATTAACAATACTGTTGCGGAATTACTCTGCTACTCCTGGGGTTCGTCGTTCTAAAGTCCAGTTGGTGTAAAAAGTTCAAGTAAAAAGTCACTTGTCAGGATGGAACACAAGCTTTATTACTTCTAGAACAATCGTACTAGAACTTCGTAGAACTTCGAAGAAGAACTTCGTAGAACAATCAGCTGTACACAATTAATGCTGTATGTCTCACACAAAATAGAACACTTTCACTGGCAAAAATTCAGTGAAAATATACGAGAAATAACACTAACAGTCTCTCAAGACTCAGCGATGAAAAATGTACACACAGCACTTAAATTCAAAGCTTCACAAACAGCGCGAAACACAGCTTCTATCACAAAGCAAGCGTATTTACTCTCCCAAAGCTTGATCAACAATGAATACTCGGGGCAACGGGCCGGTTTAAATAGAGGAGGCAGAAACTGCGGGAAGCTTCTAGAGGAGTATATTTCTTGAAGATTCTACATAAAGCGAGAATATCGATTACGTCATAGAAGAGAAATGTTAGGTTATTATGCGTTTTTAATGCAGGAAAAACAACTTCCAGGCCCCATTGGGAAAATCGCGCCAAATGACCAAAAAGTCGCCAAGCTTGGCGACTTTTGGCGAAATATCGCCAAATTTGGCGCCAAAAATAAGTCCTCAAAAGTGAAGAGATCTAAGCTCTAGGACTAATATTTCTCGAGATTTCTAGAAGCCCATAGAAAAACATATGGGGAAGCGAAACCTCCATATCTCCGGTTCTAATTGGCCGATTTTGATGCAACAAAAAGCAAAATTTATCTATTTGAAGCGTAGAATACGAATTTTAAACCATTTTAAGCCCCAGAGCAGCGGGTTGCCCCGAAAATTCGTAACATTGCCCCCTTCCCAAGGACTGCACGTCCCGGGCAGTACAATCCCTAGTTAGGAGGTCACACAGGTACCTACACTGTATAACACTTAACAAGATCTTAACAACATAATTCAAGCATGTAATCAATAGCACAATAAGCAAATACACATTAATAAATAAATAATCATCATAATAAATAATTACACTGTAATAAGTAATCAATGTAATAACAAATACACATTAATAAAATCCAATATATTACAAATATGCACACTAAACACGGCGTAAGTGGTGAGAGAAAGAGAGTTGAAGAAAGAGGAAGAGAAGAGAAAGACAGGAAAGAAATGAGAGATGAAAGAAAAGAGGAATTACGCCATAGTGACCATGGTCTGAGCTAATTACAACCGCGGTAGATGGCTAGCCGATCGTAATGTACAACTCTTGGCTTCGAGTTTGGTGACTTACGAATCCGTACGATGACGTCATTCAGCCGGTTTAGGACTGTGTAAGGACCGTCCCACGGCGGCGATTGCAGCTTGGGAGACAGGCCTTTCCGTCGAGTAGGATTCCATAGCCAAACTTTGTCACCTGCGTTGAACTCGTGTCCCGTAGCCTTCGTGTCGTAGCGAGTCTTCATCTTTTCCGTGTTCAGGTTGATCCGCTCCCGAGCAAAATGATGTACATCTTCAAACCGTGCCCGAAGGTTTTCCACGTACTCCTCTGGCGACGAAGGCGCATCTGGAGGGCGGCCGAACACTAGATCGGCGGGAAGACGAAGATCTCTGCCGAACAGCATCTGGGAAGGTGTGAAGCCGGTAGTCTCATGGACGGCACTCCTATAGGCCAGCAGGAACAGGGGGATATTCTTGTCCCAGCCCTCTTGATTCCTAGATACCAGGAGCGAGAGGTTGTTCAAAATTGTACGATTGAACCTCTCCACCATGCCGTCGGATTGTGGGTGTAAATTCCGAGAAGTTGGCATAGTCCTTTAAAGACTGCAGAGGTAAAGTTCGTT
This sequence comes from Cheiracanthium punctorium, assembly GCA_038373885.1. Classification (NCBI taxonomy): domain Eukaryota; kingdom Metazoa; phylum Arthropoda; class Arachnida; order Araneae; family Cheiracanthiidae; genus Cheiracanthium; species Cheiracanthium punctorium. The sequence goes on from JAWZYV010013388.1 coordinate 416,247, forward strand.
CCTTGGTCGGAATGAAGTTGCAGAGGGGTTCCATATCTGGAAATCCATTCTTGCACCAGTACCTCTGCTACGGTCGTAGCTTCTTGATCGGGAATAGGAAACGCTTCGGGCCATTTAGAGAAGTAGTCAATGACAACTAGGATGTATTTGTTGCCATCCGAAGTTCGCGGAAGAGGTCCCAGGATGTCGAGGGCAATCCTCTCAAAAGGCGCTCCTACATTATAACGATGTAGTCTTCCACGGCTTCGTTTCTTCGGGCCTTTACGGGCGGCACAGGCGTCACAAGCTTGACACCACTTTTCGACGTCGCCTCGAGCCCTAACCCAGTAGAAGCGCTCGCGAACTTTCTGCAGGGTCTTCATTAGGCCAAAATGGCCCCCAGTTAAGCCATTATGAAGTTCTTCTAGAACCTTCGGAATCCTCGAGCTAGGGAGTACTAACTGCCATCGGAGCATCTTGCCGTCGTCCGACTCCCATTTACGATACAGGACTCCATTTCTCAGGCGAAGCGAATCCCATAAAGCCCAGTACTGTTTTGTTGCCGGACTGTAAGATGATATTTCCTGCCAACTGGGCTTAGCGCTGGATTTTTCCATAAATTCTACAATAGGTTTGATGTCGCTGTCTGCTAATTGGTCCGCCCGAACATTTTCGTCACTCCAGGGATCTTGAGATGATGCCGATGATGTAACTTGGCGGACAACGGGATGTTTCAGATGGTAATTTTTCTCTGCCCTGGAGCAATAGCGACAGCTGTCTATACAGGGCCTTCTTGACAAAGCATCTGCATTTCCATGAAATGTCCCTTTCCGATGACGTATCTCGATGTCATATTCTTGTAATCGCTGTATCCACCTGGCTATTTGGCCCTCCGGATTCTTGAAATTTAGAAGCCAGGTTAAAGAGGCATGGTCCGTTCGGAGCAGGAACTTTCGGCTGTACAGGTAATGATGGAAGTGCTCCACGGCCTTAATGATAGCAAGGAGTTCCTTTCTCGTAACACAATAGTTACGTTCTGCCTTTGAAAGGCATTTGCTCCAGTAAGCAATGACGTGTTCTTGGCCATCTATCTCCTGGGACAAAACTGCTCCGACACTCTCCTTATTTGCGTCTGTGTCCAGATAAATGGCTTGTCAGGGTGAGGATACGACAAGATCGGCGAAGATGTTAAAGCCGTCTTCAGTTCGTTGAATGCGTCCTCACATTCCTCAGTCCATAGAAATTTCTGTCCAGTCTCGGTCAATTTGTGAAGAGGTCTTGCAATTTGAGAAAAACCCTTCACGAATTTTCGATAGTAAGTACACAGACCGAGAAAACTTCTTATGTCATGGATATTCTCGGGACGACTCCAGTTCTGGACTGCGGACGTCTTTTCAGGATCGGTTCGGACTCCGTGGGCGGATATTATGTGCCCGAGGTAACGTACTTCCCGACGAAACAAATTACACTTCGATGGACTTAGTTTCAAGTTTGCCTCTTTTAATTTCTGCAGTACCTTTCGAATGTTCTCGAGATGCTCTTCGAAAGTCCTTCCGACGATGATGATATCGTCCAAATAAACGAGACATGCCTCGTAGGAAAGTCCTCTCAACACTGTCTCCATTAGTCGCTCGAATGTAGCAGGTGCGTTGCAGAGTCCAAAAGGCATAACTTTGAACTGCCATAATCCTTGTCCCGTGGTGAACGCAGTCTTTTCACGGTCGTCGGGATGAATTTCCACTTGCCAGTAACCACTTTTCAGATCCAGAGTGGAAAACCATTCGTTTCCCGATAAAGTGTCCAAAGTGTCGTCTATCCTGGGAAGAGGGTAGCTGTCTTTCTTGGTAATGTCATTCAGACGTCTGTAGTCAACACAGAACCGGGTGGAACCATCCTTCTTTCGGACCAAAACAATTGGCGAGGCCCAGGGACTAGTCGACGGCTCGATGACGTCATCATGCTGCATCTCCTCTAAAAGTCTGCTCACCTCTTCTTGCTTAGCAAACGGCAGCCGCCTAGGATGCTGCTTGATGGGAGAGTGGCTGCCTGTATCTATCCTATGTTTAGTTAAGCTCGTACGGCCAAAGTCACCCGAAGTTCGGGAGAAGAGGTCTCCAAATTCAGTTATTACTTTCTCCGCAGCGCTTCTCTGTTCTGCCGTTAACTCCACGTCTTGTATTAATTCCTTCGTCAGGCACTCTGAAGATTTAGCTGTCGGTTGGCTGATGTTCTTATTAATGCAGGTAACAGGAGTGCATGTCGCCAACACTTCATTTTTCTTTATCACCTTCGACTTGTCCGTCACATTTACTACTCTAACTGGAATTTCTGCTCTCGACAAGTCCACAAGTGTTGCTCCCACAAGTACTCCTTTGACGGAATCACTATTGTTTGGGTGTTCGATTAATCCAAAACGGAATTTATTGTTTTCTTTTACTGTTCCAGAAATTATTGAATCAGTTCTTGGAGGTAGAGTGATATCAGTCTGGGCTATTATTTGCTGAACAGGTAAAATAGTTTCATTTTTAATATCGAACGCAGCTATTTCTTCTGAGTCTGAACGAAGCTCATTATTCTTAAAGTCCAAGTTAAATTTGTGCGATTTTAAAAAGTCGAGTCCGAGAATAAAAGAGTCTGTAATATTGGCGACATATACCACATGGTCGTATCTGGCATTTCCAAACGTGATTTCTACTTGCGCTTTTCCGCCCACTTCGATCTTGTCACCTGTCACAGACTGGAGGGTCAGCGAGGGCGGAGTCCAGATAATCTTCAAATTTAATTTCTTGGCCAGATCCGTCCTTATGATGGTTACGTTCGCTCCAGTATCAATCACCATGTGGCATGGGGAACCATTAACATATCCCAGTACGAAGAGTCCATTACTGCCGCCATTCGCTGATGAAATCTGCAAGACTTTTAGGTGGGGCTTTTGACTATCTGGCAACCTCCGCCCCGCGAGATGGCCACCTCCTAGTTTCCCTCTTTCATGATCTTAGAGTTCTCTTGCTGGTCATGAGACTTTCGACTACAATGCTTTTGTACATGTCCTTCGACGCCACACTTCCAGCATTTTACTTTCTTTGGGCCATCTCTCGTTCTATCGGATCTTAATTTTCGCTCTATGAGATCTTCAATTCTCTTCAACCTGTTCTCGACGCTCTCTGTGTCTTTGTCAGCTCCCTCTTGGACCGTGACCGCTCTAACAGCATGCCGATCTTTTCTCACGGCCCGCTGGGCTGCCTCTAGCTTCATTGCGAACACCAGAGCAGACTTCAAATCCTGATAATCCTCCAACATGAGTGCCTTTTGGGTTTCTGGATCACGGATGGCTTCAATAAAATGACGTACCGCCATTTCTTCTCGGACATTATCAAGGTGGTCCATGTAGGCTAGATGACACAGCCTATCTATGTCCGAAGCCAGCTCTTGAAGGGTCTCGCCAGATCTCTGCATCCTTGACTTAAGTTGGATTCTACTATATTCTTTCTGGCACTTCTCTCCGAATTTCATCTCCAAGGCACTTGCGAGGGCGTCAAAATCTCCTATCTTCGTCGCTCCAATAGTTTGCAATACGTTAATTGCATCTCCGCTAAGGGAAGCGGCCAGTTGGTCCGCTTTCTCGGACTCGCTCCAACCATTGGCTTTGGCGACGATTAAAAATTGGGTCTTGTAGGCTTCCCAGGGAGTCTTTCCGTCATAAGTGGTAAGTTTCACTGCTGGGCGGCGTGACGACAGTCTGATGTTTTCCGGTAACTTTCCCAGCTTGACGAGAGAGTCCAATTTTTCTTCCATTTTAGCTTCACATTCTTCCCGTATCTTCGAAACTATATTTTCTTTCCAATCCAATTTGTCCTCGATTTTATTATTAAATTCTTCACGTAATTCTTTCATGTTTCTTGCTTGGCTTTCTTCTAGTATCGACATTCTTTTCTCCATTTCCTCATGATTTTTCTCTACTTTTTCCAGTCCGGATTTCATTTCTTCCAGCCCGGCTTCTATTTTTCTATCGAGTCCGGATTTCATCTCGTCGTGTGCGGCTCTTAACTCCTCCAATTCGATTTTCACTTCATTGTGTGCGGCCTTTAACTCCTCCAATCCGGTTTTAGTCTGTTCTTGTCCGGCTTCAATTTTCTTCTATAAATCCGCCTTCATCTGTTCTTGTCCGGCTTTCATCTCGTCTTGTCCGGCTTTCATTTCTTTTTTTATCTCATCTTGTCCGGATTTCATTTCCTGCATCATATTCATGAGCTTTTGAAGTTGTTCTTCCATTTTTTGTCTAGTCAAAACCATAAACTGTAAAATTAAAGTCCTTCTTTAGAATCCCGATTCTGACACCAAATGTTGCGGAATTACTCTGCTACTCCTGGGGTTCGTCGTTCTAAAGTCCAGTTGGTGTAAAAAGTTCAAGTAAAAAGTCACTTGTCAGGATGGAACACAAGCTTTATTACTTCTAGAACAATCGTACTAGAACTTCGTAGAACTTCGAAGAAGAACTTCGTAGAACAATCAGCTGTACACAATTAATGCTGTATGTCTCACACAAAATAGAACACTTTCACTGGCAAAAATTCAGTGAAAATATACGAGAAATAACACTAACAGTCTCTCAAGACTCAGCGATGAAAAATGTACACACAGCACTTAAATTCAAAGCTTCACAAACAGCGCGAAACACAGCTTCTATCACAAAGCAAGCGTATTTACTCTCCCAAAGCTTGATCAACAATGAATACTCGGGGCAACGCGCCGGTTTAAATAGAGGAGGCAGAAACTGCGGGAAGCTTCTAGAGGAGTATATTTCTTGAAGATTCTACATAAAGCGAGAATATCGATTACGTCATAGAAGAGAAATGTTAGGTTATTATGCGTTCTTAATGCAGGAAAAACAACTTCCAGGCCCCATTGGGAAAATCGCGCCAAATGACCAAAAAGTCGCCAAGCTTGGCGACTTTTGGCGAAATATCGCCAAATTTGGCGCCAAAAATAAGTCCTCAAAAGTGAAGAGATCTAAGCTCTAGGACTAATATTTCTCGAGATTTCTAGAAGCCCATAGAAAAACATATGGGAAAGCGAAACCTCCGTATCTCCGGTTCTAATTGGCCGATTTTGATGCAACAAAAAGCAAAATTTATCTATTTGAAGCGTAGAATACGAATTTTAAACCATTTTAAGCCCCAGAGCAGCGGGTTGCCCCGAAAATTCGTAACAATACTATATTCATTCACATTGCAAGTCTTGCAGTCATTTTTACAAGCTAGTTTGGTGCCGTTTGCCGGCTAAAGTAAAAGTGATATAGATCCAACATCCCAGAAAAATGGACAACTAGAAAACTGACGAAATTTTACCAGATAATACTGCAAGAAATATGAAGAATATTATGTACCTCTAAATGCACCCACAAGTACCGAGCTTGATTTCACAGTGGTCTTCACTTTCCGTTAATATAGTTCTAATTGCAAAACTCATTCAAAGGACGAAATGTTGAAACGAGCGATTATCGTAATTCAAGATATCCAGAAAGAGTTACGATTTGGAACCAAAGTGATTTTCAAAAGACTAACAATATCCCCACCTGTGATATAATTAGGAAATTTAATTTGTTGAAAAATCCCAAGGCACTTGCTGTAAACCCATCAGCTTCAATAATTTCATAAATCACGAGCAAAATATCCGTAATGATGCTCCAGATACTAAAACAGAATTGACTGATAAAACAGCAAATATTAGAACATTCAAAGAGGATTTCGAAACCTGTATGAAAATACACAAGGAATTTACATCAAATTCTGCAAACGCTGCATAATTTTATAGGTAGTTGGAGTCGAGATTGTTCACAATGCAGAATATTTCAGCTCGAATAACGCTAATAAATTTTTGATAAACGATCACATGGACTGAATCTTTACCATTTTTGACACATTTAATAAAAATGTAACTTAATCCATAATTTAATTTCATGTAAATTGTTTTAGACACAGACAAAAGTACTTTTAAAATAATATTTAGTCAAAATTTGAATACATGCGTCATCGCTTCGTACTTTAAGTACATTTTTTGCAGATAAACATTTCACGATATAGAAGCGATAAGTTGAGATTTAAATTTTTAATTATATTTAGGTTTATCCGTCGGCTTAAAAATAATTAAGGCTTTTCTATAGACAATAGGCTCGTTCTTTGAAACTGAAACTAGGATCAACCAGCAACTCATTGCAGAGACACGAAGACTAAGATTCCCTTTCTGTGCCAGCATCGCTTCTCTTTGGTCATTGAATGTCCCGCTAATGCTCAGCGTTGCGGGGGCCCCAGTCGCAGCGTTGAGCCTGGCAAGGTATTCGAAGACCGAAGCGCGGAAGAAACGCTTCTACAGAGAGGGAATTGCATTCGAGGCTTTGTGATGAGTAGGCAGGTTAGTAATGGATTCAAGAGGGAGCCAAACCATACGGTTGTGTCGAATTGAAGCCTTATTTGTTGCATAATTTAATTTTCGAGAAAGACTAGGACATTTCAAAATCAGCCAATATAAAACATTCGCCTTGATAATGCAGTGAACAAGGTACACTGCAAATTTATTAAAAACGTAGAGACTTGGCTTGGGTACATTGAGAGATCACCCGAGTGGTAAAGATCTTACATTGGAGGCCCATGTGCAATAGGCCAAGGGGTAGACCCAAGAAAAGATGAATGATGATGTCTTTATGGACCCGAAAGCTTTGAAGATAGCCAACTGAAAAACTAAAGGACATAGCCTGCCGTAAAATGTTTCTTTAGACAATTAAGGCCCACCCTGGGTTTTAATGCTGAAGTAAAACTGAATTGGTATTTACGGAATGGTGGGGACTTTAAAAATGACTCAATCGAATTAAAGTAATTTTAGCCTACAGTTCTTTGAAATAAATTCTGTAGGCGTTCAAATCGTAAAGCACACCAACTTTGACTCAAAATTAACCAAAATAGTATTGTACCCGACTGAATTTTATTTCAGTTAACAACAGTCCTAGGCGTTGCAGATCAAGTTCCATATCTATTTATCAGCCTATTTAATGAAGAAAAGAGCTTCGTCAATTTAAATGCCTAGAATATAACTTTCCTAAACAATTTTTCTAATCCAGGGTTTCGTAAACTTTTTGGTGTGGGGAACCCATAATATTAACGAAAATTTTGTCGGTCCCCATAAGCATTACGCAACTCCAACACATGCGTTAGTGAAACTGTCAGTTTCTTCACTTTAACTGTAATATACCATTGCAGTTTTAGGAAATTAATTTTAAGACATAGAACAATGCGAAAATTTTAAATTAGTCACAGACTTTAGATATCAAAATAAATTCAATTAAAATTCAAACATTAACTACATTCTGTCCATTAAGTGTAGCCACTTGAAAGGTCACTGGAGAAAACCCACGTACTTGTGACAGCGCATATGAGAGGATTAACTGTAAATGGGAAGAGTGCCTGTTTAATTATATTATCAAATTTCTTGTCAAAATAGTTGAAACCGTAGGACTAAGCACTTCTTCAATATTCTTTACATTTGACAGACACTGATTTTATTGTGATTAAAGACCAAAATGTAGGTAGAGACGAAAATGTCGTAAAATTAAGTAATAATTAAAAAAGTTCAAAAACTGCTAAAATTTTTGGCGACACCTACAGCAGGTCCTGCGACCCCAATCGGGGTCGCGACACACTGTTTAAGAAGCTGTTCTAATCGTAACAACCAGAGTAGAAGTTGCAAAAATAAAATTACTATATGCAGACACTTTGGAAACATGAGAACAAGCCAACTGCATAATGAAAATCTGAAGTTTGTCTAGAACCAGACACCGTCTCCTCTCAACAAATCCGGTGGTGCCATATCCGAACCTGATCTTCTACATTGTTCCCAATAAAATTCTAGAAACTATACGCTCCGAAAACGTCCATGTTGTCCACAGAATCGCCAACCGCCGACACAATTTAAAAACACCACTCATAATCACGACAATTCCAATCTTCAAAAATAACATTGCATTAAACACTACTATCTATCATGTCCACCGAGACACTGTACCCAACCTCGTCTGTTGCTTTCCGTTCCAACGACCTGGATATTATAAACAATCTTGTAGCTGTTCACCAACATGCACCCGTTGTGGAAACTCTGGGAGATGACAGTTAAACAATAACCATGCCCTACTCTATCAAAATGAATCAATTGCAATCCTTTAGGACTCTGGATTTGAAGGTTTCTTGCTGGTACTCAATTGCTTCCTTGCTCTATTTCAAATACCACCGTGATATAATCTACATTTCATGCTTATAACCTTTAATGCTGCACAACACAAGACAAAATACCAACCCTCAGGTATATTAATAGCTGTTCCATAACCATAAAGACATATCGTCACTACCAAAGAAAACTGCGTACTTAGTTATCACACTGGTGATCAAACAGCAAATTATTGAAAATTTAAATTTTATTATTTTAATTTTTTTGAATCATTTTGTTTGAGAATGCTTTCTTCGTGCTACTATTAGTCTGGAAACGTTATTTATATAATTTTTAAAAGGGGAGACCAGGCAAGTGTCCAAAATGTTTTAGTAACTAGTATCGAACTAGTTTGTAACAGATGCAGATTTTTTAAAATCTGCATTTTGCGCTAACCTACAAGATTTGAGAAAAAAACTATCACCTCTTTCGGGAACTTTGCAATATTACTACAACGAGTTTTTTGTTGAAATATAAAAAAGGCTGGAATCTGTATCAATCGATTTTTATGGGCCCAATACAGATTCCAAGCTTGAGTATATTTCAGCTTTCAAATGAGATTTAGAATGCAAGATTTATAGTTTACTGAACACCAATTAAAAACTTGTAAGCTCAAATGTAAGGATTTGGCAATAATTTTTGCCGGCGTAATACACTGATCACCATTGGATACTAAGAAAATCACTGAATCTAGCACATCTATTTAACGATTTAAAGTTGGTTATGAACCTGAAGCAGCCAATAAAAACTATCCGTGTAAACACTTTCAAGGACACGCACATTCTTTGCGTAATTTGCATGAATGCTCACCATGAACATACCACTGCACCAACTCTAATTCAATACGGTCAAACGCAGAAGCCTCAAATGATCAAGCAGTACAAAACAATTTAAAAAATTCAGTTTACCCAATCTGAAACATCCGTTTAATAGAGCCAAAAGCTCAATTTCTGTTAATTCACATACTGATTTAACATTCACCATTTTAGGTCTACTCTGGACCGCACTTATTTCAATGTCCAATGGTTTGAAGTTTCAAGCTTTTTTTTTATAGCCTCATTATGATTCACGATTGGCTAATACTAATTTTCTAGCATGACCATTAATTAACAAAAACCGCTCTTATAACTACTGATTCTCGGCAAGATTAGACAGCTGAAAACCGTAATAACTCAAAGCCATCCGATGAAATGATAGGTGACCGACAATGAATAAAGTTTAATTAGAATTGAAATATTCATAGTGCCTGTACTTTAAAATTAAATGCTATCAGTTTTCATATTAAGATCGCAAAAACTACAGTGATATTTAATACTTCTCATAGAATAAGTCTTGTTTGAAATCGGTTGAAGTTAACTCTCAGTTATTTAAATTTAAACATCTAAAAGTTTTTTTAGAGTCCGCCATGGAAGGCTACTTTTCTGAACTTTTAAGCATTCAAATAGAATTTTAGCTTTTACCTCCAACTGTTAACTTTATCTGACATAACGATAAAAGTTCAAACCATAGCCTTACTTCGAAACAGCTGGAGTAAAGCCACGAACATAATGAGCTCATTGAGGCAAGCACTGAATGTTTTCACTGGGCACAGAGATCTCTAAACACAACTCTCAGTAACCTGGAAGAAACTGCAAGTTTATTTTTATAAACTGATAATACAATTCAGATCATTGCACATTTTTACTAATATTGCTCGTTATAGCTCATTATTACGTCGAGTGTCAATAACCGTGAAGCCTGGCGTACTAATGGTACTAAATTGATCTCCTAGTTCATTCATCACATTTTGTTGACGGTGTATTTAAAATGTCACTTGCAGAGTTTGGATACAAATTAATTTTATCTGGAGATTGAAAAAATGGGGAGAGGATAAAACATGCCTTATTCTATTCAAGCAACAAATTAAGGATATTGAAATAAGTCGTAAGGACTTCTCGAACATTTGAACGAAACAATCTTATTGGTAATTAAAATTAGAAGAGGTATCTTGAAATATTTCAGTCTTGAATGATTAAAGATACTTCTCTTAATTAAGATTTCAAACAGGAAATTTTTTATTCCGATTAAAATCATGAATACCTTAATATATCAAATATTAAAATATTGAAATTTTATTGGGCGTTTCAAGTTACTCTATACCACAGAGAAGCTTTTCTAAAGAGTTAAGTCATGAAATACTAAAATACTTAATTTGTTAAATTTGTCCATCTACGGAAGCAATCGAAGTGCAAAAATCCTCTTCATCTGGCGAATATTTTGACACTCGTTCTTAACCCATAGCAATTGTAAAAAACTGTAAGACTAAGAAAACAAAATATTCATCTTATTAATTCATATGAAAGTAATATTGAATGAAATTAAAGTATTATACAAGACGAAAAAATTTTATATACTCCATTACGTAATTTGAAATCCAATTTGTATTTTTATCAGTTGTAATTAGTACTAAACCACCCCGAAACTTAGCACGGTATTATCCTTCGAAATGTTACACTTTCTAGAGTCAAAGTTCACAAAAAGTCGGGACCACAGCTATACGAGTACAAAAAGTAGTTACTCCGACAACCAACTGCTAGTTAAATGCTTAAATTATAGATGCAAAGATCCATACCCTTCGTTCTTTCCATGTAAAAGTATTAGATTCTAACTGTAGGTTCTACAGTAATTGGGGAAATTAAATACATACGTGCAATAATTCAAACAGGCTAAAGTATGTTTTAACTGGGAGGAAAATAAAGTTTTCGAAAAGAAAGAAAGAATTCAGAGTAAATATAGTCTAACGTAATACTCACTTCCTTAAAAGATTCCTAATACACATCAACAGATAGGATATTTAATATATTCCGCGAATCAGTGGACTAAATTATTGAAAATAGTAACATACCTCTGAAACTAACACCAGCATGATCGTCTAAACAGCTTCTCCTGAAAGAAGAAAATACTGACTGACTGACTGATGATAGGTTCTTGTAGGAGTGCCCTGGGCACTAGGCCTTTAACTCCAGTATGTAAGATCTTTTCAGTCGGGTATTTTCAGTCTTGTAATGAGTCCCCAAACAGGACGGGTTGAGATGAATATCAGTCAAGTACAGTAAGAAGTGATCTGCATGAACAGCCCGGCCAAAAGGATGTTAGTAGGGAAAGGGTTTTTTATTTTTTTATTTAATTTAATTTTAAAAGCCGCAGTATGAAGTACGTTATTGTGGAGGATCAAATATGTCAAGATATGGAGAGCATTTGGCGAGAACCGCCTTCGGTCTTTTGCTGTTAGATGGATCACGAAAGTCGTAATCCGGAAATTCGGCAAGAATGTCGTTATTGATACTGGATATATTCTCGTAAAAGTTGACGGCAAGTCTGTGGATTGTGTGCTTAATCGGCTCAATGGCCAGGTCATTTTGAATCGTAGTGTTTCTTAGGAAGTGGTTTCCTTTACGGATTTTTCTAAGTATTGCACTTTGTTTAGCTTGCAGGGATTTCATGTGAGATTTAGCTGCAAAAGCCCATACGGGGGCTGCGTAAGTAGCGATAGGCCTGATCATTGTTTTGTAAATGAGCGTTTTGTTTTGCTTGCTGAGTTTTTTAGAATAAAGTATAGGAGCAATCTTTTTGGCGGCAGCCGCCATGCGGTTTCTAATTTTAGTAATGTGTGGTTTCCATGTGAGTGACCTGTCCAATGTAATTCCCAGATAAGTGGCAGTGATACTCCATGGGACGACATTGTTGTTTACGTATATGCGGGGAGGGTTATGTTTTCTTGAGAAGTGAATTGCTTGGCATTTGTCGGAGTTTAGTTTAATTTTCCAGGTATCGAGCCAGGTTTCGAGAGCGTCAATATGTGCTTGGATGCATCTTGAGAGTACTGTGGGGTGGTGAGCTCTGCAAATAATCGCCGTATCGTCGGCGAACAGAGCAAGTGTGGTGTACGGATTTCTAGGGATATCGTTGACGTACAAGTTAAACAGTGTGGGTCCCAGGATTGATCCTTGGGGAACACCACTATTTATAGGAGTGCGGTTAGAATGAGTATTGTTTACACGAACCATAAATGTACGGTCAGAAAGGTAATTATGAATTAAGTGAATTAGAGAGTCTGGCATGCCGATTTGTATGAGCTTATACATGAGGCCTGTATGGTATACTTTGTCAAACGCTTTTGATATGTCTAGGAGGAGAATACCGACTTCCTCTTTTTCTTTCATTGCTTCAGCGATATGTTCTGTGACTCTAAGGAGTTGGTGAGTCGTACTGTGTTGTTCTCTAAATCCAAATTGTTCGGGAATAATAATGTTGTTTCGAGTGAGGTGTTCTTGAATGCGATGGAGTATGACTCTCTCCGCTAATTTACTTAAGGCGCTTAATAAACTAATCGGTCTGTACGAGCTAGGTGAGGTGCTGCTTTGATTTGGCTTGGGTATAGGACAAACGATTGATGTTTTCCAGGCTTTTGGGAAGTATTTTAATTTGAGTATGTGGTTAATCAACGAGGTCAGGAAAATGAGGGTACGTGCAGGCATATTTCTTAGCATGACGTTACTAATTTTGTCGCTTCCAGGACATTTTTTAATTAACAGTTTTTTAATTATCATAACCAGCTCCGTCGGTTTTGTGGGGGAGATTTCAGTTGTACAAGGAGTGCGAGGAAATTATCGACAGTCTCCTTTATATGGTAATCCGTAGTTGGGTCCACTGCAATGTTTTCGTGGAGGCTAAATTGCTTTTCATATGTTCTAGCCAGTGTATTTGCTTTATCGTAGTCGGTTAAGGCGTAACTGCTGCCTTCTTTGAGGGGAGGGATATGCGATTTTTGGTTTTTTAGTTTTTTCAGTGCCTTCCACAGTGAACTGTCTTCGGGGTTAAGGCTAGTGATAAAATTTTCCCACTTTTCATTTGAATGGGCTCGTAGTAGTACTCTAGTTTCAGCTCTTATTTTGTGATAGTTTTGCCTGTCTATGGGACTACGAGTGCGTTGGTATATTTTCCTGGCAGTATTACGCGGCCTAATTTTTTCTTTAATGTGAGGAGGGAGTTTGATAGCTCTTGTTTTTGACCGGTTCAGATGAATTGTAGTAAGCGGACGTTATTATATCCGTGATGCGAGTAGTCTCGCGTTCAATGTCTTCAGTATTGTGGATATCAGGAAGGAAAATAGGTGCGCTTAGCAGTCGGTTCGTGTAGTCTATCCAGTTTGTTTTTAAGTGAACATTCTGAGGATGCCGAGCAATGTTTAAGTTAATGTCAGATTGCACTGGGAGATGATCGGAGTCAAACCGCTGTAGCACAGAGCTCTGTATTGTTTGATTCATGTTTTTGTATATAGCAAGGTCTATTATGGACGATGATCCGTTAGTGGCGTAATGAGTAGGAAGGGGTGGAACAGCCATACGTATGTTGTTATTGATCATGAATTTTAGTAGGGATGTGCTGAAGGGGCAGTTGTATTTGGAGTCCCATGCGAAATGGTGAGCGTTAAAGTCACCAGCTATAAAATTTGCTTCGCAGTAATTGAATATGTTGTGAATGTCTTTAGTCGGGAAAGGATTCCGTGATTGACGTATGCAGATGTCAGCATTATATGTTTTTGAAGTTCACCAGTAATAATTATGGAGTTTGCTTCAAGTATTTCGTGAGTTAAGTCAGTTACAGGATAGTGCGGTATGTCATTTGTTACGTAGATGGCAGTGCCACCATTTGTACGACTACATTGGCGGTCGTTTCTGTACAGTATGTAATTAGGGATGTTATACCTTATGTGTTTTTTTAGTTTGGTTTCTTGCAATAAAATAACATCGTACTCACCGTACGATAAGAAGTTTCTTAACTCACTAATTTTTTGGTGAAGACTATTTGCGTTCCAGTATAGAACGCGCAAGAAGTTTTTGGTTGTGCTAACCATTGATAGATTGGATAAAGTACTTTTGTGTGAGCTCCATAATAATATAAAGTTGTTCAATGGGCTCAGTATGTTTGGTAATTTTAGAAGAAAGCTATTTAAAGTAGTTAACGATTTTAGTTATGTCTATGATCTTAGATATCTCTTTGATAGATTTCGTGATATCCATAAAGTTTGTAAAGTATGTGTGCGTTTCAGGAGCTTTCGTTGTGTTCGGTTGTGGTTTTTCTGGAAGCTGTTTTTTAGCTTCTCTTTGGTGTTTCCAAGGTCGCTTTTTAGGTTTGTTAGGTTTGTGTACGGGTTTTGTAGAAGGTTCTTCGTCCTACGACATTTCGCTGAATTCATCGGCGGATATGATTTGAGTAGTAGGTGGAGGTTCTACGTTATTATTGCTGGAAGTACTTGCCAGGTTTTGTAGAGCGTAGCAGTGATCTTCTTCCTGGGGTTTGGTTACTGGTGGTTTCTCCCACGCTGACACTTTAGGGGTGGGGGCAGGCATAAATGTTTGTAGGTTATTTAGTATGTTTGTTTGGACGTTTTGTTTGGTTTTGATTTCGCTAACAGCGCCTGGGTGTTTATTTCTGTGTGCCGGATTTTTTGGACATCCCCGATAATTTGCGGGGTGGGTGCCAGTACAGTTAGCACATTTAAAGTACTCCTGTCCTCGGGTAGGACAGCTACGGACCAAATGGGGCTCCCCACATTTTAGACACTTGGGGGTTAGGGAACATGTCATGGACGAGTGTCCGTAGGCTTGGCAGTTATAACACTGGCGTATTTTTGGCTTTCGGTAGTCTTCATCGTGTAGTAATTTTTCTAATGTAATCATTTTCTTGTATTTTTCATCTTAGTAAATTCAAAAATACATGTTTCGTGTTGAGATTGAAGTTGATTTAATCCGTTATTAGCGAAATTTGAACTTCTCTTGCTAAATACTTTTGAAAAGTTGAAGTTTAATCTGAAATTTCTAAATTTTGATTTGTGCACTTCAATTATGGCCACTCTTTCTTTTAAAAATCCTTTTGATTTTATATTGAGTACTAAAAACTCTCCTCAGCAAAATTAACGCATTCGCGAATTGTAAACAAACACGTCTCCTAGGCGACGAAACTAAATAATCTGAAGTTGTTCGTAAAGTCAAAGTAAACTGATAACCACTGACAGCACTAAACACACGCATTCCAGTTTTCTTACAAAAACTCGTGCAACGAGTTTGTTGTTTACGAATGCAGCCATTGTGTTGCCCACTTTACTGTATGAGGATTTATAAGCGGTTAATTGAAATCAAGCGCACAAATCGGAAAATAAAAAATTGTTAGGCGCAAGTTCACAACTTACACCTAGCATAATTTCACATTTCATTCTATACCATTGCCATTTTTCGGAAATGGAACAAATATATACTGTTTTCACAAAATCTCAAAATCTGTAAAAAAATTTTAAGTACTTTGATGCCTATAGTTTAAGTGACTACCTGGGAATACAGTAAATTTTATTTCATTCGCTTCAGTGGTTTATCCGTAATCGATAAATATTTTCATATTTTGAATAAATTTGTGCAAAATCTGAAAGTCTAATCAAAAATTTTAAGTAATTTGACACTTAGTCGTTTCTACGTGACACCTGTTCGCCACTTAGTCGTACACTTAAATCGTTATTACGTGATGCGCGAACAAAGATTTATGCATTTCAAAATAATTTTCGCAAAATCTCAAATCTAATCAATTTTTTTTAATTCCATAGCTATATTTTAACCTCAGTGACCACCTATCATGTCACCCAATATCATTTCATTCTCTTTCGTCGATATTACATGATTTCGAAACGATTTTCGCAAAACCTCAAAAGTCTAATCGAAACTATTAAAAAATTCGAAGCCTAAGTTGAGTGACCACTTATCGTATCACCCAATATCATTTCGTTTGCTTCAGTCATTTTTACGTAACAAAATCGTCACGGACAGAACGACAGACGGAAGAACTTTTTTTTGAGGGTCGTACTGGATTTCCAGGTGCTTGAAAAGTATTGAAATAGCAAACTTTTTTAATTCCATGTAATGTAAAGACAAAAATCAAATTTTATTTAACACATCGGCCAAAAAGTCCAGGGACTAACTATTAAAAAGACTTATTTTTTGCAAAATTTGACTTTTATCATCAACATACTCTTCTTTTACAGCAATACACTCACTCCACCGACTCTCGAGCATTTCAATCCCTTTCTTGTTCTAAGCATCGTCAAGACCTCCAAAAAAAGATTCAGTTTCCGATATCACTTCCTGATTTCTGCAAAATTTCTTTCCTACAAGCATTCTTTTTCGACTTGCAAAGAGGTAATAGTCGCTAGGGGCCAAATCTGGAGAATAAAGTGGGTGGAGAAGAAATTGGAAGCCAGTTCATAAACTTTTGCACTGTAACCATCGTCTTGTACCAAGATGCATTGTCTTGGTGAGAGAGCACATTTTTCTTTGCCATATGGGGCAGTTTTTTTTTCTTGATTTCTTTTAATTTGTCTAGTAATAGTATATAATACATACTATTGATGCTTTTCCCTTTCTGTAAATTTGTCTATGAAAATTACGCCATGTGCATCCCAAAAAACACTCGATAGAACCTTTCCGGCTAATGGTTGTGTCTATGGTTGGACGACTTTTTTCCACTGCTTTCCACTGCTTTCCACTCAATTGATTGCCGATTTGACTCTGGAGTACAATGGTGAATCCATGTTTCATCCATTATCACATATCGATGCAAAAAATTTTGTTCATTCTTCTTGAAGAGTTCAAACAGTGTTGTGAATCATCAACACGTTTTTGTTCGTTTTTGTTCCAGCGTGAGCTCCCATTTGATGTGAGTGATGTATGTTGTTAAGGATCACAAAATTAATCTCTGCATCGAAAAAAGTGTCTTTATCACTTATAGTTCTTCTGAAGGAACACTCAATAAAATTCCAACACGTTTGGTCAATTACAGTTTTAGAGACAATCAGCCATTTCAAGCGCAATGCCATCCTACCATGTAGTTAGATAATGGTCTGACAATGGTCATGTGTCTCCCTCAAAAATTACGCCAAATGTCGCCAAACTTGGCGACTTTTGTGTACGCGAGTATGTGTTTAATTCCCATATCTCAAAAATTATTAGTCATAGATTGTTGAAATTTCATATATAAGATTGTAGTAACATCTAGTTTTGCATCTCGATTTATGATTCCAATCTACTGGGCAGTTTATTGACAGGAGAAAGTCAAGTTTTTCTCAAAAGAATTTCAATATATCACTCAAAAGAATTTCAATATATTAATGTCTATATGTCTATGGATATCTTCAATGGATTATATCTGTAGTCAGTCATTGTTTGGTCCATTCTCACAATCGCACCATTTGTCACCGACCTTGGCAAGTTTTGCCAAATTATCGTCGAATTTGCCGCCAAGAATAATTTTGCTTTTTGCATCTCTAAAACTTTAAACCGTAGAATGTTGAATTTTTTAATTTAGAACTGTTGTAACATCGAAATGTGCGTCTCTTTTTTGATTGCAATCGACTGAGTAATTTATTTGCAGGGTAACCGAAAAGGCTTTAAATACATTACGATCTGTGGATACCTTCAATTCATTAAAAGTCTGTGATGAATCACTGTTTCGGCTTTAATCAAAAATTTCGCAACCTATCTCAAGCTTGTCGGCATTTGGCGAAATATTTCCCAGTAAAATGCCAAAAACAAATCTTTCAATTTGAGCGCAGTTGGGCGATATCTCAAATATTTGGCAAGAAATCGCTGAAACTTAATATTATAGCAGTATTTTATCTATTTCAAAACAAAATAAGTTTAGATGAAGTGCGCCGAACAGACGAGCAAGGAAGTCATGTGCTGTCCCCATCAGATTTGTTGTTAAAGTAGAAGTGTTTCGACACTAAAGTATAATATATTTCTCGGGCAGCACCCTTGACCGCCCAAACACTACAAACAATCATATAAGCGCCCATGGCCTTGGGTGGAGGATATGTTAAGGAGGTTGCTTTTAATATGTTTACGTTTATATTCTATATAGCAAAGAATAATATATTTTCAGGGGTTATACATTCGAGGGCATTTTTCTCCTTTGGTGATACACATAAAAGTTCCATTTTTTCTTAACAGCGGAAAATTCAAACATTTTTCTGAGAAAATTTGAGTTCGAACAAGAGTTCGATACTTATGTAACTGGAAGCGTTATACAAGCTGCATAATTCAAGTTACTCAAATTAGTGCGCAAACATAACGGTACCAGTCACATTTTCTGAATAAAAATACACTTTCATTGAACTTTCATTTCTTTATTGAATTATACTTTATAAGAAGTAATTTTTAGCAGCACAATAAGAGATGATTTGTGTTTATATAAAACCCTATAATTATTTACTTGTTGATGCTATTTAGCTGCTTAATTAGAGTTTGTTGTAAGGAACTACGGACATATTTCTTTTAACAGAGCGTATACTTTGACCGAGTATGATTTTTGTAATATTTTTGTTCATTTCATAACGTAGACAGAATTTGCAACTAATAAAATTATTAAATTTTCAAATTATTAAAATTATTAAATTCATTAAAATTATTAAAATTCATATTTAAAAGTAACTGCAAAACTAGAATTTATTGTGATAAATAGGATCCTTAATTATTAATTGCAATGGTTGTTTTGAGCTTGGAATGAGAATATACTGAGCATTTGTAACAGCGCCAATTCTCTTGGGGGAATAATGAAAAATGTTCACGTCGCTATTGGGCGACAATGTAGGTAATTCGTACATTTGTATCACTGTCAAAACAGACATGGGATTTCCAGAGGTGTTTCTAAGCTTCCAACTCTTCCTTATCTCAATGCTATGAAGTAATTATTCCGCTGGTCTGCATGTCCTCATTATAATATTAATCGATGTAAGGAAATCACAGAATTAAGTCACGGATTTTCAGAAAATATTTTAATATTTACATTTTTTTAAGTTAATAAACTTACTATTTTTTCGTAATTTGCTTTATATGAAATGAATTACTATCGAAAACTACACATTATTTTAAAATGTATGATAATTATGCACAAACCATAATTTTGGATGCATAGGAGTGCTTTGTTTTTCTTGCATTATTTTTTATTTCCCTGTTCGAAGTAGAAGGAAGTGATGAAGGAATTGATGGCGAAAAATTTGAGTTTGCAGATTGGGATGAAAAAATGGATTTTGAATATCGCTAAACTTACTTTTTGAAGAGTTTTTTCGAGACATCTCAACGTACGTATGTGTGTTTGTGAGTGCATATGCCATTTTGACCAACAGCAAGTCCATTTTGACAAGTTTTTTCCTCACGCCTGTAGCTATGTATGCACGCAACTTGAATATTTCTAAAACTATTAGTCGTAGAATGTTGAAATTTCATACTTACGACTTTCGTAACATCTAGTTGTGCACTTCCCTTATTCATTCCTATATACTGGATAGTTTATTTACAGGGCCTCTCAAAAGAATGTCAATACATTACGCTCTATAAACAATCATTCTTTAAAGCGTATTTTAGAGATATTCGGCTATTTGAAGCGAAACAAAATTGATAAATGTTATTCAGTATTGCAAAATGAAACTCTCCATCGAAATTGTCTTTATCATCTACAATTATACACGACCATTCAAAAAAATTTCAATATGTTAAGGTCTATGGCAGAGACAATCAGCCATTTCAAGCACAATTATCATCCTAGCATGTAGTTAGCTAATAGTTTGACGATAATCATGTGCCTTCCTCAAAAAATGCGCCAAAAATCGCCAGGCTTGGAGACTTTTTGTATACGTCTGTATGCATTTAACTCGCATATCTCTAAAACTATTAGTCTTAGAATTTTGAAGCTTTACATTTAAGATTGTTGTAACGTCTAGTTATTCCCCTACTAATTTTGTTCGAATCCACTGGATAGTTTATTTACAGGACCACGGAAAAAAGTTTCAATTAAGTTCTATGGCATTAGGGTGGAGTGAAAAACTTTTCTTTCGAAATTCATATTGCCCTGTTATATGGTGCGAAACTGGCTAGAAAAAATTGTCTCAATATTTCAGCTCAAAATTTGCATCTTCAGATACCACACCTCAAGGGACTATTTGTGATGCCTTATTTTAAAAGCTTTTCGTGCGTTTTCATCAAAATAATAACATTAATAAATAAATTAATTAATGTTATTATTATTTTCAATATTAATTAATTGTACTGTTTGGAAAGGGGGAAAGATTATGATGCTGCGGAAAGATCAGCTTCTTTTTAGTTTTATTTCAAGCTCAAAATGAATGATCATGATCAAAGCTTAAAATAGTCAAATTTTAGATTCTGTTGCAAAAGCATTTCTTCAATTGACCACGTTTTACTGATCATTCAGCTTACTATGTTTTCATTAATAAATTGCTTTATTAAAGCGTTGTATCCAGATGTCAGTGCTGGTAACAGTTTTTTTATCTCTTTGTACGAAGTAAAAGGTTATATGATCGCGTTAAGTTATGTGAGTAACTTATGTGTGTGTCGTAAAGTTATGTGATCGCGAAAAATTTCAGTATTCAGATTTCGATGAAAAAATGGTTTTCGACCAGCTCTAAATTTACTTTTAAGAGATTTTTTAATAGACATCTCATCGTAAGCATGTATGTGTGTTCATATAAATACATTTTGACCGACAGCGAGTCCGTTTCGACCAGTTTTTCCCTCACGTCTGTATGAACGTATGTACGAAACTTTCATATCTCAAAAACTATTAGTCGTATAATGTTGAAATTTTATAGTTAAGATTTTTGTAACATCTTGATGTGCACCTACCTTTTTGGATCCAATCGACTGACTATATTATGTACAGGGCCACCCAAAAGGTTTTTCATACATTACGCTCTATGCGCAGAAATTCATTAAAGCGTTATTTTACAGATTTTATGTTCTTTCAAACGAATCAAAAGTGATATATGTTATTAAGGATTACAAAATGAATCTCTCCATCGAAAATATTTTCGTTATTATTTATCGTTCTTCGTCAAGAACTCTAAAAAATATACAACATATTACGGTCAATGGCAGTTTTAGAAATATTCAACCATTTCAAGCACAATACCATCCTACCATATAGTTGGATGTGTCAGATAACGGTCGTGTGCCTTCTCAAAAATTGAGCCAAAAGGCGCCAAGTTTTCGATTTCTGGTGTTCGTATTTATGCAACTCGCATATTTCAAAAACGATTAGTTGTACATTGTTGAAACTTTATATATAAGATTATTGACTTATATATAAGAACTTTATATATAAGTTCCGTAATATCTGGTTGTGTACCTCGATTTTTGGTTCCAATCTACTGGACAGTTTATTTACAGAACCAGCCAAAAGAATTTCAATGCATTAATGTCGATGGACATCTGTATTATGTCTGCAGTCAGTCATTGTTTGGTCCATGCCCAAAATTTCTACATTTGTCATCGACGTTGGAGAGATTTGCCGAAATATCGCCAAATTTGTCGCCAAAAATAGTTATATATTTCCCATAACTCTAAAACTGTTTACCGTAGAATGTTGAGACTTTATATTTAGAATTAGTGTAACATACAATTGCACATTTCTTTTTTGATTGAGATCGACTGAGTAATTTATTTATAGGGTCACCCAGAAGATTTTTTAATGCATTAAGGTCTATGAATACCTTCAATTCATTAACAGCCTGTGATGAATCACTAATTCGACTCTGACTTAAACCTCACTAAGTATGTCAAGCTTGTCGGCTTTTGGCGAAATATTGCCCAATTAATCTCCAAAAACAAATCTTTCAAATTGAACCGATCATGGCGATATCTCAAATATTTGGCAGGAAATCGCTAAACCTTAGCATTGTTGCAGTATTTTATCGCTTTCAAGGGGGAAAAAAGTTTAGATGAAGTGCACACACAGAAAATATTTATGATTTAACGGACGTACAAGGAAGCCACGTTGTGTTCACTTCAGATTTTTAGAAACAAGCACCGTCTTAGGACTTCCATCGAAATTCGAAGGGATCTCTGAAGAAGATGACGGTTATGTTAGTCTCGAAGCCAAGTGTCGGATAACAATTCCCAGTGAAACTCCCTCGGCCTAAAAGACGGAGCAAATAAGAATATCACTATCAAACAACCGTTGTTTGTGATGGAACTGAATATCGGGTAGGTTAGCTGATGCTATTGCATTATTGGTGCTTCGTGATATAAGGATAGTATCCAAAGATATTCCATCTAAAGTTATTGACCGAAGTAAGTTAAGAGAACGTCGGAAGGTTCGATCACAGCTTAATACTACACAAGTGAGGCAGTCTTTGTTACGCTGTCTACGAAAGAACAAAACTATAATGAAAGAAAAGGGGCGAAGTTCTTTATGTAGTACTAAAGTTGTCGAAGAGCAAGAGTATATTATTCTGCAGTCAAAACTCATGCAGGACATGTGACTCCGGATTCAGGCTCAAGTGTGGATATTATATGAATAATCATCAACTTCCTTATCCAAAAATACTTTCACACATTTGAAACTAGTTACTTTTGGTTGTGATGGAACTAACGGCAACGCTGGGAAGAAAAATGGCACCATAAGGCGGCTTGAAATCATCATTGGCCATAAATTTCGATGGTTTGCATGCGTACTGCATGCTGCTCACTCTGAAAGCATTCACTTGACGATGCTGTTAAATGAGCGTTTACATATTCCAAACCTTGAACTCCAAAGAATACTGACAGCAAATAAAAATGACAGGGAATGGAAAAATATCTAAATTTGATCTTCCAAATCTAAATTTAGAAGCAGAGGAATATTTTGGGGTGAATTAGTGGAAAAATACTTTTGAACCACTAGATAGCATGAGCCCCATTGGCGAAGACATTGCAAGTATGATCAGAAAGTTTTTACAATTTGAAATAGAGAAGCTCTTTTCCTATTGTCAAGCACTAGAGAGACATGTACGACTAGTAACATTATCTTTATAAGTAGCATGTGGGGCAAAAGGCAGGGACAGATACATTCGCAGTGGAATCAAGTCACAAATGGAACTTTCAAAGTTTCACACCAGAGTTGATTATTTTGGCCCCCACGTGGAATTCAAAATTCAAGACTGATAATAGCAAAATGATTTATTAATCGATACGACTCCACCAGTACATTGTATATAAAAACATTATTAAATTTACTATCAATTTCTTTTCTATATCTGTGTGCTCCATTGCACACGTCTGTGTGTAAATATTAATAATCTTTAAAAATAAAGGCTATGTAAATATAAGAGCTATGTATTCAACATACAAGCAAATGACTTGCGACGACCAGTTGCAGGTTTGCGATGCGTTTTTGAAATGACAATGTTTTCCTGTTTCCTTTTAAGGATCAGAATTGTTTGTTAGTCAGAAAATAAAACTCCTGTGAACATTAAAATATAATTATTTTTTTTCTACTTTTTTACGATAACATTCCTTTTCGACCCCCTGTATCGAATTTAAAGAAGATGGGTGATTGAGCTGGTGGGATTATATGGCAGTGCTGTCTGGGTTGAAAAATCTAGTTGTTATTCCAGTAGTGTTTGAGTAAGCGAATTTAATTCCCCGAAAATTCACACGAATTATTGGAAGATCTGTATTTCCTGGAATACAGCCATTTTAATATAACAGCCACCACATTAGTGAATATGGCTGATACGACGCTGTTTACTACGCGCTTGAACCCAAACAGAATTAAATTCTCTGCCCTGTATATTCCACAAACTACTGATTTGTTAACAGCTTAGTTTAGTAAAGGATGTCATTAAACCAGTTGGAATCAATAAATACAACAGAAAAAATAATTTTCTTTGTGTTTCTGCAGTTATGAAATTAAGGGTACCACTACTGGTGACTACTCAGCAGTAGTGGTGCCCTTAATTTCATAACTGACTCATTAGCATTTTCCAACAAAGGTGAAATTTTTATATTGACGTCATTTCCGTAATGTATGACGTTTATGACGTAATTTTCGTGTTTTATTTTTTTAATGCAATAAGATGATGAAATGTATGATGTAATTTCCGTATTCGTAATCACGTCATTTCCGTAAGCCTAGTGAAGACGTGAAAGCTTCAGTTAAGGCTACTATTGAGCTGGCTCATAACCTCTTTGTTCGTTTCCTAACCACGAGGTTTTATCAAAACGAAACCATAAGTTGGCAATACTTTGCACGATTATCGTTTTCATTGTCATATCACACCACGTGGTTGTGAAAAAAGAAAGCCGGAATGATTCAGCCTGTATCAAAGGAGCTCTAGCTTCAGTTGTTGAGCTTCCTATATCTTGGATTTGCCTGTTCCAGACAATGGAGTTAATTTTTAAAAAGTCAGTCTAACGAAAAAAGAATACCACGTACCAATTTTACATACTGGGATTAGTAGAGGTCTATATATTGTAAAATAAAAATTCCCTTAGTTAATAACTCTTGGAACCCTATTTTCGGAAAATTTTGCATCTCTTTCTTACAACATTCTCAAATTTCTTGACTTTCTCATAAATTGTTTTAGGTGTCTGTAAATATATATTCTTATTTGGAACTCATTTTAAACACACATGTGTGATGCAGATCACATATTCTCATTTTTCTGCCATTTCGGTTTTTAAATCTGTATTTTAGCTTTTCCCGTATGCATTATTCTTTTTGTTTATTTATCTCTTCATTCTAGCGTCGTTGTGCTAAAAATAGATTAGATTACGTTCGTGTGCTATCGCAGCGACTTTCCGATTCTCCTCTTGGCATCCTGCTGGCGTAAGTTATATTTTTGTTGCCCTGCCTCATCTTTAAAATTATTTGCTCGCGATTACGTCATTTTAATTTTATTGGATTAACTTTTAGGGTTGCTCTGGAATTGGCGTTATTGATCTCAGCCAGGTGTTTGTTCTCGCCAATGGGTAATTCTGTGCTGGCGTATTTTTTAAGTTATTCCATCTTAATTTCATTGTCCATATAGGACGTAATTTTTATTTCGCTGGGCCACCACCATCCGTTGTAATAAGTTTATATTTCAATAGTAGCTTTTTAAAGTATTTAACGTCTTTTTATTATATTGCAACTAAGTGTATCGAACCTGGATTTTCATGTGTCACAACGCAGTCTTAATAATTTAAAACAGCCTAACTAATTAACTTCTTTACATAAATTGGTGCCTACCCAGGCACTTATGTTGCATTTATTCTGGTGGTGGCTTAGCAAAATGGCGGAATGAACTAGCCCGATCAAGACACTTCTTCACTCCAGTGCGTCTACTTGCATGGTGGATGCACATTCCGGCCCCGGCAATGCTATTTAACTCTAGTGATGTGACTTTCGTTTTATGGAACACGGAGCTCCTTGGATTAATTCATAATTGATGTTGATGTTCCTGTCTTGTGGTGACTTCATTGCGTTTCCCTAACAGGACTGTTGCTCTGTGAACGTCGTCAGTGAACGGACTACGCCTACTATGCATCACCCTTCACAACGAATTTTTGCGTGAGTAGATAAAGACGGCATATGTCCCATTATTTACATTTCTGTGACTTTCAGGAGATGCTAATTCCAGCTTCCCATCGAAGTATGTTTTGTTTTTACTGTCCGGCATTACGGAAGAGACATACAAATACCGAACTGTGCAAATAACCGTAATATCACGGCAAATTGGGAATTTGCTTCCGGACGTCCTGCAGTCTCCAGTGTTTTTATTTTTTTCCGTGCATTGCTCGATCTGCCATCAACAGAACTCGGCGAAGACTATTTTTTCCCCTCCAGTGCTGGGCGATTTGTTTTGTTTTTTAAATGTGCGCATTCGTGATACACCGACACCTCATACTATGCTTTGTGATGCCGTTTGAACTGGTAATTTAATGGACATTATGTTTTAAGTATGACTAATGAAAAGTTTTTGCTAAAATTTTTATTTACTGAATAACTAAAGTTTTATTCTTGGAAAACTTGGTAAGTCATTTATAAGTGCAGTTTTTCGAATACTAATACTACTACTACTAATAATAATAATAATGTTCATATTGTCTTAACATCCATTTTTTTTAGTGTGCAAATAGCACATGCTAAATAGGGTTTTTAGACATACGTGTCAAACAAAATATTTAATATGTTAATTTTTTTTCTTTATTATTTTACTGCTACTAAGGATTTATAAAAAAATAATTATTGTTTTTCAACCATTTTTATAAATTTGTTTAATTCTAAATTAGTACTCCTTTTATAGTATATATGACATTAATATTTTACTGTTTAATACAATTTTCTTACATATTTTACAATTGGTTATTGGATTGCAATTCACACATATTTAATTATTTTAATACACTTCTTAAATTTTTTCTTCTTTATGCACTGTGTTTCGTTTACTCACGATAAATATCATTATTACTCATTGCTTTATATGTTTACTTTTGTGTACAGACCTTTTTATGTGTTTAATTTTCTATTTGCATACATATTCATTCTTGTGATTTTAAATTATGTTTGCGCTTTTGCTCACATTGTATTTTACATTTTTATGTTCATTTTTCATCCTCTATGAGGTACACATACATCCTTATATTTTCCTCACTCTTTATATTTTGATAATCATGGCAAAGACTTCAATTATATTTCTTTCCACACTCTTCCATTACTTAAGTCCATAGCAAGTCCTTTCCAAGGCACACACTTTTTAAATACACTGACACACTGCACTTTTGCATATTAAAGTCCATGGCACAACATACATATACTTTCAGCTTTTTTTTCTTACCTCACAATATACTGTTTCTATTTTTATCATATATTTTTACACATTATTTTCTTTTCTTTGAACATGCTATTATTTACAGTCACCATGTTGACCGATTTTTTTACACATTACTTGTTTTGAACACTTCTTTTTTAAAGAGTACCTTATATTTTTGTGTTTCACTCCATTTTTTTTTTGGCCTTTTTTAATACAACTTTTACATGCTTACCATAAGTTGTACAGTTCAAACATTTTTACATTTTTTAGATACACTGTTTTATTATTTTGTTTTTTTCCTGCCATTGGTATGCCTCTGTTTAATACATGCATTCTTTGGAAGAGTATAGTGGTATTCATTCGATTACCTTTTTTTTTCCTTTTCACAATTACACAATATGACACATTGTTTTTTGTACTTGAAGTAAGATTCATAGATGAATAATCACTGATCTTACTTGAAGAGTCACTGAAGTGTGTGTTTGTCCACAATTACACTTTTTCACATTTACTTGCATTTTTTCATGTTGTTCTTTTTTTATTTACATTGCTTACACATGACTATGACTCTCAACCTTTTCACACACTTGATTTTTTTTTTCATCACACTTGTGTTGTCTTATATGTTACACACAAAATGTTCACACTCATCTTCTGCTCATTGAGTTCATTATGCTTGTCCTTCCACATTTTGTTATACACAAAATTTTTGAATGTTTGTTATTTTTTTCTCAAACATTTTCACTATGATGTACTGTAGTACATTACAAAATATTTTGAACACATTGTATTTGTCTCTAGGCACTCTTTTGTTTACACACACAAACGTAACACTTTATTTTGATCTCTTTTTTTCACTTTCTACAATGTGAAGTATTTACATTTCTTGTGTATCTTTCTGTAAATTAATACAACTTTAATGTATCAAGTACTCACTGTGTTATAAAAACCTACATTGATATGCATTTTCAGAGTGTTTATACTTAATTGATTATTTGAATTATCTTTATTCCTTTTTTAGTGATTCTTTTGTGAAATTTTGTTTCTTTAGTTATGTACGTAATAAAATATATATGTGGTGATCATATTAACTCTTAAGACTTTTATAAGTGAAACTTTGATAGTATGTATTTTCAGAGTATCAGTAATATTTTGTTGTTTTGTATTTGCAATTTTACTCAATTTTTATTTGTACTTGTGTGTTTTATTTTCTTTCACATTTTTGTCACTTTTAAAAAAATTAATGTGGTGACTTAAGTAACGCAACAATTCTTTTCTTGAATGTCTTATAGTCCAGTCATTTGGTAGTTTTACCTGGAAAGTTTTCCGGGAGTTTTGAAAGTGGGCAAATTTATAGATTTTGATGTGCTCTTTCCGAATTTCAACTTTGCCCCCTCGTGCCTTTGCCGCTCGCGCCGCTATATTCGAAAAATGGCGCCCAAAAGCAGTTTTTTGGCAATATCTCCTTTCCGACTCGTTTCACGAAAAAAAAAATAATTACAAAAACGGAAACTAGAGAAAATTTCCTACAATTTATGTAATTACCTTTTTTTTCGTGAAATCAACAGTTTTGGCGTACGAGCGCCGCAAAGTGTAGTTCAGTATGTGTTTTGGCCAAACAACGCATTTTACACCATCTTGTGAGGTAAAGTAAGCGGCGTTGTTTTTCGTTTTCCCGTGGTATCCCCAGTAGGCCCCATTAGTTGTTGGCGAAGATGTAGATCTTCTTATTGTTTTGATGGCTGTATCTACGCGTTAAATCATATATATTCTCAAACCAGGAGAAGTAAAAATTTCGCAACAAATATATTCAACAAAAAGTATCATAGAAAAACCAGCCGCAGATCACATTTTATTCTTGCATGCCTTCAGCGGCTGTGATACATTATCAGCATTATTAATCTAGGAAAAAGGAAATTTATTGATGTACTCCGAAAAAATCCAGATTTAAACGTGGTTACTCAGCTATTCAAAAATCCGAATGCTGATCCGGAGAGCATTGCTAAAGCTGGAGAAAGCTTACTTCTTGAATTATACAGTGACAGTAATGTGAAAAGTAAGAAAAGTATGTCTTTAAATAACTATAGATATGCATTAGGATGCAGTGAAAAAACTTTTTTTTTAATTTCAAAATCCAATAGCGACCAAAAGTTGTGTTTTGTATTGAAAAAGAAAAATGCAGAATTTCAAAAATTTTTAAATATATCTTGAGGGTCCACTATTGCACCAAAGTATCACAAAAATTCAAAAAATTGAGTATTTTAGCATTATTTATAAGATAAAAAAAATATGTTTTTTAAAATCCAATTTCGATAAAAATTTGGGTTAAATGATATTTAGTGGCAGTGCAAAATTTTAGAATTGTCAGAAAATATCCTGAGGCTCCACTGCAGGGAATAGGGAAGTACAATCAGAGGGAAAAAATCTCTTTTCATTACAAATAATTGCTTAGCTGAAAATGGTTTTAATAGTTTGACAAAGTACATATAAAAGGAAAGAAAAGTTGTGAACGTTTAACAGTTATTTAGAATGTCACATTTTTTTACGGAAATTTATTTTTTTTTTAATTTATTTTAATGGCATTATTTAGAAAATGTCGAAAAATTGAGGTTGTAATTCCATCCCTTTGATTTCCACGAATTCATCATTCCTGATTTATGAAATAAGTGGTGGTGAAGTAATTTGGATATGAGAGCATTTCCAATCAATCAAATCAATATAATCCTTCAACTAGAAATTCAGCATTGGAACATTGAAATCTCTTACATTTTGGATTTTGGGTTGTTCTCGGGCTTGCAAAATTCTGCGAGCGGCCAGATCTTGGATGTGTGTTCTCTTGTCTGACAGCATAGACAAAAGAATGTTTTCAGGGTGGGCGAAGAACCCATTTTCGCTGAATAACAGGATCGCTAAGGTATCGGGGGCAGCTTGATCATACGCTATAAGTGGATAGCTCAACGTATGCATGATGGAGATGATTTCATCATAAACCAAACTGGGCAATATACTTTGGCAATGTAGGATGTTATTGCTATGAGATCATGGATTTGGCTCAGCAACATATAAGTGCAAAATTCGGTAAGCTGTGATTAACTGTGGGATAGGAGTTAGCTGTGGGCTAGGAATAAACTTAACAACAGGCAGTTCACTATTTTTCAGTTTTTTTTTTCCGACCGTACTAGAAAAATCTCATAGCCTAACAGTAAGCCCATCTATATATTCTATTAAGTGCCTGAGCAGCAGCTCATTTGCATGAAACAGGCAAATTAGCCATTGCAGTGGCTTTTGAAGCTCTCTTTCCGTCAGTTTCATGACACCACCTTCACGTCCGGTGTTGACTACTGTGCCATCACAGCCAACAGTAAGTAACATGTCAGTAAATGTTTTTCTTTATAAGAGGATTCAAATTGGCGTGTTTAATAGCTGCTGCTGAACCATTTGCAAGAGAAACATGACCCAAGTATACGTCATGAAGCTGATTTACTAGAGGCACATGCTCTTCCATAATTGTTTCTTGATGATAGACTTCTCCTCCATAGAAAGTGTAGAATCTTTTCTACCATCGAAAAAAATACCCCAGACATACTTTCTTCATTCTTGTCTTGCAGAATTTTGCAGGTTTCCCGTCTTTCTCATGTAACCTTGCTTGCATCCATAACATTTGGCATCATATCTTTAGATATTATACCCACGTCCTTCAATACCGCTGAAGCAATCATTGTTGCTAACCTGTCAGAAACCGCATACTGATCACAAACCTTTGGAAATGTAGGCAAGCTAACTCATGTTTGCGAGGTGCTGTTTTTTTTTCCTGGTAGATGTAATCAGGATCAGTTACCTTATGAAAGTTATTGTCCGAAATTTCTTCTTCATCAAAATTTTCCGCTGAATAGTTATAATAGATTTTTTACTTTTTTTTTTCAAGACGACTTGCTTCCAAAAACTTTCTTTCATTTTTCAGCATCATTCTTATAGTTTCAATCTTAATACCGCCAATAGAAATGTTACGTTCGCCAATCTGGTCCTTCAGAAAGCCTGCTCTTTTATGGGAACTTTACGAGAACGCTCGCATTTGCACTTATCAAATTAGCATTTGCAAGCAGCAGTATCAAACAACTTTTTACACTCAACTAAAAAACTATTAACTTTTTGCTGGACAGTCTCACTCTGTTTCATATTACTGCTAAAATTTCTTAAGGTTTTGATATTCATTGAGAAATTATCGAATCATTTGAAGAATTCTTTCTCTAGAAAAATTGAAATTGAGGCACGATTCCAAATTAACTCTAATCTATCGGTTATGATTACAGAAATTTCGCTGACTGTAGATTCCTTTGATTTCTTATCATGTTTCAAGTTATTCTCTACAAATAAATGAAACCGCATAATTTCTTCGTATGGGAGCAACATATTATCACCTAACTGCTTTGGTTTTCCAAGAATCAGGTCTTCAACATCACCTCTAGTTTTCACATTCAAATTCATGCTGAAATGCAATATCAAAGCAGGAATAAAATGCTGTGTTGCCTTCTAAATAAATTCACGTTTAGCTAAACAGCTTTTAATGTCTAGAAATAGAATTCACAAATACACAAAACGAGTTGCGAGATAATCTCACAGCAATAATTTCCTTTCAAAAGTAAATACATTGCGCAGTGAAAAATACCATCAGCGCCACCTGGTTCTGATTAAAAAGGAAAATTTTGCTCCGTTTGTTCTTTGCACGGGACCCTCAATATATATTTTAATACTTTATTTTAAATATAGTTATTTGTAAATGAACAATGGAAAAGTTTTTCCTTCAAGCAAATTTTTGTTTAAAAAAATGATTTTTTTTTCTTTTTTGGCCTTTTTTGTTCGCTTTAGTGGACCCTCAAGATATTTCCCGACAATTCTAAAATTTTGTACAGTCATTGAACAGCATGTAATCCAACTATTTTTTGCTATTGTATATTATAAATCATAGTTTTTTGTATTTTATAAATAATATTAAAATACTCTGTTTTTCGAATTTTTGTGACATTTCGGTGCAATAGTGGACCCTCAAGATATATTTAAAAAATTTTGAAATTCTGGATTTTTCTTATTCAGTACAAAACACAACTTTTGGTCACTATTGGATTTTGAAATTTAAAAAAAAGTTTTTTTCACTGCACCCTAATATGCATGCTTCACAATATCAGCACATAAAAGTAAATTTAGTATTGCGTCGCTACCACCAACAGAAGGAACAAGACAACATTCTCTCCGAACCTATCATCAGGTTCAGCAGTGTTATGGGAATGAACAAAATACAGAGCGATGGTGGTGGAAAAGAAACAAGGACGGACTAATGCCTTTCACCACACTCGAGCCCCCAGCACCGGAAAGCTTGTTAAAACTTATTTCTTGCAAACGCAGAAAGAGATATCAGAAAGCCTGTGGATGCAAAAGACTGGGTTAAAGTGCTCCTTTATATCAACACCTCCTAGATATAGAAAGCCTAACAACTGAAGCTTTGACGTCACCACTAGGCCTTCAAGAGTGACGTCATCACAGTTTTACTTTCATAAAGTAAAACTATTTAAATTCTATGGTGAATGCAACAAATATTAGAAAATAAGACTACTTAAAGATAAAAAATAAAATATCTTTGTGATACAAAACAATTCATTATGATCTATTTCCTTATTACACTACATAATTAGTTACAGATAAAAACTTGCCTTTTGCCGTAAAATTAAAATTTTCTATCTCAAACCAGTAAAATGCTGTTGTGCGTGAGTAAATTCACCAGAAATTTTAAATAGTTTTACTTTATCAGAGTTAAATTGTTATGACGTCATTCTTGTAGGCCTACTGATGACGTGAAAGCTAGGGGACGTACCTGTTGTTAGGCTTTCTACATCTAGGAAGTGTTGGTTATATGCACGAATTGCAATGGTACCTGTGATAACTCGCAAGTTCCATTACAAGATAGTGATGAAGAGGAAGAATCGGAGACTATTTTCGAGCAAAGGTATGATGAAATCGAGAACGAAGAAGATTGCGATGAAACTGATAATCCCATCGCGGCTGATGTAATTTCGGGCTGTGAGAATTCGATCGGTACTAGAGACAATGAACTTGCAACACCTGGTCAAGAACAGCGAAGCGAAGGAGAATGCGCTAAATTGTGGATTAGTTAAATCAGGGATGGACAAACTTTTTCGGTCGCGGGCCAAAAATCGAAAAAAAAAGTTTGGCGGGCCAAGTTAAATTTTTCTAAATTTTAAAAACAATATACAACTATTACAATTTAAATATGCTAATGAGATGAATGAAATTGCTATTTCATTTTTAAAAGTTCCTTATATTGAGGTTCGAAGTGAGATATACTCATTCTAAAGAACGAGGCTAAATGCTCATCTGCCAGTCTACTTCTGAAAGAATTATTTCTAAGGTTTATAGTTGAAAACACTTGTTCACATATATGAGATGAAGCAAACATAGCACTGATTTTCTGAGCGTGAGATATTAAACTTGGGAAACGATAATGATTTGTAAAACTCTAACTTTGGAATATTTAGAAACAACTGCTTGTGGTGATCGTTAGATTGCAACTCAATTAATTCAAGCTGCAAATCTGACCTCATTTCTTCACAATTTAAGTTCAAAGGCATGGTAAAAATATCCAATTCTGTTTGAATGGCACTGAAATCTTGAAATCTGCGTTCGAACTCAAAATGCAGTTTTTTCAAGCCATCTTCATAATTCTTAAGCTCCTCTTCATTTATTGAGAGTATTGAATTTAACCTCGAGGAATGAGACAAGTTTACTTACCTGTTACATCTTATGTGTGTTTTTTACAGTGTTTTTTATTTACTTTAATGAGACAAGTCATTCTTAACTAGCTATCCAGCAAACAGATTAGGTTTTAGTTTAAAAGCTTTGAGATGGGCCCAGATATCGTCGATAAATGGATTTTTTCCTTGCATCTTGACATTCAAGTTGCTCATATGACAAAGAAGATCTGTGAAAAATGCGAAGTCCGAAAGCCATTCTGTATCTTCTTACATTTCGCACTCCGCAGAATACTGTCTCTCATGGAAGAACGACACAATGTCGTCTTTCAGCTGCCAAACTCGCTCAAAAACACATCCTGCAAAATTCTATCTGCGGGTCGGATAAAATCCTCCGGCGGGCCGGATAAAATCCTCCGGCGGGCCGTATTTGTCCCGTGGGCCGTAGTTTGCCCATCACTGAGTTAAATGCATGTGGATTAGGCCTACTGGGGATACCACTGGAAAAAAAAAAAAAAGAAAAAGAAAAAAAACGCCGCTTACTC
The DNA here is from genome assembly GCA_038373885.1 of Cheiracanthium punctorium. Classification (NCBI taxonomy): domain Eukaryota; kingdom Metazoa; phylum Arthropoda; class Arachnida; order Araneae; family Cheiracanthiidae; genus Cheiracanthium; species Cheiracanthium punctorium. Next base: position 450,440 of record JAWZYV010013388.1, read on the forward strand.
TACCTCACAAGGTGGTGTGGAAATACGTTGTTTGTGACCAAAACGCATACTGAAGTACACTTTGCGGCGCTCGTACACCAAAAATATTGATTTTATGAAAAAAAAAGGTAATTACATAAATTCTAGGAAATTTTCTCTAGTTTCCTTTTTTGTAATTGTTTTTTTCGTGAAATGAGTCGGAAAGGAGATATTTCCAAAAAAGTGCTTTTGGTGGCCATTTTTCGAATATAGCTGCTCGAGCGGCAAAGATACGAGGGGGCAAAGTTGAAATTCGGAAAGAGCACATCGAAATCTATAAAATTGCCCATTTTCAAAACTCCCGGAAAACTTTCCAGGTAACACCCCTTTTTGTTGACCAAATGACTGGACTATTAGAAACAATTACTTTAGTCAATATTTTCTAGAAGATGTCCTCAAATGTCTATTTTTTTATTTTCATGACTGCATTTTACGATCATATTTACAGTTTATTTAAATTTCATTCCACGTTTAAACCTACATTTCAGAACTTTCAAAATTAAATATCATCATGTTTTTGCTACTTAAAATTCTTCTCCTACCTTCACATAATTATTAATTTTCTTGTTAGACGCTGATATATTGATGTATGTCTGTTTATTTATCGAGGTATCCCGCTTGATTGGAATTTGTGCATGTTTTGTGTGCTGTCTGGCCGGACCAACAGGTATCACAGGTGTGTTTGGAATTTGGCTGTATCTGTCAATATATCGTTGTGTCTTCGTTAAGTTAATGTCTTTTAAGATCAACACTTGATAAATTAGGACTTCTAAAGTAAATAATAACAACTAAAAATTAATAAAATAGTAATTGATAATAAAATATAGATTGACATTGTATTAAAATAAATTACATAAACAATAGTTACAATTCAACAGAACATACACCGTTTCGAAGGTCATTTTTAAACATTATTTTATTGTAATTAAATTGATGTTCATAGATTGTACTGTGAATAGATTCATTTTTTTCTCCAAAACAAAAATGCCTTATAATTATTTTGTGTGGGTATATTTCGTATTGAATAGGTGTTTATTTTTCTCCTCGTATGTAGTATACATGTTTATATGTTGCCAGATAATTTAAACTGTTGCTACCACGTGTTGTTACCATGGTACAAAACTTGTATAGCCATCAAAGCAATTTTTGAATGGCATATTATAGTAAATTTACATATCCACAAATTTTATTGCTTGATTTTTTTTTTTCATGCATGCATTCTTATGTTTAAAAGACCTTATTGTTGTAACTACTGAGCAGCGCTGCTTCATCATGATCATGTTAATTTGTTTTTAAAAAAAAGCATATTTAGAGTATTCAGTCACTGCAATTCTTAGCAGTAATCTGTGATGTGCATATGAGCTTGAAATGCTCAATTAAAGACAAAAGGGTGTGCTGAAATGCCCGTTATTTAAAAAAAAGGGGGGGTGCTAAAATGCCCTTTGTTTGAAAGAATATGGTGTGTTAAAATGCCCCTTAGTATTGTGAGCTAAATGCTCCATTTTTGTTTTGTCGACATTTAATTTTTATTGCTAGCATTATTATTTTTATTGTGTCATGACATTTGTTTCCCTCTAAACATTTATTAGGTGGTGGTCAGCAGTAATTTTGCAATTGTATAATTTTGACTGAATATGCTTATGATTTTCTTAATTGTTTAAGCCAGCCAAACAGAGCATTTAATTTAATATTTTAAGGACATTCCCAGACAGCACAGCAAACTTGCATCAAACTGCCAGCAAGCTTGATTTATCAAGTCAATAAACTTGAATTAAGCTTGAAAATTTCAAGCGTGTAAGCTTAATGCAAGCTTGAATCAAATGTTCTAGTTTACACTTGCCCAGCTTGCATTAAGCTTGACATTTCAAGCTTGAATAAAGCTTGACATAGCAAGCTTAATTTCAAGCTTAAAAAATTTTCCTAAAAAAATTTCCTAAATACACGGGGCGCCGGCAGGCGAACTCGCCCCACATATTTTATTTTGCCATGCATTTTCCCCCTCTACGCTGAAATTTCAATTTAATTTTTTTCTGTTTCCATCAAGTGTCCGCCTCTAGAATAGAACCCGGGACCTTTGGGTTGGGAGGGGAGCGTCCTATCCGTTGCGCCAATCTGAGTCGGGCTGATATGACTAAAGTTTGAAGTGACTGTTAGGGTTATTTCTGGCCAGATTGATAAGTGGCCGATGCCGATCTTTTTCTTTTATTTTTCCATGGGATGAATCAAAATTAAAATAATGTTATGTGTGATTTATAGACTCTACTAATAGGGAAATAAACATAATATAAACTTAACAGCAGCATACGTTTTAAAACTTTCAATATCACGACACTCATGTTGGTCAATACTGGCCAAAATCCAGACAAACGACTGATTTTGAAATCAATTTCGTAGTATAATTGTATTTTATTTTGAAGAATTTCCATATTTGGAAATATAGAATTTTTTTTTTAATTCTACGGTCAAGTACATTTATCACTGATGATAAATTATTTTGTAGCGGCCGGAAACCGCCTCATTCTACCACCCATAAAGTGAAGTATATTAACTAACTAAATTGTGTTAATTATATTAAAATTAATTTTTAGGGCTAATGAATTAGTTAATGGAATTACTAATGTTAATTAAATGTAAATAAAACTAAAACTCCCCTCGTGTTACACTTCAGAGGGGCTTATCCCATTCATTCCTTCCCCTTGCGTGTTCTAATGTCCGGGTTTTGTGCGATAATAAAATAAAACACAACTTTTACGATATTATATGAGAAATTTGAGAAACGTTAGACAATTAATGTCCATTCTCTTTCACAGATGGTGCCATCACTGCACGCTTTCGAAAGGGAAAATCAAGCTATTGAATTGAACTGTCAAGCTTGTATTAATACGTCAAATTCAAAGAAATGTCAAGCTTGATTTAAGCTTATGTGCTGTCTGGGTTAATTGTAACTAATTAAAAAAAAATTTCCTGGTTGAGGGGAGTATATATATGTGATGCAGATCACATGTTTAATTTTATTAATCATTTAATTTGGCTTTCTTTAATCTAATCTATCCAAAATTAGTGCTGTAAAAGTAACGACAAAATGAGTATCCGTATGTATTTGTTACTTAGATGTTCGCTATTCGTTACTAAGTATTCGTTACTCGTTACTTTCGTTACTACTAATAGAATCGGTAATAGGGTGTTATATAGTGCCCCATAACAACACATCCGGGACAGTGTTGTTATGGGTATATGCCGCCCATACATAAACCCATAGCAAAACCTAACCAAAAAGAATTTTTTTTAGCGAAGTTGTACAAAGTTGTATTTAGAGCTTATTTTCTCTGATTTACAGATTGTTTTTATACACATTTATGGTTTTATACAATGCTAAATTATCCGAATTACTGAGTGCACATAGAAATCTTCCAAAGACATATGCCATTCTTTTCTTTTCTCAACCACCCCCCTTTTTTTAATTCTGAACGCTGGTTTAACCTGTTCATTCTTATCATAAAAAGTGTAAAGGAAAGCTTGTGACTCGTGTTTTTTCTGGGTTGCGGGTTCCGGAATACTGAGATCCAGGGATTGGGCCACATATATAAAATTCACAGGGCAGGGGATCTCAGTATGATATCAACTACTTTGCGTTTCTACAAGCATAATATCTTTATTATTTGTGAGTTCTTATTTCATATCAAAAACTTCTTTTGCTGGATCATTTTTCGAAGTAAATTAAAAATTACCATATTTTAATTTAAAATTGTTTAATTCAGTGAGAATTATCTATTTTTAAGATATTTCCAGTTCTATTTCTGCACTTTTGGGATGAAAGGGGTTAGCCCCTTCTGTGGGTGCATATATGAGAGCATTCTTTAAACAAAAATTATCACTCCTTTCATACAGAAAGAATGGTTGCACCGGATTATGCGTATTCCATGAGTTCATGGAATAAAATGTACCATAAAATAGGGCAGATGCCTCCCTAAACACCGACATTTTAGAAACATACTGAACTTTATTGAAATATTTTAATACCAGTGGCTTACGCAGGAGTGGGCATAGAAATCCCGGGTCGCTCCCAATTTTTTATATATTTTTTAAACAATTACTTAAAAAATGTGTTTAGGTTTCCATGCTAAATATTTTTTTTAGTTCCAAATAATATTTTAAATAATAAAAATGTGTGAATTCGTTTACTTTATAAAAATATTTTTTTAAAAGGTGTATTTAAATAATTTGTTATTTATTACTCATTTCGATTCTAGCTAAAAAAAAAGAAAAAGTTAAGTTCGCAATCCTGCTTCGGAACCACCCTGAAAGAAAGAATTCTGATTGCACCACTATTTAGTACTAAAATGTTAGAAAGCCCGAAATTAGCACCCCTTACTAACATGCTTCTCTTATATGTATTGCTCCTCTACAATTATAAGAACACCCCCTCCCCCCCCCGCAAAAAAAGAGTTCAACTGTGCATAATAACATACTATACACCGGATCGTATCCCCCCATTGTACGACCCATATCAATAGAGCAGCAGATACTATTCCATCTCCATAACTGTAACGAAACATACGGATTCTTCCAAACCTCATCAAAACGATACCATTCGGCGCGGCACAAACGAATTGCAACCAGAACATACTACTACTCAAATACCGAAACTGATTTTCCCCTCCCAACAGCGAGAATCCATAATACTTCCGGTATCAAGTAACGGAACGGAACATACTATTACTCAAATACCGAAATTCATTTTCTCCCTCCCGCAGTCTTGTATTCGAAGTTCGAACCTGGTCGATCCGAAATGCAAACTCGAAAGTCATTTTCCCCCTTGAAACCGCGATCCGATATCCAGTAACCCCAGTAACAAATAACAGAAGATATTAGTACTCGATTACTGGAACCCGTTTCCCCTCTAGTTCGCCTCGCCTGGCAGTCTGTATTCGAAGTTCGAAGCTGCTCGATGCGAAACATCTTCGGATCGAGTAGTAACGATATCAACCGAAAAGTAACAATTCGTTACTTCCAGTCTGAGTGATTATCCGTATCTTAGTACCGAATACATGCGGTTTGCTTCAGCTCTATCCAAAATCAAGAATTCTAAATCACTTCTGTTCTCATTTTTCTGCCATTTCGGCTTTTAAATCTGTATTTTTGCTTTTCCCGTGTGCATTATTCTTTTTTGTTTATTTGTCTCTTCATTCTAGCGTCTCTTCATTCTGTGCTAAAAATAGATTACATTACGTTCGTGTGCTATCGCAACGAATTTTTGATTCCCCTCTTGGCATCCTGCTAGCGTAAGTTATATTTTTGTTGCCCTGCCTCATCTTTAAAATTATTTGCTCGCGATTACGTCATTTTAATTTTATTGGGTTAGCTTTTAGGGTTGGTCGCCAATGGGTAATTCTGTGCTGGCGTATTTTTTAAGTGATTCCATCTTAATTTCATTGTCCATATAGGACGTAATTTTTATTTCGCTGGGCCACCACCATCCGTTGTAATAAGTTTATATTTCAATAGTATGTTTTTAATAAAATAATTTCAAGAATTTAACGTCTTTTTATTATATTGCAACTAAGTGTATCGAACCTGGATTTTCATGTGTCACAACGAAGTTGTAATAATTTAAAACAGCCTAACTAATTAACTTCTTTACAACATGCATCTCCATTTATATATTTGAGTGTAACTGCGCACCAAAACCATTCTTACAAGTACTTGTTTTCAAAAATTTTCGCAAACACTCATAAAAAAATAAATCTATCGAAATACACCCACATGGGTGAAAAGTTTTTTGAAGTTTCTCTTCCCGTTTTTAAATTATACCTCCCACGAGATTTAGTTACAAGGGACAAAAAAATGCAGACTCTTTGTTTTGAACTAGTGGAAAGCTTATTTCGTAAATAGACCGTCCCTTTCGAACTGCTGTATTCTTGGTACTTTTTCTTCTTGCTGCGTATGAATAAAATTGCCAACATTTCCAAAGTTATATCAAAAAAGGAGTTATGATTTCGGAGTGAACTGTACTTGAAAAAAGTTTTATTTATTCTCTTCAGCAATTCCGCTGAATCTATTGTTAGACGAACTAAAAAGAAATGTCCGTTGAATTCCTTAAAAATTTATTTAGGATGCTTAAGTTGTAATGGTCTTCTCGCAATTTAACCCTTTGAGGCGCAGTGATCCCGCTCTGGGAACACGAAACTCTGACGTTTTGATAGTTGCCAGTCACGAAGAATAGATTGGATTTCTATAAAAATAGCTGCGGGTGATAGAGCTCCACGCGAATCCTTTACTTTTGAGCACGTCATTTCACGTAAAAAAATTGTCACGATTATTTTTTAAGAGCACTGTCATCTGCAGAAAAATGGAAGAATGCGAAAACAGCTGGATACCTTGCCCCATGCTGAAAAAAGGGCGGCCGTTGCTATCGTTCGACTGAACGACCAGCAAGAGGGCGGACGATCGAAACGTTCATTGCGTACCACAGGTCTAGACCCTTGACGACAGCTGGCTTTGCGGCCAGAGCCAGCTGTCGTCAAAAAAGGAGGCTCTAGATCTGTGGCACACGATGAATGTTTGTATCTTCCGCCCTCTTGCTGGTCGTGAAGTCGAGTGATGGCAACGGCTGTCCTTTTTTCAGCATTGGGAAAGGGTTGCGCCTCAAGGGGTTAAGACATGTGATATATGCGTACGTTTTCTAAATATGAGGGAAACAAAAATGAAACATATATGGAGTATTTTCTGAGATCATTTCTTATAATCTGCCATCTGAATTGCAAAGTGTTGCTATTATTATTATTAATATTTTAAATCTTATATTGCAAATTGCAATAACACATTTCTTATTTTATTATAATTGAAATTATCCTTTACTTTAAAATATTGAAAAGAAACGTTTTATTTAAATTAACTTATACAATGTGTCTGAAAAGCATTGACCTAAGTTTTTATTCATTAAATGTTGATAACAGATACAAATAGTAAATTACAAAGTTACATAAAAAAGGGTACAGAATTTTATCGTGTCAATAAAAATTATCCTTAGATCAAATCTAAAGAAATACAAAACTTAAACTTCATAAGGCCCCTACTAAAAAAATACGTTTAGTAAAATGTGTCTCATATACGTATTAGGAGATGTAAAAAACTTCAGCCTTCCATATTAAAAAGGCTCAGAGAAATGAAAGCAAATACTTTGACTGAAATTACTTTTCAATGGCTTCCGATGAGAAAAAAAATGCATCAGAAGATCCCGTTTCAAGGGCTATACACAAATTAAGAAAGAAAACAATGACTGCATAATTACGCAATGCTTTTGCTGGTATCGATAATGCATAAAATTTAGCAACTCTGATTAACCATATGTATGTCTTTTTACAATGATAATGTGAAATTTTATACATCGCATATTTTTCTGACGTGGAATTTTTTTATACGGGAGCAGTGTAAATTAAAAATTTTGCATTTATTTATATTTAGTCTGCGGAATATTTAAATCGATACCAGAAAATTATGTGCCTTTTATAACGTAACTTTGTAAATTAATGTATATGTCTATAATCAATATTTAATGAGTAAAAGCCAACGTCACTGTCTTGGGCAACTTGCATATATTCTATTTGGAATAAAATCATTGTCTCCGATATGCTATTCGTATGCAATTAAGAGAGGTATTCGAACATAAAGTGCGACAATAGTTATTTTTCTAAAACCCAGGAAAAAAGAATTAACAAATACAGTCACTATAAGAACATTTCGTTTCAGTAAAAGCGTTTTATTTAGTCATCCTGAAATAAAACATTTCAGATGAATGTATACTTTATAGTTTATTGCGTGCTTCTCAAAGATACGAAAAACAGTTTAAATCCTTATTAGAATGAAATAGAAAATCGGAATGTTGGCACTCGTTAAAAGTTACTTCCGACAGGGTTTTGGTCTCACAGATTAACTACGTAGCTAAACTGGATTATGTTTTTCACTGCCTGGTCCGGGATCAATTTCCAGATTTTCTGATAGCGCAATTCGCACTCTAACAAGTGGGATACAGAAAAATAATCAATAATCATGATACCACGGAATATTCAAAAATAAAACTTTTATACAATGTGATTACATTTTGCTGATTTATACGTAGAATGAACGGCCTTCACAATTAAGAATACATATACCAATAACAGAGAAGAACGTAAATAGTGCGTATATTTTAAATTTTAAAACAAAACGTTCACTTTCTCTAATAAATTTAAGCAAATATTACTTCATTGTTTCTCAATAATGTTTATCCTTTATAATGTTAATTTTTGAATGAAGGTGAAAAGCTGCAAATGCAACATAAACATATTTATTTAAAAAACCATAAACGTAAAGGTTGCTTAGCATCAAGTAAATATTTATATAGACTTATTGCCCAAACTCCAAGTGTTAAATTAAGATACGGCTGCCAGGTAAATGTAGCAATATCTCACCGTGTCTTTTGTACATTTTTGGGATTTTTTGAGACATTTTGAGATTTGGATGAGAAATATTTCAAACCTCTCATGTGCTGCAAAATTGTTCGACAAGAAAATAAGTATTCTAAAGCATAAGAACAGTTCTAGAAAAAAATTAAAAATGCTCAGTTAAAAGTAATTTAAAAATAGAAGAACACTACATAAAATACGTATACAATTAGAAACGAAATTCTTCTCGCATTTTAAATCATGCAATTATTTATTCACTTTCAGCAGTAAGGTATCAGTAAAGCCAAACAGGGAATGATTTGATGTTGAGTTTACGCGAGACCGTAGAAATAAAAAGAGGAAGTGAGAACAGGAACCAGGAAAAGTTTTGTAAGGAAAAGCTAGCTCTCATATGTCTTATACTAATTTATTTGAAATTTTATTTCCTATGTCTAGTTTAAGCGTATGTTTCATACATATAAGATATTATACCCATATGCTACTATTTTTTACAGTAATTTTTTTAATGTCGTCCGGGATGTGTAGTGGCTAAAGAACCAGTCCATCATGCCACGGATCCAGGTTAGATTCCTGGCATGGACGTCTCTTCAAAGGAGGCAACTCTGATTTAGGTGTATGCATAGTAAAGTAATTCTGCGCTTATTAATGGTCAACGCCTGTACACTAAAAGTGCCTGCAAAAAGGAAAAAAAATAATTAAAAATAAATATAGTAGTTCAAAGGAAATTTATTAAAATTATATTATGGATACATGCAAATTTTCCTCTCATCATTATCAATTGTGGTTAATCAAAAATTCACGTAGTTATTAAATTAGGAAGCGAAATTTAAATTCCGCTCTTATACAGTTTATTTGTATTTGAATTATAGTAAAATTCGGGGTAGAATACAGTAGGCCGGATGAAGTCCGTCGTTTTTTTTTATTGCAGTGAGGTACTGCCAGTCAGTAGCAATAAGTAGAACTCGACCAACATGTTACTGCGGATATCAAAACCGTGTCAGTTTTTTTTTTTTTTTTTTTTTTTTTTTTTTCGTTGTGTGATTTTTTGGACCTGCAATTTGATTTATAATGATTTTGTAGCCAAGTTAAGGTATCAAAATCTTCATTATCTTTTAATTAACTGCTATTCTATGCATGCACGTGACGCTACTATGGCTACCATTTTCTCAAGTTATCTCCCGCTCAATTTAGTCATTCTAATGTCTATTTGTCAAACAATGAAAGACTTTCCTAGCTTTTCAGTTGTTTGTAAAAATGGCACTAGTTAATCATTTCAAAGGAGATGAGCATGAATCTATGCATTCCTTAAAACATATCCTACATTCCCTGCTGTCAAACTCGATTCAGCATGAAAAACGAGAACCATGAACTTTTAGAAAATGGCTGTAGATAGTTCTAAACTTTACATTCACTTAAAGCTTAATAAAGATGGAAATTAATTGTTCTGCATTTCCAATAATTTTATATATTTTTATAATTGCTTTTCCTTACTAATCCGTTGTGCCTTTGAGGTTTAGGAAGAACGGGCCAAATAAATGATGTAATGTTTTGTTACACATCCTATAGCTGCTGTGGGCAAACTTGGGGCAGCATCAGAAGCAAGAACCATGGATTCTCCTAAAATATCACCACATAGCTTTAAACTTCACTTAAAGCTAAATAAAGATGTGACCAGCTTAATCTGCGTTTCCAATAGTTTTATATATTTTTATAATTGTTTGTCCTTACTACACCATTCTTCCATGAGGTTGGGGCAGAAAGGGGCAAATGTGATAACGTTTCGTTTTTTAAATAATAATTAATTTTATTTTCTTTGACCGTATCATTCTATTTTTGGGATCATTAAATTTATTTTTTGTATGTAAATATATTTGAAGCTCTCTTAATTAACCATTTTGTACTTTTAAAGTGTATTTTCAGCTGTGTAACTTGTTCTGACCTTGGTTTATCTAGACTGCATTACAATCAGAACTCGATGTAAGGTCACCTCTCAAAACCTCGCAAAAGTTATCTCATAAGCGGGGGCGACCTCATAACCGATTCATACGCAATTTTCAATAAGTAAGCATTATGTAATCACAGCATAATTCTTTGTAAAATTTAATACGCAAATTTTAGTTAACTAGTTTAAAATATTTTAATCGAGTTGAACCAATTAAAATTATTGGATCAGAGACTAATATTTTTTTTTAAATTTAAATTCAGAATAAAGTTGAATACTACAAATATACACAAGAAGTTTACTGATGTACAACTTACCTTACTTAAAATAATCCACATTAAAGGAATTTCGTTTTTTGTTTACATTTTTTGCACAGTGTTTTCTGATTTTTGTTGTTTCTGAAAATATTCTTCATGTCCTTCATAGCCCGTACAAAATATTGTCAGACATTTAGTGCTTTGAGTGCTACTCTTTGTGTCATCGCTTCCGTTTTTGAATCACTGCCGTTATCATTGCTTTTATTCTACTGTATTGGAATCTAAAATCTCCTAAACAATTTCGGAAACCGAATTTGGGATCGACAAAAAATAACTGAAATCATTCAATGAAAGTCGAACAAAACTGACCTTATTGGCAATTACGGTTTTTAGACGTGATCATATACCCGATAATGCATAACATAGAATTACTTTTCATGGGCTGGGACTTTAGAAAAGTGGCTTTATATACGGGTGACCTTATATCGAAGTCCGAAGTTTACACCTTTTTTTCCCAAGCAAATATAATTATATATATATATATATATTTATTTATTTCAAATTACGGTCCGCTTTGAAAGGCATCCCGTCATTATTACCTCATTTTATTACCTTTTTTATGTTATATTTCTACAGGCATAGATGTACTTTATCCTTCCCCACCCTCCTGGAAAATATATTTTCTTCTGAAAAAAAGAAGAAAAAACAAAAACTTAAAAAGCAATAACCGTGATAAATCCCTTCACATAAAGGTAAACTCTTTTGGTAATTTGTTTTTAGTTTTAAACTATCCCTCCTTGGGGATTTAGTTACGCGTTGCTAAATAAAGGGAAATAAACATAAACTGGTTCTTTTGGAAAAGCATAAAAACTTTCTAAGAAAGAGACAAAGGATTTTACAAACTATGAGTTTTTTCTTAACAAAATTTTATAAAATACAGAAATGTAAATAACACTTATCCAGCCTTATGGAAGTCGTTATTATTTGTGATATCGCTATTAAAAAAGGGTGGTGCCCTTTTTCACAAATACGAACAAAAGTTTTCATTTAAACTACTAAGCAGTTTTCTTTTCTTTTTTCATAAATATACATTCAATGCGTACAAAGACCCGATATTAGTCTATGATAGGTAATTTACGATTTCATTTTTTTTTTTTATGAAACAACTGTAAATTAAAAAATCCTTAAATGTAGTTAACTATCTGAGATATTAAATTTTATATATCTAAGACTATTATGATTATTTACAATGGCGAAAATGTTGCTCCTTAATTTACTTCCTTTGACCAAACCAATAAGACAATGAATACTGCATGGCTGCAATGTGCAGGTCCAGGGTTCTGGCGCCGCATGCAGCTGTCGATCTAATCGTCTAGAGTATTTTAAGCATTTTTTCTTTCCAGATGTGTCGTGTATACGCGTTAGAACCCTCTAAGATGTCCTTCGCCCAAGGGAATCCCCACAGGTTTTGTGGTGCTTTTAACATGCGTAATTAATCAGTAGACCCGAGATTATAAAACATGTTTAGTAAGGATTGAATTGTGTTACGAGTGGCGTCCCAACTAGGGTTGCCAACCGCCCAGCGAGAGCCGGAACATTCCGTTTCTAGGGCTTTAAGGCCTTTTATTTCACGAAGAAAATTTTGGGCGATTTTGTTGCTGCAACCAGTTGCGGGAACCTCTTTCCTGGAAATTTCCCTCGGTTACCTAGGGAACGTTCAACTCTAAGTTTTTCGTTCAGAGACGAAAATATTGCAGGTTGCTCGAATGACAATCAATCGCAGTGCTTCCTATTCCTACGTAACAAAGATGGCAGACGACTAAGCGATACCAAACGTAGTGATGAGCGAAGGAAAAACGTTTCTCAAATGGAATAGCGATATGGAATTAGATCTGATTGAAAGCAAATGTGAAATTCCACATTTATGGAACCGTCGAGATCCTAAATGTTAAAAAAGATTTCCGAGGTGATATGCTACCTATAATTACATGCTCTAGCAATCGCCAATTCGGCCAATCTCAGGCGTTTGAGAGCACAGCTGAGTTTGTTTATTAGGGCAACCCTGCTTGCTAATCGACTTGCGGGTAGGAGTTTCGGCAACTGGTTGCAGCAACAAAATCTCCCGAGATTTCATTTGTGTAATAAGGCCTTTAGAGGACACGTCCCGCGGAAGGTGTGTGCGGGATAACAAAAGTGCCGTTTTTTTTAATAGAATAGGTAGTTTTATAATTTAATAAGTTATAATGATCTCTGAAGAAATTTTAAATACTAAGTTCCTTTTAATAATAAATATGATCTCAGAATAATTGATTGTATACTGGAGTTTTTCTAAATAGGTAATATTATGGTTTCAGTAAAAGTGGTTTAATATATCTTATATTTTTTCCCAATATATAGTTATCATAATCTTAGTAGAAGATGTGATTTAAGACTTGAAGATTCATGTAAAGATATATCATTGATACCTACTTATAGGTTGTTTTAACTATTTTTTTTCAAATTAAAACGGTTTTGCTTTGTGAAATGAGTTAAAAAGTTCATTTAATTACTTGCTAATTATAGAACTATTTGTTGTGATTATAAAGAAGAGAGATAGAAGACTCCATATTAATTACTGTTAGTTTTTCATTAGTTTGCCTGATTCCTTTAACTTTTTTAACTATGTTGAACGTATAATTATGCCACAGTAAGACATAATAGTCAATAAAACTATTTAAAATGTACCAAAATTTAATGGGTTTCAGGTACCAGCTACCATTGTCTAAGTAAATCACGCTCTGTTTCGCAAGATTACACAGTATCCGGGACAATGGATCTGAGATCGAAGTAATGCGTCCATATACTTGCTTTCAGTGAAAGCTCTGCCTCGAGTTCAAAATACACTATCTGGTCAAAAGTATCCGGACATCGCTAAAAGAGTGGTTCTGCCGGGTGATGCAATTTTATGCGTAATCGGAATCTATAAAAGTGTTGCTAGCGGTTTCTCAGGTTGTATGTATGCGTTTGTGAAGCAATGAGTAAAACAAAAGAGCTTAGTGAATCTGATCGTGGCAGTATAGTGGGATGCCACCTTTGTGCTAAATCCGTTCGTGAGATTGTGGACATTTTACAGAAGCCTAAATCCACTGTGAGTGATGTAATTGTGAAGTGGAAACGTCGAGGCAGTGAAATTGCAGAAAATTGGAGTGGTGGGCCGAAAAACTTAGTGAACGCGACAGCAGAAATCTCAAAAAGGATAGTGAAAGGCAACCGCAAGTCCTCGTTGGTGGAAATTTCTCAGGATTTCCAAAGTTCATTAAGCCTTAGTGTTAGCAGCAGGATTTTTCGTCGTGAGTTAAACAACTTGGGATTCCATGGTCCTGCAGCCGCTCACAAGCCGAACATCACTCCACAGAATGCGAAGCATCGATTACAATGGTGCAGAGATCACAGTCATTGGACTGTGGAGTGACTTTGGAGTGATGAATCTCGCTTCACTGTCTGGCTGTCCGATGGAAGCGTCTGGGTTTGGCGGATGCCCTCCTAACGATTTTTGGGTGACTGCATTGTGCCGACTCTTAAGTTTGGTGGTGGCGGTATAACAGTGTGGAAGTGTTTCTCGTGGTTTGGTCTGTGTCCGTTAGTTCCAGTGGTTGGAAACATGAACTCTGCGATGTATATGGACATTCTGGACAATTCTGCACTTCCAACTGTATGGCAATATTTCAAGGAAGGCCCATTTCTTTTCCAGCAGGATAACTGCTTCATTCACACATCGCGGCTTGCACAGACGTGGTTTGACGAAATGGGTGTCCAAAAACTGAACTGGCCTTCTCAGAGCTCCCGTCTAAATCCCATTGAACACCTTTGTGACGAATTAGACTGCAGTTAGCCAACCAAATCGATCATCCACACAACAAGCACTCACTTCAGCTGTGATGGACGCCTGGAAGTGAATTCCAATAGCCACCTACCAAAAACATTTGGAAAGTGCTTCCAGACGTGTGCAGGCTCCCATCGATGCAAAAGGGGGACCAACATCATATTAATATGTGCCTCAGGGTGCTGTAAGTCCATACCACTGGATGTCCAGATACTTTTGGCCATATAGTGAGTTCGACGGCGGCGTCCGCCGCTCAGTCGAAGTAAACCGCGTGCATACGGCGAAAGCCTGTGTACGGCGCGCACTATACTTGCTTTTGGTAGTTCTAATAGAGGAGGTAACCGACAACGATCAATGGTCTGTCCTGTTACTGTGGCCAGAAAAATCATGAAACAATGGAGTCAACCGGTCGCTGTCCTTTTCCCCTTTCTGCGCAACGTGCACAAAATTTGTATCCATTTACTTGAAGTTTTTCAGTGTAATGTACACACCTCAATCACTATATTAATTTGAAACATGTTTTTTCCTGTATCCACTAAACTGAGAGAACGGCTGGATGTAAACACTCGGATGAAGTGTCTGAAGAAAGGTCTCAGCCTGTAGATGTGCCATCAAAAGAGAAAATTAGAAAAAGTCGAACGTTTCGGGCGTAACAGAACGACGAAGGTACAATATCAATACATCTCTGTCGCCCAAATATTTTTAATTAGGCAGGTGACGCAATAGATTTCTAAAGACTATAACACGAAGAAATTACTTGTTGTTTTAAATATAAGATTAAAAGGCGTTGTGAATCACCACAGGTTCATGAAATTAAACATTTCAGCTGTAATAAATGATGAAGATGTACGATACTTAAAAACCTGTTTACTTAAATAGACTACTGAAGATTAACATATAAAAAATTACGGATGGCGATGGGCAGAAAAATATGTGCTATCAGAGGTGCAGAATAAAAGTGGGGTGGCTTAAAAGATTGCTGAAAAAGAACTTGGCATTTACGAAAACATAAGCTTGACCGAATTAACCAACGCCAATTACAGAGCTACAATAAATTTTGACCAATAAAATTAAAGTAGTCAAACCACGAACGAATAATTTTGAAAGTTGCGCATGGCATAATAAAATATGCCATAAAAGGGCCAACAGATGGGAAGCAGAAGGGAGAAAAAATACGCTACCATTGCAATCTGAAATCAGAAAAACGTTTTTAGCCCAGAAGGCTCCAAGTGGGCAGATATAAATATTCATTAAAAGGCTTTTGCATGCGGTGATAAGGGAAATAGAAATTTTAAACGGCGAAGTAATGAGACATGAGAACAAAAAAAAATAATTAAAATGCTTGATATTGAATAGATTAAATTTACGATATAAAAAACAAATAACTATTAATATTAAATATATGATCTACAGCATAAAGCCCCGGAAGAGAAATAGAAAAGTTTTTTTATGAAAAATTATAATTATTTTATCAAACAATATGATATGTGAATACTGCACAAAACAATCGTATTCGTTTAGTTTAAATGTTTTCATTAAGCTATATCTCTATAAATGTATTTCTTGAAGCAACTGCATACTAGAGATATTGGTATTTGTTAATTCTACGTAACTCTAATGAACATGTTCTTCGATCACTTCTTAATTTCCAAAAATCATTATAAATTAAAATTTAAAAACTTGCAATATTTTGAATGATTTTCTGATAATATTAATGAAAATTAAATTTTGAACTTGTACAATGTGATTTGTAACAAATTAACTTGTACAATGCAAGTTTATTAAACTTATTGCATATATAAATTCTGATTGATAAGGCGAGAATTCAATTAAAGAGACATTCGTCACAAAACTGTATTTCCAAACACCTAGCGAACTAACAGCACAAAACAATATTTCAACTAAACAAATGCACTAATTAATTTACATTCTTCTAATACTCAAGATATATATTAACATAAAAGAACGTTATTTCACTGGATACATAACAATGATTTGATAAGTTGTTGTGCTTAAATATGTTTACATGAAATATGTAAAAACAATTGCGTGCGTACTATACAAATATACTGTTTTTTCGTTCACATGAAAATGCTCCATTGATACTCAATGAAAAGTAAAGTACGCCTATTCAAAGAAATGAATTTATCAAGTCGAATGCAATTTTGAACAAATATATTCATTATTTCTTGAGAAAAACAGTCATATTGGTATAATAATTCAAACAAGCTTCGTAATCTAATATGTATATGTAGTGCAATAATTTGCATTGTTTGTTCCTTGAGAATAGCACTCTACCAGAAATTAGAGGAAAACGAAATATTTTTCGAAATGCCGATGAAAATCAGAATTAAATATCATATTAAATGATAATTTGTTTTAAATCATGAAGAAATAATTTATAGAAGAATTCTTTCTTTCTAGTAATTAATTATTTGTTCAGAAAAGTTTGTTTGCATTTCAAAAAATTGCAACAGTCATTCATTAAAGTGAAATGTTAGTATTCCTAAGGAATGTTAGATAAATCTGATTAAAACCTTTGTCATAGTATAAGACTTTGTATTTTTTATAGAGAACATTTTGTAAATATCCCAAAACATAAAGCATTCTTAAATGCTGCAAAATGTTTCTGAAAAGCAAAATTAAATGTATTAGTCAGCTTCACTAGCCATCTTTATTGCTTTTTTCCTTGAACTTAATTGTAAGTGAAGTTTATTTTGTGCCTCTTTCAAAATCTCTACTTATTATAAAAGAAGATGTCTGTGTGTGGGTCTGTGGGTCTGTGTGTCGGCTGCGTTACGGACAAACGGCTACACCTAGAAACACCAAATTTGGCACTCGGGAAGATCTAAACATGAAGTTGTGCACCTCGAAGCGATTTTTTCAAAATTCGACCTAGAATGTTTTTTATTTTATGTTTTATGCGATTTTTGGCATTTTTTCTCACCTAATTCGTAATAACGGCGGAAATTACGCTCGCAGCAAAACGGCATTTGTATCATCGGATAGAGGAGAAATTTTTCTTTTAAAAACAGTTTGTTCTGAATACGTAACATAATTTACCGATTTTTAGGAATTATTTTACTAAGCATCGACTTCGGCGAATTTTTCGTAAAATAATTTTAAAATTGTCGCCATCTTGAATTCTATCCGTCATAACTTTTTGATATTTTGACAAATCGTGAAACATTCTTTTCTCCCTCTTTTAAAATAAAAACGAAAAAATTATGTATATTAGGTGATTTTTTACGAATTTTAATGCAGCCTAATGTTTAGAATTTAATAGCATCAACACGATATTACGCCATTCATTACATTGCGATCGCGGCACGAGAACTTATGTTCGGTTGTTGCCACAGAAAGGATTACAAAAAAGGGTTTTTTCAATCAATCGAGCTTTGAAATGGGATATCAGAATTTCAATTCGCAAGTGAGGATCTATGACGTCAAATGCTTTAAGATACGTAAAAATTACGCCATAATTTTAATTCATTTATTCCAGCTCTATTTTCAACACAGGGAGACGATATTTTGATTAAAATTTACTTTAGAAATATACTAATAAATTCAAGATTATTATTATTAGAAGTGGTATTTTAATCCGGTGCTTATTTAAAAATTGAAATGTCTTCACGGTGCTGAAAATGTTAATTTTAAAAGTTACAAAGTTCGTTTCAAAGCGCGATATATTAAAATTTTTCTATTTACTATTTTTATTTTTGGCATTTAATTATAGCGCAGGCGTTGCCTAGCGTATGCATGCAGGTTGCGAGTATAGTTTTATTTTAACGTTGTATTACGTTCCTCCATAAAGGAGAGCTTACGGGATTACATTAATTGATCATGGCACGTGATAATTTAATTGCGTTGCCACAAAAAGGATTAGAAAAAAATGTTCTTTTTCCAACCAATCGATTTTTTAAATGGGATATCGGAATTTCAATGCGCAAGTGAGGATCTATGACGTCAAATGCTTTAAAATACGTAAAAATTACGCCACAAATTTAACTCATTTATCCCTGCTCTTTTTTTAACACAAGGAGGCGATATTTTGATTAAAACTTACTTTAGAAATAAACTGAGAAATTCATGATGCCAACCGGGGTATCTTTTACGGTGACGTCATAAATTTTTAAAAATGCGTGAAATTTGTAAATTCTGCAACTCTAACGTCCTGTCACAGTTATAGCGATTCTAAATAGCTCCTCGAGATGGCACAGTTTGATGATTTCAGTAGACAGAACTATGGAGGATTTATAAGATATCTTTATATTGGATACATGGATATTTAAGCTGGCACCGCTTGAATATTTTTCACCACGGTGAGATTAAATGTTTTGCTTTGCTAAATACGCCAATCCTACAAAACTATGCATAAATTAAATTTGTATGGAGAGCTTCCTTAAAAGCAACTATTATGGGAAATGAATAATGTTTATGGTATGCGTAAATTGCTAAAGAATCGCCATCTCTTCTCTATCTCTTCTTCTCTACTTATTATAAAAGAAGATGTCTGTGTGTGGGTCTGTGTGTGGGTCTGTGGGTCTGTGTGTCGGCTGCGTTACGGACAAACGGCTACACCTAGAAACACCAAATTTGGCACTCGGGAAGATCTAAACATGAAGTTGTGCACCTCGAAGCGATTTTTTCAAAATTCGACCTAGAATGTTTTTTTTTTTATGTTTTATGCGATTTTTGGCATTTTTTCTCACCTAATTCGTAATAACGGCGGAAATTACGCTCGCAGCAAAACGGCATTTGTATCATCGGATAGAGGAGAAATTTTTCTTTTAAAAACAGTTTGTTCTGAATACGTAACATAATTTACCGATTTTTAGGAATTATTTTACTAAGCATCGACTTCGGCGAATTTTTCGTAAAATAATTTTAAAATTGTCGCCATCTTGAATTCTATCCGTCATAACTTTTTGATATTTTGACAAATCGTGAAACATTCTTTTCTCCCTCTTTTAAAATAAAAACGAAAAAATTATGTAAATTAGGTGATTTTTTCACTGAAAATGGTAGACGGCCGAAGTGTGAAGGTCGCGGGTTCAAGTCCCATCGCGCGGCAGTCGAACTAACGGTCTGGCGCTTTGGTAGGATTTCTCCAAATGTAACGTGAATACGCGTTAGAGCCCCTTAGAAAGTCCTCCTACCAAGGCACCCCCCATCCTTGGCAGATGGCCCTCGCGTACCGTTAACACAACACACCCACTTAGGTATTGAGACTTCTTTTAACAATTTTTTTTATTCTTACAAATACACATTTAACCCTCCAAGCGGCTGAGACGTAAAATCCCTTCATTTGTAAGAGTTGTTCAAAGCGGCTGAGACATAATTTTCTGCTCCCTTTTTTCTGCTTCGAAAGCGGCTGTGACATAAAATTCCGTTACTGCTTACCCCCACTCGCCAAAACACCTGTGACACTTAGATTAATGGATTGCAAAGGAGGGGAGAGCGCACAATGGCCAAGACACACCTCCGATACTTTAATTGTAGCACCCCACAAAATTATTTACAGATGTGGTGACCATGCCTTTTCTAACTAAAGAAGAGAGAAGCCGAATGCTTTCGGTATTTTTTCAGATAAGTAATCTTTTGAACCGGAGTCCCTTCTAAGCATGGCTGGGCACGGGAAATAAGTTTGAATATTTCGTATTCTTCAAAGACCTCCAGGATACTTTTTCATTTATAATAACTTTAAATTTTTAATTAAAATAACGAATTTTGAGTAAATATTTTACTTCTTTCAAATGTTACTTGAAAAGGAAGAGGTGTTGCCTCGAATACAACAAAACATTTGGCATATAAAAAAATATTTTATTAGAAGAGACCGATTTAACATATATGGGGTCTTGGGCACGCATGCTTACGGATGAAGAGGGGGTTTAAAGAAATGTAGTGCATATTATTATTTAAATTAATTCAAATTTACATGTCATAAACCACTCCTGTATAAATATTAACTCTGTAATTACCCTATTATATAGTTACGCTGATACGTGACTCACTCGCTAACAAATCCGGTCCGGCCCCTTCCAAACAAAACTTTTACCATCATTAATCCAAACAGATTAAAAAGTTACTGTGTAAAAATGTAATGAAATTCACACAGTTCGTGCGATCGGCTTGAAAATTTTCATAATTATGTAAAAAAAATATTAAAAAAAGATCTGCGCTATTTTAAAAATCTGAAAATCCACCCGTTCTCTCATTTTTAAGCAATTTTTTGCTATTTTCAGCTTCATTTTATTGCGCATTTAATCGCGTTAAGTTTCTAGTAAAATGAAAATCAAACGTCAATAACAGAGGACTAAATTACAAGACAGTCGGAACACGTACTCAACTTCCCTCACTATTTTTAGGAGAGTCCAATGTCACTTAGGTTAAATGTTTATCTTACATTTCATTGTTCACACCAAGAATACTTACTATAAGGACGTTTTGGCAACCAACTATGTTTCCGGACTATTATTTTTCCCATTCCAATTTTAATGAACTAACGCATTATGTAGAAGCTGCCTGGTGTTATAAAATAAAGACAACTTTTACATAATGCATTAGTTCATTAAAATTGGAATGATAAAAATAATATTCTTGAAACATAGTTGGAAGCCAAAACGTCCTTATAGTATTTTTCATGTAAACAATGAAATGTAAGGTAAATATTTAAGCAAAGTGACACTGGGCCCTCCTAAAAATAGTGAGGAAAGTTGAGTATGTGTCCAGACTGTATTGCTGTAAACTAGTCCTCAGTTATTGATGTTTCAGTTTGATTTTACTAGAAAAGTCACACGATTAAATGCGCGATCAAATTTATCAGTAACGCTCTATCCCGTCCTAAAGATTAAAACAAAATTAAAATAACTAGTTGAAAAGAACAGTGAAAGAATATAAAGATAAAATAAATAGTGAAAGAACTAGTGAATAACAGTGAAAGAAGAAGTAAGATAAAATAAAATTAAATCCCAGTTGGATTCAGTGGTGATGATTCCCTTTCTGTGATCTGTGGGTCTCGGTCCCACCATGGCCCATTGCACAAGGGACTGGAAATGGTAGATGCCTGAAGAGTAAATGTCGAGGGTTCTGGACTACCGCGCGGCTGTCTCTCTAACGGTGTAGGGTTTCGGGAGGTTTCGTTAGATGTCTCGTGAAGACGCGGAAGAACACCTGAAAAAATCCTCTGACCAAGGCATTCCGACTTGGCAAATACCCTGAGTGCAGGCTTGCAATAAATGCACTACATTACACTCTATGATCTGTGTGGTTTCCCTGCTCACGTAGCATGGGTCTTTGAATAATCTGCCGGTTTAGCGGAGTGTTCAAAGATCCACGCTAAGAAATTACACATGTAAGAGAAGAGGAATCTTCTCAAAAACGTCTTTTCAATAATGAATGATGAGAGCAACCATCCTAAACCTGGTTGCAGACGATAAGAATTATTTAATCAAAATTTTAAATTTAAGAAGATCCATTTTTCTTACAAAATTTCTCGCATATTGCCTCCTGCGTTGAAACTTTTCAGGATCCTCCACTGTCTTAGTTTTACCCTAACTACAACATCTTTCCAGAAAAACTAACTTCCCACATTGAACTGCAAGATTTTTTGTTGTTGTTTTGGTGTTATGTGGTGTGTGTGTGTGTCAGTTCATTTATGTAAATATGTATACATGCTAGAAAAACTTTTCAACCTGTAAAGAATTATAGAAATTGTTACGTAAAGAAATACACAGAAATAGACCAATTTGTATAAGGCCAAAATTTTCATCTTAGATTTCGAGGCATTTAAATTTATACCGGATCAGATCGAAAGCGTCAGTTTGTCATCGATTTATTATTTTATTATTGCTGCTTTTAATTGAACAATACGAATTTTAATTTCTATTTTTATTCTATATTAGCTGATGTACCCGCTCATCACACGGGAATAGAGATTACTTTAACAATTGGTTAAACTAAGCTGCCAAATAGACGAAAAAGTAAATAAATAAAATTTCCAATTACCTAAATTTAGAAATAAAGATTAATTTTAGTGTAACTGTTTAAAATAGGAAGTTCAAATCGAAGCACTGTTGCAAATCAAAGCCATGATATATAAACACATGGAGAGAGAGGTGGGGATTTTCGTTTGATTATTTTGAGAAATCGCAAAATTATTAAATGTTTAATTCGAATTTCAAGTAATTTATTTTTACATATACATAACATGTTATAACTAGCTGCGTATCAGTTCTTCACGACGAAGAAAGTAATGATTTTTTTTTTACACATGCATTTAAATTATTCAGCTATACGAAACTGAAAAATGCAGAAAACTTTTACTCGAACCTAGCGTTATGGATATTAAAATATGCTGTCATATTCTCAATTGTCACACGATGACCCAAAAGCTATATTGGCAGTGTTAACGATCGGGTGACAACCCTTTCTTCTTTCAATACACATAAATTAGAAAAATGTTTTAGTTAATTAAGTAATTTAATTTTTCCTAGTCATCCTAAAATAAATTTTTAAGGAGTTGTAATAACCTGGTGTGCAGAAAGTGAAAGGATTCGTTTTCACATCTCGGCTGATCAAAAACCGCTATATGTACATGGCGCAAACGTGAACGATAAATCTGTGGGTCCGCAGCTCCTCCAGCTGTATATAGGCTGGTATACGGATGAGAGTTGCGGATCCGAAAATAACATCCTTTTGGGTGATGCCCTACACTATAAAAAAATTTGTGGATTACTTAGAAATCTCTTTGAAACAAAGATGCTATAACTTTTCATAGTATTGCTGCAAAATAAAGTCATGTAAATCAATTGGCAAACATGGCTTTATTTAGTAGTAATACTAAGAAAAGTTATGGCATCATACTAAAAAAATCTGGAGTGCCTCCACTCGACTTTCCGAAGACTTGCGATTAGATCATTACCAAGCATTTAAATAAATTTTAATCGATGAATCATTCAAACATATATACCAAACTGAAACTCAATCGAATGCACCATTTAAACGCTAGCATACTTTCAAGACTTTCTCCCCATATACTATAATGTCAAAGAAATCTTTGACGTAGCCCTGTAGAAAAACTATAAGTCCTATATACACCAAAATCAATACCGGTCTTGCGACGGTGGTTTATCACATGTATGTCCAATTTGAGCTCAATCGAATGATCCGTTTAGGAGCTATCGAAGTTCGTTCACACACGCATACACACACACACATATCTCGTAAAAACAGAATTGAATTCAGAAGACCTCAAAACGTGTAAATACATCAAAGTCTCGAAGTCGAATTTTTTCAGGATTGCAATACTTTCCTTACATGGTACATGTTCGGAAAGTAACAAGTAATGGAATCATTGTTTCCTAGAGATTTCTTGGTAATCAACTGCTTTTTTTTTTTTTTTTAAGAGTGTAAATTGTAGGGAAAAAAAGATTCTCGACGATCCCCAAGTCTGGCATAATAGCTATAAATCAGTCCCGCACTGCTAAGCTGTCAGTATTCGGCTATTTAAAAAAAAAAATATATCAAATTATTAAGCAGAAAGGCTTAATTTAAAATGCAGACTTTTTCTAAGAAGAAAAGCGTTCCAAATGAATTAAAAGGTTAACTCTAACAAATTATATGTCATAATCTAAATAGGTTTGCAAATTTTTGCGATTTTAAATCGTTTGAAATAGCTTCTCGAAATTATTAAACTTCTACTTCTTTTAAGAATATTAAAACGAATGAATTGTTTTCGCCTAAATAAAGCATTGATATAAGGATTAATATATATTAAGCATTTCAGTGGTCCAGTTCCGAAGGATTTTTTTTTTTTTTAGATTACATGTGGGAATGGCGCCAGTTGTACGTCATACATTTAAAATTGACAAAAATTTGTACTCATGTTTTTTTAACCATTACCGTTGACAAATTAACAGCGCTTCGCTTTTGATTACTCCCTCTAACTGCATAAAGATGCGCAAAATGATAGAGAGAAGACGTAGGCGACCTTAAAATTTTGAAAATCCACCCGTTTCCCCCAAAAAACTAAAATTCAGAGCCTTATTATCGCATGGGAAAATCGGGATTTTGTAAAGGGCCCTCAATTTCAAATGTTCTGAAATTGTCTTCTTTTATATCAAAATTTTTTGAAAAAAAAAAAAAATCATGGATCGGGGCCCCCAAAATTCATCAATGTCCGGGGCCCCTGTTGGTCATAATCAGGCCCTGCTTAAATTTAGCAATTTAAGTCGCTAAAATTATTAAATATAGATAATTTAAATTGAATTAAATTCATTCAATTCAATTTAAGTCAATGCGCCAGTGCGTCCTAATCTTGCGCGCAAAACTTGGTATAAGCGCTCAAATAATTTCATTCATTCAAATAATACAATAAGCATTCAAATAATACAATATATTCACATAAAAACGATCCAAAAGAATTACTTTCAATAAACTTCTGCTGCAGGAATTTATGAAACTTCAAATTTCCGTCAAAATCGAAAATTTTCAGATTTTGGTCTTATAAATCTAAAAGCGCATTCAATTTGCGTCAACTATACATGCATTTTTTAATAAGTTCTAATACATGTCTTTCAAAGGACACCTCTTTTGCCTTAGCAACTTGAAGGTGCAAGCTATGGTTAAGCCTTAAAAATGGCAAAAAAGAAAAAAGAAAAGAAAATGTGTGTTTTTGTGACCTGCAGTGACTTTGCGTCGATAACGTGCCACAGATTTCTCATACATTTCATGAAGTTCTATCGTCTAACATTATAGATGTTAAATAAATATCATGGCAAGTTGTCCCCCAAAGAGTTTTTGACCACAGCATTTTCTATGTCTGAGAAAAACGCCCACTTTTGTGTGCTGCACGGACATTTTTACAGGCCCGTAGCCAAAGGGGTGCCAGGTGGGGCTGAACCCCACCCCCCCTAGAAAATTTCACATAAAAAAAGTTTAATGCAGACGCTTTGAAAAATGTTTGTATATAAGGTAAAGTTATCAAAGTTTTATATCAAAGTTTTATATCAAAGTTTTTCTTTGTAATACTATGATCCAAAGATGACAACTTTAAATCCATTCTGTTTAAGCCAAGGAACTTTTACTTCTTGGAAGCCGTTTGGACTTTTCAGAATTTATTTAATTATAAACTTATGCTATTATTTAATGAAGAGAAATATAGATAAAAATGTTATCATTCAAAAAAATATAGGATGCCACCCCACTTAAGTTAGGGTGCCCCTCCCCCCTGAAAAAAAGAGGGTGCCCCCCTGAATAGAAAATCTGGCTACTGGTCTGATTTTTTAGTGGGCCATAAAAGATGAACAACTTCACTTTGAGACAAAATATTCTGGATTTGCTACATTAATAAGATTAATAACAACTGGGAATTTTTTGGTAAAAATCTCAGATGGCATGAATCCTAGGTGTGTTACTTTCTCAGATTCGTGCTCTTAATTTTTCTTGGAATTTTTTAGCATATGCAGAACATAAATAAAGTCTTTAAAAACGTTTATTATCTGACAAAGATTAATATAGATATTTCATTTAACAAATTTACTAAACAAGTCCTTTAAATGAAGCATCGAAGAATTTTTAATTTTTATTTTTCTCGTACGCTTGAGATAATTTAAATGAAAGCTTTATTACCCTACACTCAAGTACATTATACTCTCTCTCATAGGCGCACCCACGGAGGGGGCTATGGGGGCTCAAGCTCCCCCTAAAATTGGAAAGTTAGAATTGAAAAGCATTAAAAATTGGGAATTGTCACAAATGATTTATTTGTTTTCGTTTTTAAAATTGCCTTCAAATTATTTCTAAAATACCTTTTACAAAAAAAAGATGATAGTTCTTAAGTAAAAACTTACAGTTAGTATATAAAACACAATTAATCTCGGCTATAACATAACTGAAATGAGCGGATAATTATTTGACTCTATAATGATTTACATTGCTTGTGAGCTTGTGTTCTATGGGCAAGTAGTCTAGTACCAAATATTTTGATGATATAACTATAATCGAGGTCACTATAATCGAGTTCAGCAGTATTTGAAGCCCAGCCCCCCTTAAACTAAAATCCTGGGTGCGCCACTGCTCTCTCTCTCTCTTTTTTTTAACTGTCATATTTTTTTGCATTACAACTTCAAAAATGATCGAGTGAAAGCCAAATTTCCTATTTCTCTTTCCTAACTAACTGTATAAACTTTTATGAAAAAATGCACAGTTCGAAAAAAATATAAGAAATAATAATAATTCTATGGAACACTTTGCACATTTTATGAAGGGCAGCGTCTTATATAAGGTTCAGGTGAATGGGATATATCTGACATTGGACACTTTATTGAAAATATGTACACGGGGTCTTATCGCATGAGCAAATCGGGGCTGTGTCCAGAGCCTCATCTTGAAAGGGGCCCATTAGATATATTATTTTTCGTTCATTTCTATTAAAACTTTATAAAGAAATTTTTCAGATAAAGTAGTAAAAAGATCATCTCTAATTTTACTATTTTTAGAGCACAAGCGTCACTCTCACTACCTGCTCATTATGAGAGGGGGCAAAAAACAAAATATCTCTTTTTCCAATCTTCATCGGACAAAAATCTGGCTCTGGGTGAGTGTACATGTAAGCCACCGAGAAAAGAACTTTGGTTTCCTACAACGTTGCGTAGTTTCCCGAGTATTTAGGGGGGAAAGAGGTGAGGGAGACCAGTTGGTCAGATTCACCGGACATGTGCTCCTACAATACAAAGTAATTTATCAGGCGGTAGGTAGGCTGTCACGTCGGCAGTTTGTTAATTACCTTGTTCCCCACGCCTTCCATGCGGAAATGGGGGAAAGCAGGTTTTTCTTGTGCATTTTCGAGAGATACAGATCCCATACACTGGAACTTTTTTGAAGTTATCACTAGGCAAACTCCAGGCCGCTCGGAGGGTTAAATACTAAAAATAAATCACTTCCAGCAAGATGGTTTTTAGTAAGACAATATATTAAAACATTTCCAGAATTATTCAATTGCTTATTAATTTTAAACAATTCGTCGATTTGAAAATACACTAATCTTATTATAACTTAATAATGTTACAATATAACATAACTTGATGTTTTTTTAAACAAATTTGTATTTTTTGCTATTTAGAACTTGTCAGAATTATACTTACTAGCAACAAACTCTTCAATGTAACTTATGACTGCACTCACATGCAAAGCATATATCGGTAATAATATCTAATGACGCTAATAAAGCTTAAACATCTATAATATAACGTTTGCAATAATTAGTTGTAAGTTATAGAGAAAAATTATAAAGCTATACCTAATAAATAGAATAAAAAAGCCTACAATAATTTAGTTTATTCTCCCGCTTCGTTGAAATATTTCTTAAGAACTTCCTCATTATACATCTTTGGGGGGTCATTGGGGGGGTCATCTTTGGGGGGGTCTTACGGCCTAGTATTAAACTAGGCACCGTCCATCTCCCAGCTGAGAGCGATATGCGCTCGGCCACTCGTGGAGCTTTTTAAGATTTGACCCTCTTCCCCCGCTGACTTACTTGCCTCCCCTTACCCTATTCAAAATGGTGAAAAAGATATTATTATATGCACGTTATGTGCAGACTTTTGCTACAATAATAACGCTAGATAAAGGGTATGCAACAAAAGTAAAAGGACAATACTGCAAAGTTCTTTTCATATTGTATTGCTATATATTTTTAAAATAACACCATTTATGTAAATAAAGTAAAAAATTAAAAACATTTATTTATTCATAGTTAGAGATGACACATTTTAAATAGTAATTACAAATTTTAGAATGAATAGCCTCAACTTACCTAAATGCGTTTTTGCCTCCGTAATGCGGGGGTGTAAGCAAACGTTCATGAACTGGAAATCCCAATTAAAAGCTTAACATCATGAATAGTTGTGTTGCACTTTATATGTAAAATATGGTCTTATAAGGTTATTGAATTATTACGGTTATGAGTAGGGTTAATGCTCCAGTGGTGAGCCGCTTAAGGGATTTCCTCAATTTTTATTTTAACTTTAGAGATGTTAACTTTCCTTTATTTTTTAGGATTGTTCAAACTCATATCTAAAATAATAATCATGTAAAATAATAAAATATTTCTGATGAAATTTATAAAAAAATTAAAACTTGGGTCATTTCTGGGCATAGAAAAATTTTGATGCACCAGCAGTGGGCCACCTAGATTTGACAAATGGCTAAGAAAAGAATGAAGTCATTATATACAGTAAAAATAACACCACATTAATGTTATACACTATAACTGGCAGATGAAGTGTCTTATTTATAGGTACTAGTGATTATTTTTTTCCCTAACAGCCAACTTTTATTAAAGGTATATGTTAATTCTCGATCATCCATCTTAAGTTTTATATCGGGAATAATGGATATTAAATCTTACTATGCTATGTTGAATTGAATTAATTGTTTTCAACCATTACAAAGTCCTTTGTTGTAGATTTTAATCGTTGGATATGTATTGCTTCATCCTTTATTTCCACGACTATGCACAAATACACAATTTTTTTTTTCATTTCTTATACACAAGAAAAATTGACCTTCTTTCAGATCTAATTTGTCAGAGATAGGAAATATTTTTTCTTCGGTCTCATCACGATCAAAATCTCTTAATTCATTCATCATACACTCATCAAGTGAAATTGAAGACCTGATGAAGATTTTCTGGCTTTTTTTTGCATGCATGGCTTTTTTCTGTTCATTATTCATTTTCTCTTTTCATTCTGAGCATCATTTGCATTTTCAGGATCTTCTTTCTTCTGAGATCTTTCTTCATCTTACATAATCATCTGAGGTAAAGTAACCACGGCAGGACGTTTTCTCTTTTTTTATCATCTGTCTTCTATGGCAAGAACAGAGCCCTATTTTATCGATGGTGGAACGTTTTTAATGCCCCAGATTTGTGATAGTCATCATTCATTGCCTTGTTACAGAGTACAGTTGATTCACCGAGCTGCCTGGCTTTCACCTGCTGCCTGGCCGAGAAACTGTTCACTAACTGTCGCCTGGCCACAAGAATTAACATTTAATGATTGTCCAATGATGTTTATGCATTTTCGCTATAAGATTTTTATTTCAATATTTTGGCTTTTTCAAAAATTCTTGTTTTAAAACAAGCATTTGTGTAGTAAAAAATTGCCGACAAGGTTTTATATTGAAACTGTTTCTCTTTCAAACTAGGGGTCTTGTCCAGTAATTTCTTCTCTTATATAAGTTGTGCAGCCCTACATCAGTGTACCAGTAGTAAGCTATTAGTAAACCAGAAATGGGCCATGCGGCCCACTGCTGGAGCACATGAGAAAAAGCATGTGCTACAGTACTGCCCCCTCGACCCACTTCCGGAGCATTTTGTAAACCACTGATCTGAAAGTGGACCACCCATCACTACGCATAACTCATTATTATAATTTCATTCCAGGATACATTCACTATGCAATCAAATAATACCAATAACAATTGATTTTAAAAACAAATAGCATGTGCATTAAAAAATGGCCTGAATGGACACTTTCCTCCAAAAGAAATCATTAAAAATAGGCTTAAAATCCTACTCTAAGAGACCAACTTAAGTAACGTGCTTTCTTGTACCTAAATAAACGTAAAATGAAGGCTGCACATTCAGTATTTAGATGATTAGGGGTTCGGCCAATCAGAGGTAGAGCTCTTATCTCGATGTATAGATGGTTTCATGTTTTTCACTTAAATTTCAAGTGGCTTTCTACTGGTACATGGCCTACTACTGGAGCACTAACCTTAGAATGCATTTAATGGAAAATATTTTGTAATAGTATATTTTGTTATGTTGTTAGTTTGATTATCCTAACTAATATTATAAATGCGAAAGTGAGTTTGTTTGTTTGTTTATGACGCTTTTACGCCGAAACCGCTGAATCGATTAGGATGCATTTCGGTTTAGATATATATGGGACCCTGGAGTTGGTTATAGGCTACTTAGAATTTTAGATTTTTAATTACTTTTTGAATTATTAATTAAAAACCGTTTTTACGTTGCCATGCTTGGCGAGTTTCGCCCGTATCATACGATTCATGTTTTGAGCTAACAAGAATGCTATTACTTCAATAAAGAAGCACGTGCATCTGAAAAACATTAAATAATACGGAAATTATGCCAGTTTTATGCAAAATATATCTATCTCTAATAATAAAAATGAATGTTCTCCAGACAAATCTACAGAAAGCAGAGCTTTGAAAATTTGAGCATGCCTGGACCCATGACTTCGGTAAAGTGTACCTGAGGCTCGGAAATTTTAATTACTTTTCTAACTATTAATTAAAATCCGTTTTATCGCCCGCACAAAATGATTTATGCTTTTGAAATAAAGCAGAAATTCTATTTGCAAAATCACATGCATTTGAAAAACATAAATAAGTATGGAAATTATGTTGATTTTACGCCAAATTAAAAAGCATTAATAAAGAAAAGTGTACTTACGTATTATCCCGGCGGTCCGCCAAGACGAGCGATTTTTTGCCGAGATAAATGCCGGGTATATGAAATTATTAATGGTTTTCAATACGATTGGCAACAATTTGGCAACTCATTTGACGAAAAAACAGTTTGGCGGGAATGACCGCCGGGATAATAGGTAAGTACCAAGAAAAGTCCAGATGTGTTTCTTAAAGTTCGTAAATTTCCAAATCCTACAAATAATATAAATGTGTACGTTTATGTGTTTGGATGTTTTTGACTGAATCACACAAAAATCGTTGGAAAAATTTGTAATGAAGATAGCTTATGCCCTGGATTAACATACAGGTAACCTTTCAAGCATATAGCATAAATAATTCTTTTGCAAAGACACTCAAAATAATGCTAATGCATTGCGCTCTATGGAAATTTTGTAGCAACTAAACCGATTTTAAAACTTTCTTCACTGATTGAAAGTCCTAGTCCTATATGGTTCTAGGCCTATAGGGTCCTAGGCGTATATGGAGAATTCCTCTGTGTGGAATTTTCTAAGGGACCCTAGCCCGTATTTTCGCGAGGTTTTTGAAAAAAACACGGAAAACTGCGAACGGCTAGGTCGACAGGCGCGACCGGTGATTGAACCTGGCACCTCCCGCCTTCCAGGTTTGAGAGCAGACCCTCTTAGACACTGGGGAGACCCTGAGTGTTATAGGCTAACTTTTATGCATATATCACAAATAGTTCTTTTACAGGGATACTCATAAGAATTACATTACGCTCTATGTGTATCTCAGTAAGTACTGAACCGATTCCAAAACTTTTTTCACTGATAATAAGCTACCCTATTCTTGAGTATTATAGGCTAAAATTCATGCATGTAGCGCAAATAGTTCCTTTACAGGAACACTCAAAATAATTCTAATACATTACGGTCTATGGGTATCTCTGTAACTATAGAACCGATTCTAAAACTATTTCGCTAATAGAAAGCTGCACTATTTCTGATTAACATAGGCTAAAATATATGCATATAGCATGAATATTTCTTTTACAAGAACACTCAAAACAGTTCGCAAGTACTTTCGTAACTGTCTCTATTCGCCAAATGCCTGAAAACAATTTAAATTTAGTAATTCTGCATACTCTCTTATTTTAAATGAAGTATACTACCATGTATTATACTTCATTTAAAATAAGTAAAAAGCAAATAATATTTAAATGCAGTTTCTTTAGTCGCAAACATATTTGTTATTCACACATGCTTCGTTTCTCTCGGGACCAAATTCTAAAGCCGACTCGGACGAAGTCGCGGGTATCCGCTAGTTAATAAATATTTTCAATGTATACAAAGGGCATTGGTATGGAAGCTAATTATCTTACAGCTTTCAGTCGTTATGCTTTTTATTTTGACTAAAAGTTTGTGATAATTTAATTGAGTTTGTTACTTTTAAATAAATAGATGATCTTTTATTGTTGGGGGCGTTTTAGTTTAGTTACAGTTAATAATATTGTTTATGCTAGTTGGTTAAACTTTTAGTCAGCTAATTTAAATTTTGATTCTGTTTTATTTACTTTGATTTAAAGTTAAAATTGATTCATAATGTTGGGCATACTGATATTTACGAATAAGGATACCAGATTTAAAGAGCATTTTGATGCGTTTCTAGTCTTTTAACTTACACAAAGAAAAGTTTTAGGGGCATCATAGTTGGACAACTCATCACTTTTTTTTTTCCCTTCGTGCATCAACACATGCATTTTTGTTATCATTTATACCTTTTTTTCAGCTAAACTGACGTAACATAACTTTTTATCTCATTTTCAGTCTTAAATAAGTACAATAAAATTTATTCCGTTCATAATTAAAAAATTAATCCCTTTATTTCTTTATTTTGCCAAAACTCTACCATATATAATACTTAACTGCTTAAAACAGTAAAGAAAAAGATGTTCAGTATTTTTCTGAATAGATATTCTATTTACCGGTCCCTGGATTTATCTCTTGCTTCTGAACAAATGGATTAATTCCCAAAGAGTCATAAATTATTAGAAATTTATGAACAAGACTGTGTGATCAATTATCCGGTTGTAGATATAATGATATTTATGCTACATAAATTTCTAGTATTAATGGTAATAGAAATATTTGTGTATGTCTTTAAAAATAGCTGTAACATCATGTTATAGCAAACCATTAAGCTCTAGAAAATAACGTAATTGCATTAAAATATTTGTGCTAAATATGTTTGAAATCATGAGAGGAATATTATCAGATGTGTAAGCTACTTCCTGAAAAAAAAAATATGCTTTTTAATAAATTCTGAAATTAATTCATGATCGTTAATTCATTTATTTTAATATCTTAAAATATACTTTCCTTTTTTATTCATACTAACGTTTATCGATATGTAAAAAAGAAATAACTAAAAAAAAAGATTTTTTTTAAATTTACAGGGTATCACAATATATCTTGGAACATTTTACTTTGAAGAGATTTATTTTTAGATAACCTTAGTGTATATTCCGGTTTTTGTTGATTTTATTTACAAGTAAAATTGTTTTTTTTAACTATTTCATAAATGTTAAACTATCCTAGAATATTTCACATTTACTTTTTATAAAAATTCATTTTAATTAATGCTTTTGATATATTGAAGATGGCAATGATGAACGTTTATATGGGTACAGAATAAGGATTAATTTTCTTTCCATAGTAAAAAACAAACAAAAAATATGGGGGGAAAATTAGGGACAACTTTACCGAAATATTTTTTTTTCGTAAAATCTAAATAAAATAATTAGAAAAAAATGGATTGCACCTTAGAATTTTAGAAATATTTTGAAAGAAATCTAGTTCAGATTCTTAAACATTCTCATAACGCATTGGT
The DNA here is from genome assembly GCA_038373885.1 of Cheiracanthium punctorium. Lineage (NCBI taxonomy): Eukaryota > Metazoa > Arthropoda > Arachnida > Araneae > Cheiracanthiidae > Cheiracanthium > Cheiracanthium punctorium. The sequence goes on from JAWZYV010013388.1 coordinate 484,307, forward strand.
ATTAGATATCATTTAAACTTGCACCTGAATTTAATTACTTTTCTGTGCTAAATTACATTTCAAATGCATGTACTCTTCTTTAATAATGTATAGTATATATGTTACAGTTAAAACCCGAAATCAGTCAAAACCCGAATTAACTAGGGACACGCCTTCTAACTGAGAGTGTTAGGCAAAACCCTTTTTGACTGACAGTGCTCGGGAAAACCCGTTTTCCCCAGTGAATTTCGGAATGTTAATGCTTCATGCACTAAAAATTGGATCTTGCTCCCACTCGAAAATATGATAACGCTGGCCGTTTACGAGACCCCAAAAAACACCAGTGGGTACGGCCATTGCTTTAGGGGCCCTCCTGGAAAATATGCTAACGCTGGCACTTTGCGGTACCCAAAAAAACATCAGGGGGTCCGGCCATCGCTTTACGGGGCCTCCCTTGAAAATATGATAGCTCTGGCTGTTTGCGAGGCCCAAAAAATCATCAGTGGGTACGGCCATCGCTTTAAGGGGCCCCCTTTAAAATATGCTAACTCTGGCCCTTTGTGAGATCCAAAAAAAAATCAGTAGGTCCGGCCATCGCTTTAAGATAGTGGCGGATTATTGCAAGTTTGTCGGGGGGGGGGAGGTTAGTTAGAAGATTGACATCCATTTTTATGGATACTATAGGATACTACCTTCAGGAACGGCCTACCTATTTGGTTTAAAGCCTGTTTTAGTTCCTGAAGTGCCCTACTGTCCTGCTGAACCCTAGCTCCAGGCTCAGGTCCAGCAAGCAGCGGTTTCCCTCATTTTTATTTTATTTTTTTTACAGCACAATTTTTGGATTACAATTGGTAAAATACAGTAGTGTTATACAATATAAAAGCAGTTAGTTTACAATGGTTTACAATTGCTCACAATATTGTTCTTAGTAACATTTGACCATAGATGCATATATTTAACACGCTCTTTTTTTTTTTTTCTTTTTTCACAATTTTATGGATACTATAGGATACTACCTTCAGGAACGGCCTACCTATTTGGTTTAAAGCCTGTTTTAGTTTCTGAAGTGTCCTACTATCCTGCTGAACCCTAGATCCAGGCTCAGGTCCAGCAAGCAGCGGTTTCCCTCATTTTTATTTTATATTTTTTACAGCACAATTTTTGGATTACATTTGGTAAAAAACATCAGTGTTATACAGTATAAAAGCAGTTAGTTTACAATGGTTTACAATTGCTCACAATATTGTTCTTAGTAACATTTGACCATAGATACATATATTTAACACGTTCTTTTTTTTTCTTTTTTTACAATTTTGAAAGTTAAAAAAAGTAAATAAATATCTAAAAGTAAACAATAGGCTTGAGAATGATAAACTTAAAAACGGGTTTTCCTGAGCGCTGTCAGTCAGAACGAGTTTTGCCTAGTTAATTCGGGTTTTGCCTAACGCTCTCTGTTAGAACGCGTTTTCCCTAGTTAATTCGGGTAAAACAAGATCTACACCTAGTGAAGGAAGAAGCCTTGCCTTCTTTATGTAATTATTTACCTTTTTATGTTGGTTTACGTATATTTTTACATGCAAGTGGCGATTTTCTAATGTAAATTATACTTTTTAGACATTTGGTCAATAAGTCAAGTAGAATACAAAGGTAGTACATGATGGCAAATGTTTACAGAGACGTCAATAATTATCACATTTTTTACATGTGAAAAACAATGCACTCAAATTGGAAGAAAATATATATTGAAGCAACTTAGATTTAAAAATCCTATGTTTAAATATAGTGCAAAGATTCAATGCACAAAGAACTTTCTAATAATTTAATTATTCTGTCATTTTCAAAAACCGCACGTTCTTAAACGTCATTTCAGATGCTGAAGTCAGATACCACTTCTTTATATTCACTCATAACTCGAAGTTTTCAAGACTGATAAATATGTTTTCAGAATAGCTGACTTAGAAAATTAATAAATCACACTTCGAATGTCTCAAGAATTCATTGAAGTTAGCACTAGGTTTCTATAAAAGAAATAAAAACTTTGTGAAAAAAACACTCATAAAATGTTACTTATAAGATGTATAACATCTTATAAGTAACATTTTATGTGTGTTTTTTCTCAATTTTTTTTTTATTTTATCATTTAACACCAGTATTTTGAGTGTTTTTCTTCTTAATTTTACAAGGTTTCTATGTTAGACAAAGTTGCGTGAAGGTATACAGTTTTATAAACGCTGTAGGTGTTTAACAGGTTTAAAAGTCAATTAGCATATCTAATTCTTTTTTTTTTCACCATCAGACCATTAACCAAATGAAAAAAGAAAGTCCACATAACGAACAGAATAAGCTTGTATACATATATTCCAACATATATGCCATTTTACGTATTAAGATGCATATAAATGTGTTTGAAGTTATTATTTTTTTAGTTAAAAAAGCGTGGTTGAAAAAAGAAAAAAAAAATGTTTTAAAGTAAAAATTTTACTTTATTGTTTTTGCTTAGGATAAATAAGCTGCCTTTACTTTAAAGTAAATAAATAAAAAATAAAATGTAGACTCTCCCCCAAAATATTACATTATCCATTTCTGTTGCGAACCTACATAAAGTCATATTTAAAAAATTCAAGACATACTGCAAACGTAATTTTTTTTTTTAATGCCGACTTCATGATGATTTTCTAGGTCACATTTCAATATTTTTCATTCTTTTCACCAAAAGTGTTAAATTAAATTGAATTTTTCCGTTAAGTAAAAATTCCCTGACTATTTCAGGTATTTCAGGTTTTCCTTGTCCTGTAGCAACCCTACATACGCTAAAAAATCTCTCCGCATCCCTAATTAACTGCGTGATTATTATGTACTACCACATTTCCCTGAAAATAAGCCATAGTCTTTTTTATGCACAATTCAACAGTCCACTTTATTACTGCCAAATTAAAATGTCTTTTTTTTTTACTTTTTCGGCACTATATTTTTTACTCTCCGTTACTAGTCATACTCGGTTCAGAAGGCACGTCTCATCCTACAAAAGCCTGATGATTCTAAAATTCTAATCATTTGAATTCCATGCCCTAATTTGCATTCTCTAAAAGTTATTTTCTCAATCACGTGATTCTATCATTCCGGTTCACTTTTCACTTAATGAATTCGACATGTACGTTCAAAATTTGACAGTGAGAATATTTTATTTCAATGCGTAGTTCGGAAATTTTGAAATTAAAAAAATGAGCATGACAAAGTTTTGTTCTAATTAAAGCAGAATTCGAAAAATGTTAAAAATTTCAAAGGAAATCTTATTTAAAATACTCAGATGAAGAATCATTTGTAGAAGGAGATACAGAACTTAGAATATTTCAGTAAACTTCGAAAGGCATAAATGTACAGCTGCGGAAAAAAAAATACCGCTTGTATTTTAATCAGCCGTCGTTCCCCGTAGAGCAAAGTTACAGATACCAATCGTTTACGATTAACGTACACTTTAATCTACTATACATAAAAATTGCATAAGGGGCCGTCTCCATATTTAAATTCGCATCAACTTTTTTTTTCCAATAGCAACCCCTAGATTTCAATTCATATTTAAAAGATTTAACTCATTTTTACCCCGGATACCAATTTTCAATAAATTTTAACAGAAAATGAGTGAGTTATGAGCACTCAAAATCTCCCCCCATGTTAAAATATTTTTTCATACTTTAATTCATATCTCATATAATATTGATAATAAAAAGCTGAATTTTATTCGTACTATTAGAACTAAACGACCCAAACATAATTTACTATTATTATAATTTTTAATAAAATATTAATATGAATTATGAATTATTAAATTAATATTCAAAAAAATTATGAATAGCAACCTAGCCAAATTTTGATGGAAATAGATGCAAAAAGTGATTTTACATGGCTGTGCAAAATTTCAAATTTTTACGTTCAGTAGTTTAATTTATATTAAATAAAATGTGTTATTTACCTGGGTTAAGGGACCATATATAAATTTATTAAGTGACAATTTTTTTAAAATTTATTTTGTACAAAAAAGAAATAAACGTAAAAGAGATTTCTTTTGGGCAGTAAAAGATAGAGGTATTAAAAAATATCAAATTTTGAAGCAAATAAATTAGAGGTTTTTACATTTTGACTGTGATTCTATAAAACGTCTATTGTTGCGTCCGCTACCATATCCCACCAAATAAAATGTTTACCATGTATAGAATTAGATGCAGTAGATGTATATCTTCCAATACAACGTCCTATTTCTGAAAAAACTAACATCCTCTACATTCCAGGCATGAATTTGACCTTTTTTAATATTGAAAACATCAGGTCATCGAACTTCTCCATACTCAAACATTCAACCAACATTCAAAATAGTGTTTTTTTTTTGTCTAAATTTTCATCTGACTATAAATTAAAATACCGTCAAAAGTCTTAAAGAATATTGTACATTGCAGACGATAATATTAAATGAAGAATGTGAAATAACAAACACAGTGATAATATTGGTTGGCAAAAAAGTAATTGCGTTTTTTACATGAAATTCAAACAAATAAAGTTTCAATTATGAAACCATTCTTCAAGTTTGACCGTAGCTGAGTAACATTCATGATTGTAGTCAGAAGAGCAGAGAACAGCCTCTCACTCCTCGCAACATTTCACCTGTCTAAGAGAACCTTCAAGAGAAATACTCAATAACAATTTCAAAATTAGAAATATTATCAAAATCATGAGCAGTCGTTCGGCTTTTTTCCTTTAAATCATGTGTACGAACCCAGGAAGTTATGGACTCATTTGAACCACTGACTAAATATTCTAAATTATACACCTGATATTCTTAGTACAAAAAACTTTAAGACTAGAAACAGTATTTTCCGTGAAAATAATGAAAGGTGGAAAGTTCGGAACCTACAAATAGCGTTTCTCAATTTGCAGAAAGTCCCTTAAAATCGCGCAAAAAATTAGTCGCAATATCTCCGGAAATCATCGTAGGAAATTGGTGAAAATTTATATTTAGGGTAATTTGAATGTTTTCTTTCGTTCAATAAAGGAGTATGTTGCCATTGAAAAAACGAAGCTGATGCAGAATGAAATATGAAGACGGACCCTTATACAAATTAAATTACTAGAAAAATAAAGTATACTTTATTTGCAAACGAATGGTATATATAACTTTGCAGTCCGACGAATAATGGCTAAATAAAGAGCAAGTGGGCCTTTTTTCCCGCAGCTGTAAGTGGAGCAGTATCGAAGTAGTTTCTGCGACACAAACAATATATGTGTAGCAGATACAGCTTGTGTAAAAACTTTAATACCAGGTAAAGTTTCCACAATGTTTTAAAATGTAGGGAAATATTTGTTTCAATCTAGCAATAGAATGTTTATCTCTAACTGTAGAAGACTAATGCGATAGACAAAATTTTTAATAAATGATTATTACAATTAAAATTAAGTGGAAAATAAAAAACAGCTTAATTTAACTGGGTAAAAACTTTATGGACACAGCCAAAATATTACAAAATTTTTGTATAAATAAATTTAATGCTCTCTAATTGATTTCATGTTTAGAATACAAAGGTAAGAATATTTGAAGGAGATAACTATCGCTTGCTTTGTGTGTTTATAATAATGATAAGAGAGTGTGGAGATTAACAGAATATGAAAAAGGTGAAATGGTTACTCTTTCGTCTTCAGGATTGAGTAGCCGATATATATCGAAGAAGACCGCAAGGCCAAAAAGTTTTATAAATAATTCCTGAAGGATAATTATGACAAAAGAAACTCTGTAGGGTAGGCCTAAAGCTTTTATAATCCAGAGTTGAAGAAACTGTTTTGTGACTTGCTTCGACTAGAAAATATTCAAGCACGAAAATTATTAATTCCGTGTTTGTAGAAAAACTATTTTCAGCACTGTTAGAAAGGCTGGTAATTTGCAGAACGAAACAAAATTCTTCAAACTCTCGTTATTAACCGTACATAAACTGCAAAGAATTTTGTTAAAATAAACATATGTTTTCTTAATTTAACCAAACCGTTTGTTTAAATGCTTTATTTGGTTGAAATCAACCAAATTATTTGTTTGAATTGATACATATTTTTGTTTGTTTACTGGTATATTCATGGATCCTTTAACAAAATTATTTTGTTGATTTTACTATGTTATTTTTTTAACCCATATACAGTTGATTGAAAGTTTCAGAAGTCTTTATGAAAATTTACATTTTTATTAGAGTGCTTTTATAAATCTACAAGTTTAATTTTATCAACTTTAACACCAGTGCTTTTGTTTGTTTTCTCCGCATAAGACAAACTTAGTAAAACAGTCAGATTATTCAAAATTCATGATGAGTGTGTTTTTCTATAATGTAGTCACATTCAAAATGATATAATGCCAAAATTTGGATGAATATTTACCACTTAAACATGAAAACAAGCAATGTATATTGGTAAAAGAAGCGTTTCTTGTGAGCAGTCAAAATAATCGTTAGCCGCAAATTTATGTAGGTATGCACACAAATAACTGCTGAATTATTTTAAACATGCAAAACCCTAATTCTGTTGTTAATAATAATAATATAAACTATGTCAAACAAACGAATGAAAATGCTCCTTATAATGCTCCTTTCACGCTTATATTGCAGCAGGGGTCATTTTGGGGACATGCATGTGAACAGCCTTGAACTGGAATCCAAATAAAAAATAATATAGATCACCCGTGATAAGCCCAAAGCGAGTGAAGTATACTATAGTAGTGTAAACATTAAAAACTTTTATTAAATCATCAAGTTTAGTAGTGTAAACATTAAAAACTTTTATTAAATCATCTAAACACATCCTCCGCATAAGACCTGAGCTATTCATATTGATTATATTTTTTTATTTTATCACGAAAGCAGATGCAATTTTGGTTTGCTTTCTCTGATAAGTCTGAAATTGAGCTGTTTTAAACTAGGTAGATACAGATAAAAGAATTAAAACAAAAAATGTAAATTTTGATGAGTAGATTAAATAATTAGACTTACTTCAGCAACTTTCGACTAACTCAATAACCCCCCGGTCGATTAGTAGTATACTTTATATTTGATGTGGTTTGGGTTTCTAGCTTCAATTAGGCGAACGGCTTCGTAACCACCTTGAATTGCAAAAAAAAAAAAAAAAAAAAAAGAAAAAGAAAAAACATTTCCACCGAGTTAAATCTATACATCAACCAAAAATATTGAATGCACAAAACACTAACGGGGGTCGTGACCCCCGGTTGGTTGCTTGGTTAAGCCCGATTGCTTTGTTAAGCACTTCCCAACGGGGATTGCTTAAAAGCGAACAATGTCCAGAATGAAGGAGATTTTGTATAACCCATAGTTCAACGTATTAGTAATCCACGCACATCAGCTCTCGGTGGTTTGGCTCCTTCAAAACTTGTTTTCCTCATCGATTCCCATGCTTCAATTTTAGCTTTAAGCAGTAACACACAGACTGACTGCCTACAAACAATTCAGTGCCACACTAAAATTGCGAATCTCATCTCACAGGGCTGGACTGTGGTTTTACAGTGGGTCCCGAGTCATGTACAGAGGGTCCCAAGTCAAGCTGAGTTGTCTCAGCTGGAGATCCCCTGACCTTCAGAAGAGCAAAAAACATTATAGGCATGTGCGTTGACTACCGTTGTAAGTTGATCGGTTTTGGGGTGGCAGCAGATGTACTGCTGCAATCCAAAAACCCAAAAGCATTGGAAAGCCATGGGAAACCCTGGCCACAGTGGGTACTAACTAGGGAATGCAATCCCGCACTGTTTTTCGCTTCGTGGTATTGCGGGATTGAGATCTGTTGATCACGAGGTATCCCGCAATATAGCGGGATTAATATTTCATCCAACTAAAAACTTATTTCGATAGTGAAAAGTAGGAAAAAAAAGATTGTAAACTCTAAGAGGTTTCACTTTAACAATAGTATTTTATCGTATTCGATAATCAATGCAATACTTTACATAAATGAAAATTCTGTCATGATATCCATAATAGTATGCTGTTATTCCGTTTGTTGCTAAAAAAGAAGAATGTAAAAAAGACAACGTAAAGAGGCACTCGTTTTCCTAGTCTTTATAATTTTGAAATAGAATACAAAAGTGCTTAACAAAAGACTTTTTTTTCTTTGTATGAAGCCCTAAGGAAACCATACATTTTTTTTATTTATTTATTTTTTTTTTTTTTGGGGGGGGGGTTAGCTAAAGTTCAACTTTCAAAGATATCACTGACATGGGCTTCCATGTGGTTGTTTATGGAGGGGGGATCACAAGTCAAGGGTGCTATCCCAGAAAGATATTACATTTAGTGTTGAAGCACTTCTGCGTCATACCAGTACGTAAATCATAACAATATGGGAGCTGTGGTGGGGGGGGGGGGGGCTCAGGTGCCTACCTGCCAATGAGCGCCCAAGATCACTGGTTCTTATTGGTCATCTTATGCAAAAATTCTTGGCCAATTGAAGATCGGGAAAGAAACGTGAAATTGCAATAAATATAATTTATTTTTCAGATTCATTCCCGCGTGATTACGGTCTTAATCCCGTGGGACTAGTCCCTCAAATATTTGCGCGTTATCCCGCAGGATCCCGTTCCCGCGGGATCGAGATTGAATTCCCTAGTACTATCCCGAGGCACCAGGAGAGAACCGAGGTGGTTGCCCGCTTTCGCCTAACAACCTGAGTAACACGACGTGTCGTGGTGACAAGGAATCTTGTCAGTCAGTGACACGATTTCCTTGGAGTTTACCTCCTTTGGCTTGGCCTGGCTAAATACGAGGCATGTCCGCTCGGCGGCCATGCCAGGATGGATGGTGGTCGCCTACCTAATTGCACTTTACTAGATGCACACCCGTCTGGCGACATCGTCAGTCGGTACTGGGAGGTGAAATCTATTCAAATGGTGAAGAACCCAAGCACGCACGTTGGATAAATAAATGGTTAGATAATGATAAATAAAACTGTTTAACGAAACATATTTTGTTAAATTCAACAAAACACTTTTAGCTTGTGTACAATATCGTTATTTGGTAATAATTGTGTGGATTGTAAAACATTTTGCCAGACGACAGTGCTAAGCTTGGACAAGCAGCATTCAAGTAATTGTTGATGACAAACGGTTTAGAAGAGACTCAGACACATAAGTCTTCAATCAATCTGCGTACTTTCCCATCTTTACGCAAATTTTAAGACGTCATCAAGTAGAATTGACATGTTTCGAAAAGGGTTTGAACGATGAGCATTAGATTTTAGAAAAGTTTGAAGATATCTTGTTTATACACTCGGTAACTGATTCTCATCAAATTGCATCAGAAAAGGAAGTGAGATACATTTTCACTTGAAAAATACGGAATGCATTTTCCCGTTTCCGTTAGGTGTGTTCAAGGTCTTCGAAAGAATTTTTATGGATCTCAGATGTTTCCAAGACGTTTGCCTAAAGTTTTTCAAAAGTAAGAGGTTTTTCATTTTAAAGTTGCCTTTTTTGGTTGCTGTCAATCAAGGAATAGATGATAATGCACTATCTCGCCGGAAGATGTCTTCCTCCGAAATTAAGATATCCAATGCATACAGATACCACTCAATAGTATAGTTCTAATCTCTATAGAAAATGAATGGCTGTATGTTCAGAAGATGATTGCCAGTACTTCAGCAGTATTACACTCTAAATAAGTATAATTTTGCTTGGTTCGACTTGTTTTTTGCACAACTTATCACCACCCTCCTTTAAAACATGGAATCTTATTGAACAAAGTCCATGGATAATAAAATAATTATGTTTAAGATAAGTACTGAGCAAAGATTTTATGAAAGCAGGCACCAGTATTTCATTAATTACTTTTCAATAAAATTATAATTAGTTATGTAATACATTGTTTTCAAATAATCCTATTAGACTGTATATCGAATATCTGCCATTTTCAAAATAGAATTTTTTATTCATATCATCAGTAAATATGCTCATGTGCTTGAAATCATAAGTAGCCTGAGGTGTATCTATTTACTTCATAATTACCGAGCAATTTCAATCTTAGATAGTCTGAAACTGTTTTAGAATATAAAGAGTTTAGATGATTATGTTTTTAATAGTATATTTGATATCGCATCTTTTTAATATTCATTAATGCTATTAATTATCGACATTTAAATTATCTTCTTAAATGCTTAGATGCTTTGCTCGTATTTTTACAACGATTACTTGATTTTTTTTCCAGGAAGTATAGCCAATCATAGAAATGTTAATATCAGATCATAGCATAACAATTTTAATTTAATTAATACTTATAAGCTTGATACACGAAAACTATATTTAGTACAATAAAAACATTTTATTCGTTAAATATCTTCTAAATTAAAACTGAAAGTCTATGCTTTACGATTTCAACGTACATTATTATCACTAAATTTTAAGTTATAAGCTTTCATACGAATTTAATAACTGATGTGCATGGAGGAAATAGAAAAACAACACAAAAACTTTCTATGGTCTTACCTACATTTCGAATATAAGCACCACCAATTTACAGAAAACAGGACACATTTTTTTATCTTTCGTGAAACAGAGACTTGGTAGTTTTCCGACCGAAAAACATAAAATGCCTAAGAGTTACGATAAAGATACAGTGTTCATACATATTTATTCTTGAAAAATGCTATCTGAAAGAAAGACTTCAAACAAAAATCATTGTGAAGATCAAAGAAAGGCGATTCAAAACGAGTTATATTTCATGCTTTCACCATTTATTTTTGTTTCTTTTAGAATTTAAATCTTGCCGAAAACATAACACAAACTCAGTGAAAGCATAAAACAAGGGTGAATAGAGAAAATATATAAAGTTTTATGTAAGAAAAAAAGTTTAAGTATGTTTTATTTACTTTCTGCTTTTCTGAAGCGTGATACGAATTCGGGGATTTTTAAAAATATTTGTTATAGTTACATATAACAAACTGAAAAAAATTACTAAATTTAACTGAAAAAATTGAAAAAGAGGAATGAAAAATCAGAGATTTTTTGGTTTAAACACATGACGATGCTAATGGCAACTTGCATTTTATTTGTTTGTTTATTGTGTGTGCCTGCAAGTAATTTTACACACGAATTACAATGATTTTCATCTATATTGTTGCGGAATTACTCTGCTATTCCTGGGGTTCGTCGTTCTAAAGTCCAGTTGGTGTAAAAAGTTCAAGTAAAAAGTCACTTGTCAGGATGGAACACAAACTTTATTTCTTCTAGAACTTCGTAGAACAATCAGCTGCACACAATTCACAAGCACAATCTAGCAGTAACGTGCTTTTAACAATCCGCTTGGATCAGAAGCTCTCACAAATGCTGTATTTCTCACACAAAATAAGTCACTTTTACAGGCAAAAATTCCGTGGAAATATTCAAGGGATATAGTACACTATCCCTTAAGACACAGCAATGAAGAATTTACACACAGCACTTTAAAAACAGCTTCATAAAGCAAGCTAAAACACAGCTTCTATAGCGCTATAGCACAAAACAAGCGTACTCAAAGCACTTCACACATTGAATGTTCAACTCGCAACTGACTGACGGGGCGATGCACGCTTCTATAAATAGCCGACGCAGGAGGTACAAGAGGTTTCCAGAAAAGTCAATTTCTCGAGGGTTCTACATAAAGCGTGAATTTTGATTACGTCATAGAAGAGAAATGTTAGGTTATTATGCGTTTTAGTGCAGGAAAAACAACTTCCAGGTCCCATTGGGAAAATCGCGCCAAATGACCAAAAAGTCGCCAAGCTTGGCGACTTTTGGCGAAATATCGCCAAATTTGGCGCCAAAAATAAGTCCTCAAAAGTGAAGAGATCTAAGCTCTAGGACTAATATTTCTCGAGATTTCTAGAAGCCCATAGAAAAACATATGGGAAAGTGAAACCTCCGTATCTCCGGTTCTAATTGGCCGATTTTGATGCGACAAAAAGCAAAATTTATCTATTTGAAGCGTAGAATACGAATTTTAAACCATTTTAAGCCACAGAGCAGCGGGTTGCCCCGAAAATTCGTAACAATATTGTAGCTGCTAGATAATTGGGCAAATAAAACTTACGTGATTGACCTCTCTGAATGGCTAAAGAATATTCGTTCAAGGCTTTCCATAATTTATATTTATGTCACATGAGAAAGATTTCCTGAATACTAGTAGTCTTTAAAAGTTGCTAAGCAGATAGACTATTCAGACGGGCAGATTTAATTTGTGCTTACTAATCCACAAGGTTTTTAATCCTCTGGAACCGAGTCCTGATCTTCAGAATCTAAGTCCTTTCTGTGTAATGCCAAACAACTGATTCATATTAATTTATTTACCAATTTAAACCGCAATGTGAATTTAAAAGGTATTATACAGACATTGAAAGACGCAACGGGTTACATGCTTGGGCTTAAAGAAGACCCTAAATTCTAATACTGCAGCTTAAAATTTAAATAGCATCCTGAAATGCGTGGGCAGTTAGTTACAGTTACCAAACTTATTGTTAAATCGAAATTGCTGTTTAAAAAAATTTTTTTTTCTGGTTATTTTGGTGAATTTAAAAATGACATATTTAAATTAATATAATAGAAAAGTAACTGTCTCCATACAAATAAGCTTTTTTTTTCTGCTAAAATATTATACTTACTCGTAATCATTATAGATATTTTAAACAGGCTGAAAATGTAGAAAAAAGAACTGAATTGTTTTTAGGAGTAGATAATTTGTTTAATTTAAAATGCATCCAATAATTGGTACTTTGAGATTTGTTTAAAAATCTTTTATATTTTCTGGTTTTAAAGTTTACACGTAAAAAAAAAGAAAATACAACTGGAATTTGAAGATTATTTACACCGTGCATATAAAATAGGACCAAGTGAAAAGTTATAAAAGCTAAATAAAACTAATTGATGTGAAATCTTGAGAACCAAATTAATGAAATATTAAGATATATAAATATGAAGGAACTTTTTTCGCTGTTTTATGATGACACATTAAGAAATCAGTTATCTATATAAATAAAATTAGACTTTTGTCTGTACATTTGTTGGAACTCAAAAATTTTGCGATTTCTATCCCTTTCAATCACTTGGGAATCCGGTGCGACCCTCAAAAAAAATTTGTGTGTCTGTCCTTCTGTCATTCTGTCCGTGACGCTTTTTGTGTTCAAGCATCACATAAAAACGACTGAAGCGAATGATATGAAATTTGGTGTCATGATAGGTGGCCAGTCAACTTAAACTTGTGTGTTTGTGTGGGTGTGTATGTCCGAACGATCTCGAAAACTGCTCTAAGGATTCTTTTTAAATTTCGTACCTGGGGATTTTTTGGGCCCCTGAAACGATTGAGCTAGGTCAATTGATTGAAAAATCTCTAAAACGCTCAAAATTTAAAATTTAAAATTTTTGGACGGTAGCGCCATCTATTGAGCGTTTGAAAAACACACTTGATGCAATCTTCCTAAAAGGGACGCTCAAATAAGTTTGGGGCGGATTAAAAATTACACGCCATCGATATATAATAGTAAAAAGTAATTTCGCAAAGAAATAGAATAAATGGAACTTGATAATTCAGTACACAGACAAATAAATATTTTTGAAACTAGATATATTACACCATTCAGCTACATAAATTTGTTTAGAATTAAAAAGTTATTTTTATTTCAAAATATCGTCCTGGCAACCAGCGAAAGAAAAAGCGAAAAGAGTCTTCGTTGCCATCCCCGCAAGCACCTTGATGTAATATACGTAAATAATTTAATTATTCTTAATTCATAGTTATTAATACAAAACTATTCGTAAATCTTATGTGAAAAATTGCCTGAATTTATTACAATTATCCTTTTGTAACTAACGTAAAGCTAAATGTATTTTCGCGTATATACTAAAACAATAAATATTTTTCATGTATTTTATTGATCCATATGATGCGAATTTCAAAAGTGCATAAAAGTTTCAGCTTAGCCGAATAATTTAAATGAAAATGACACCCTTTTCAGTCATTCACAGTAAGAAAAAAGATCCTGTGACGTAACATGAAAATTCCTTTTTTTTTTTAATAACGGCACTAGGTTGAATTCTATTTTAGCTGCCTTATTCCGCCAAGTTGACGATAAATATTTAAATGTAGTTACCCCGACGATTTTTTTTTTTTTTTTTTTTAAGGGACAACCGTTTATAATGAAACGATGTTCGAAACTCCGATGAAAAAATGATACGATCGATTCCTAAATTGGGCTCGCAGCCGATATTCAAATTAATTTTGCAGATGATCAGCCATCAGTTTAGTTTTCATTCACTGCAGTTGATGATTTCAACTCATTTATTTTATCATCGTATGGACAACCTTTTAAAAGTTGCGGGCAGAACTTTACGATAGTGGCCTACTGGGCCTGACTTCAGGATGTTAGCGAAATCGCGGGCCGTATAATTCGGATTTATATGGAAGTTTGAATGTTTTATATAGGTTTTATACAGGGTTTTGACTTTTTCTGAGGGCTGGTCCAAAAGCCATGGCGGGCCCCATCCGGCCGCAGGCTGGGAGTTGTCCATATGTGGAAGCAGTAAATTGGGAGGCTGAAATCTGGTTACTAAGATTTTTTCTAATAAATTTTCAATTCTTATTTAGACGTGGATTAGACTGTGTTGTTTTGTGTTGTGTACTATCACTAAACTAAAGGATAAAGCCCTTTGTGGAGACAATTACAGCTGGCGATAGAATGTCTACACTCAGAATATTTAATATTTACTCACTTAAAATCAAATAACTTCATATTCAATTTTTATTATACATCGAAATTCGAATTGTATAATCTGCAGAGACATTTCGTATTCGAAACATTTCGTTTTGTATCAACATCCTCTCCTATATCCATGCTTAATGCGTAGAAAACCGTTTTATTTTTGAAAAAAAGTTAAACTGAGTAGTAATTTAGAAAAGCTATCTTAAGCGAATTGGAATCGTAATTTTTCCTCCAAAGCCTGATAACCGTGACTTCAATGTAACGTCAATGTCACTTGCAATAGATAATTCTTACACTCAAATGATTAGCTTTTTTTATTCTCTTAAATGAAATAGAGCTAAAAATACAAAAAAAAACGCTTAAAAATCAGGGAACGGGCGGATTATCAGATCTTTTCTTTCTTTCTTTTTCTTTTTTTTTTCTTTTTTTTTCTTTTTCTTTTCTTTTCTTTTTTTTTTACATAATTATGATAATTTTCAGGCTGATCGCACCAACGAACCGTGTAAATTTTAAGTTATTAGACAATACATTTTTAATCTGTTTGGATGGTAAAAGTTTTATTTTGAGTGGTTGAACTCGAATTGTGACAGAGTCTAGGATCAGCGTAACTATATAGGAGCGATGTATTTTTGATTTATTCGAAGTTAGAAGTCCATTTTCTTCAGTCCATCCGTTTGTTCTATTATTGTCAACGTTTAAGTAGTTGTTAGGGTTATTATAAAAGAATATTTTTGATCTATTCTGTTTTTGATTTCATGATTTCGAAGTGTCCTTTTATACTAATAATTTAAATTGCGTTACACTTTTTATTTTCTTAAGCGCGAGTTTATAAAATAAAATTATGTTTAAAGCATATTTATGTAAGATTATACTTTTATGGCATCTATATTTATGTATCTATAAGATTGAATTTACGTTTGTAGAATTTGTTTATGCATGATGTATTTTCTTTGAATTAGAAAAAAATAAGTATTTTATGTTTGAATTGAAGCACTATAGAGAAATTTAAATGTGTGAACGTGCAGTTCAAACGCAAGCAGATGAAACAGATGATTAGTATTTGGAAGGAGAACGACATGGAACAGCTAGACGTCGACAAATACTTCGGGTAAACAGTCTAAGTATCTACAAAGCTGCCACAAATATGGGTACTTATTATCATAGTTTAAAACTTTTTAACATGGATTGCATTCACCCTGGAGCTTTGCATTTTTCTGAAGAGTAAAAACAAAAATTAACCGAAACCATTTTGGGGACTGTAAGATTGATGTAGGACATTCCGAATTTCCTAATGAATTGGTGTGGTTGTTTCTTCGATGTCACCCACATTTCAAAGAATTCGAAATTTGAAAGCATACTTTACAATGGCTTTGTTCACAGTATATGACGAGTGAAACTATTAACGATTTTGGTGTGTACTGCTACGTTGCGAACAGTGTATAACAGACTTGATGAATTTTTTTTATAAACTCATTCATCTGACAGTTCAAGCAACTCAAATTCTTGATGCTGAATTTGAACGTCCTCAATATGGACAGATATATTTCTGAAGTAATGAAGACGCTGTTAGTGAATGCATCGCCCAAGATCTTCGCTGATACCCTCGTTGATCTGCTACAGAAGGAAAGGAGGCACCTTACGTTAAACTACTTTTTCCTGAACTCTGATGGCACCGACCATCGAATATTTAGCATCCCTCTTCAAAACAAAGTATATGCCATTGTAACATTGAATGCCGACCAAAGTTTACCTGATAATGTATGAGTGATCCGACAGCGATGAAAATCTTTGGCAACCATGAAGATTCTTGATACGTGCCAAGGCATTTACGTATTCATTATTTTACACTTAAGGAGCCTTTAGATTCTGAGCATGGCTCGGTAACCTGGTACTTTTTTAAATTAAAAGAAAATACGGAGATAATCAATATCAGAATTGACTGAAAAAAATAATAATTGATTTAACTTTAAAAAAATTGTTTTATATAAATATTTAATTTTAATATCAAAGACACTCTTTAGAATATTATGATGAAATCTGATTAAGTTATTATTTTTAAATACATGACGATATAGGAGCTTTTATTCACAATAAAAATGAATTGAACTCATTTTAATAAAAAGTGTTACTTTATAAGGTACAAATAGAATAATTGTTATTAGATTAATTCTATATTTCAGCTCATTTTAACGTTGTATTTTAATGGTAAACAAAACTAATTTTAATTTAATTGCATTGTGGTTTATAGTTTCAATGGAATTCACCTCCTACGAAGAAGATGATTTACGAACGTAATTTAATTTAATTGTATTGTAGTTTATATTTTAAATGAAATTTGCATCCTATGAAGAAGTTGAATAAACAGCTAAAATTAGAGAAAAGCGTAATTAAAATATTAAAAATGTTAATATAAATATTATTTATGAATAATTAATAATTATACCAGCTTGTTGAAACAGAAACGTCTTATCACATTGTTCTAATAATTTTAAAAGTATCTATAGTTTGTTTATCTCTTTTTATGCTTTTTACTGTCGTAAATATGCAATGTCAAGGGATCTTCATTGAAAATACTCTATGTAGCTATATATATATTTATAAGAGTACCCAAATTCACTAAACTACAGTGTGCCCTATGCTCAGTTACACAGTGTTGCAGTCCTAAGAAAAAAAGTGGGGGGACGCTCATTTTTGACGAAATTTAACCTAAACTTATCGGATTCATTAAATGTAATTATTCCTTAAACAACCTGTAAAACTAATTTAACCATCATTCGTTTATTAATAGTTTAAAATCAACTCATTGTTAAATTATTGATAACTTGTTAATAATCTAAACTAAGTCTTTTTGATCAACCGTGTAAGCTACTTAATTTGTTGTTGCGAACATGTATATCGGATTTGTGTACTTGGCTCGAATAAATCCTCGTTAGAAGAACAGCACAAGGTGAGGGGTGCCCTCCCGTGGGGGTCCTAACCCGTATTCACGGTAAGTTTCGGAAAAAACCACGGAAAACTCCGGACGCGCGATGGGAGCTACTTAATTTTTCCCATTTACATTTGTCAACAATTCAATGTTGTTGTTGTTATTGTGAACACGTATATCGAAATTGTGTGCTTGGCTCGAAGGCAGCTTATAAATCCTCGTCAGAAAGACAACACAAGGGAAGGGTGCCCTCCGTTGGGGTCTTTCTAAGGGATCCTAACCCGTATTTACGCAAAGCTTCGGAGAGAACTACAGAAAACTCCGAAGGGTTAGTTCGACAGACGCGCAATGGGATCCGAACCCGGGACCTTCACAATTCGCCCGTCTACCATTTCCAGTAACATAACCCACTGTGCCATGGTGAGGCAACAATCGAATGTCAAAGTGTCAGATTTTCTTTTGGATTGGTACGTGACTATTCGCTACCCCGATTTTTGTCACTTTTTCGGCCATTTGGCAAGGCATTTTTTACTAAGAGTGCGTTCAGGAAGATTATAATCTGTTCTATTCTTATGGATATGGTTTCACTACTGAAGTGCTTAAGAAACCCTTACAATCCCATTTATAAAGTCTATTCAAACAGTCAAAACTTTCCTTTTGATTTTTATACCGATATACTTGCTCTTGTGCGAACAAAACGAAAATTTTAATTTCTTCACAGAATTTTTAAAAAGACCTCTTAAATGACCCCCCCCCCCTGAGAATAAAACGTGGCGGTATGTATCGGCTGAAGTGAAAAAGTAGGGAGGCGTCCCCTACACCACTGCAGTCACAACTTCAATGCAGTTTAGAGATTTCAATACATATCAAGCACAATTACATTGGTAAAAAAAGAGTAATAACATCTTAACATTCATCTAAATGAGTGAACGCAACATTTGTACCTCTTCTGAAAGTCTTATAAAACTGCAATAATAAGGTGACAGCATTTAAAAGTGAAATTTAGTGCCAATAGCATTTGTCTCCAAAACTACTATTGTTTCATATATCATGTGAAGTCGGTAACATACCATTAACGTGTTGCGGGATTAAGGCCAATTTTAACTGCACGAGGGATCTAGGCCTGTGCGTCGAGTGTCCTCAGTGGGGGTGTTTATTAAGGGGTCCTAACCCGTATTTACGCTAAGTTTAGGAGAAAACCACGGAAAACTCCGAACGGTTAGGTCGGCGGACATGACCTGGTTCCGAACCAGGCACCTTTCGTCTCCGAGTTCAGTACGCAATGCACTATGTCAGGGATGGGCCAACTACGGCCCGCGGGCCAAATCCGGCCCACCGGAAGGCTTTATTCGGCCCGCTGATAGAATTTTAAATTTGCCGGCTCGACGGAAATTAAAAGAAAAATATATTTATATATTATATATCATATTAAGAATGATGAAGATGGCTTGAAAAAACTGCATTTTGAGTTTGAACGCAGATTTCAAGATTTTAGTGTCATTCAAACAGAATTGGATATTTTTACCATGCCTTTCAACGTAAATTGTGAAGCAGTGAGGTCAGATTTGCAGCTTGAATTAATTGAGTTGCAATAATTATTATCGAAAGTAAGTTTCCCAAATTTAATATCTCACTCCCAGAAAATCGGCGCTATGTTTGCTTCATCTTATATATGTTTTCAACTATGAACTTTAGTGTTCTCAGCTATGTGTGTTTTCAACTATGAACTTTAGGAAGAATTCTTTCAGAAGTAGACTGACAGATGAGCATTTAGCCTCGTTCCTTAGAATCAGTACATCTCACTTCGAACCTCAATAAAAGAAACTTTTAAAAATGAAATCGCAATTTCATTCATCTCATTATCATATTTAAATTGTAATGTATGTATATTGTTTTTAAAATTTTAGAAAAATTTATCTTGGCCCGCCAAACTTTTTTTTTTTTTTTTTGGCCCGCGACCGAAAAAGTTTGCCCATCCCTGCACTATGTCACTGGTGGGGCAATATACCATTAAATCCTAATGCAAACCAATGCAAAATCAATGATCAGTTGTTGTATTTGGAGAATTTATTTTCGGACTTGTGTGCTTGGCTTCAATATCTAATCTTCGATTAAATACTCGTCGATTAAAGTGGACAGCACAATGAACATTTTAGTGGCATAGAGAAAGGAAATTTAAACAATCAGGGAATGAGTGGAAAATCGAAGCCACGACAGTACGCTTAGGTGATTAGCTTAGAGTAAGACAGGCCAAATTATCAGTTACTGTCCAGCTAAACAATGTAATTTCATGCAGGAAGAATCAAATTATACTTATTTCTCGAGTAGAATAGTAGTTTTAGCCTATTTTAATTTTCGAAGAGCAAATGAGCAGATATTATATGTAGGTTTAAACAAAGTTTTTGCTGTTCGAATGGTCTCAAATTCTTGTTTGTTTATTTTAATTAGAAAGCATGTACTTATACATACTGTAAATACTTTGTTTTTACTACAGAAGTTACCAATAATGCAATAAATGTTTTCAAAGCGTCATTATTTGTGCTTAGTGCATTCCAGACACTCGACAAAATGACTAAAGCAGTAACTGCTTTTGTAAAAGTAAGTTGTTTCCTTGAAATTTCATCTTTATTTTGAATGAAGTAACGCTAACTACCACTTCTCATACGTACGGAAATACTCTTTCATAATTCTTAACATAAAATATTTAGTTTCCAACTTCAGTACACACACTTTTACGTAAAACTGTTCGGAGAGACACGTTCACAAACATGCAAAACTTCACAATGGCACTTTCCACAAAAGCTGCATAGATATCTACATAAATGGCGTGCGCCAAGTGCAAGCGTAATTTGAAATGCTTCCTCGGTATCGATTCTTTCGCAAGTTTCATCAAAACTCTGAACAACTAACTCAGCGGGAAAATTCCCCTGTGTGAGCTATTAGTGACTATCATATGGATTTGGGAAAAGCGAAATAAATGTTCTTAGATTTATGTTTGGCACGTATCTTGTTAGATGCAAGACTTTGGGTTAATTGTCTTGGTCATTATAATTTGAATCTTCAAAGATGTGTAGCTTTTGATCTCATATTCAAAGCTCATTTTCTGGGAGGTAAGATTTTCTAATTTATTAGCTGTGTGTTTGTAAAAATTTTGGAATATACACGTGCATTGAAAAATTTGCATGGTTGTTTACTGTGCGACGGAAATTATTTATTCAAAAGTATGCGTAACTATTGTTTCTTTCAAAATATATCTTTTTAACATTAAGAACACAAATTACAGATATCAATAGTTAGCTTAAAATGGAATAATATTTATTTGAAATGCTAATTATAAGGTTCAGTCGATTCACAAATACGTATTTTTGCTAATATAAACAATAGACAAAGTTTCTGGTATTAAATTGTTAACATGTTTGCTTTAATAACAACTTTAATTGTTAACATGTTTAAAATCGCCTACCAAAACTGTTTAACAATTTTCACCAGGCATAGTCAAACTACAGTTCACCTTTATAAATACCATTTGGAAAGTGTATCATAATCTATGATGTGTACCGTATTTGTCTTCACTGTTCTATAAAACACTTCTTCGGAATTAAAATCTATATTTAAATCGCCTACTGAAACTATTTTACAATATTAGCCAAGCGTTTTCTAACTATACTCAAAATATATTTATAATAAATTGTCGCATTTTGGCACCCAGCTTAGCGATCATTTATCAAAAATTGCAAACCTTGTACGACTTTCAACATTTTATTAACGCCTCTCCCCAACTCCAAGTTATCTGGCAAACACATTTCAAAAGTGACTCGACGCGAAAATTGTACCAAAATCGTGTCTACAAAAAAACCAAGGTTGAAATTAATAGCACTCTGGTGCTAAAAAGGTGGAATTTCACACGAAAGCCTAGCTTCATCACTGGCTCTAATATATCTATAGTATATTTTTTGCCATACATCAAGGAAACAGAACTCTGTGACAATTTTAATAACTCATTCGACAATTTGGGTATAGCAAGAAAACTTGGGGATTTCAATTAAGAGTTTGCACCATTGACTAAAGACTGCAAGTCGTCCTTTGATAAATGAGGCAAAATTGGACGTTTTGTGATATGATTCAGTCTGCAATGTTATGGGTTGTAAAAGTCTTTTTTGT
The DNA here is from genome assembly GCA_038373885.1 of Cheiracanthium punctorium. NCBI lineage: Eukaryota > Metazoa > Arthropoda > Arachnida > Araneae > Cheiracanthiidae > Cheiracanthium > Cheiracanthium punctorium. The sequence continues at coordinate 506,118 of JAWZYV010013388.1, forward strand.
GCTATTGCATTTTCGTCCTGGAAAATTGTCTCATGCGAAAAAATATGCATCCTGATTAATTCAACGTACTGCAGCTCATAATGGACACCGAAGAATGACCACTGACTGTTTCATGCCCCATAGCCTTCACATATTCTCGCACAAGATCATTGCCTACAATCCGCTCTGTGGAAACGCTACTCATATCAGCTATAATTTCGAGAACGTCATGCCACTGCTTGTGGTTTTCCAACATAGATTCCTCCTCAATATTGAGGAGGAATCTATGTTGGAAACATAATCGTTCTAACGAGTCATGGTCAAACGACTAAGTTACTAAGAAGTAGAAGTGGCGTATTTGGTGTGCAGGTTGCTGTATCTTTATACCTGCACCCTATAAAACGTATGGTTGGGTGCCCGTTTTAGTCCAAAAGATAATTGGCCCAGTTTTTTTTCGACAGCAAACGATGGAAGTTTTGCAGTATCCATGGATTCTTGATGAACTTGCAGGCTTGATTACATTACTTTGGAGTATTGTTCTACATCTCAAGGTTCATGCAAAATGGTACATATCCGCAACGAGTGCCTGTAGTATTTAAATTCCTGAACGAGCATATCAGTGGTTGCGTAATCGTCATGGATTACGACATTCATAAATTAAGTGACATGGTCACGCCTTCTCATCACCACATTTGACGTCATGCAATTTTTTCTTTGAAAGATCTGGTATCCCAAGCTTAATATATATGCCTTGTATGAGGATACGAATCTAACTGACATGTTTGCAAGGATGTCTAGAAAATTTAGCCGAACAAGAGACCTCCAAAGACCAGTCACCTCACATAATGCTAATTTTTATGGCCTGAATTGTGGGCTTTATCCGGAGGTTTGTTTTATTAATTTCGAATATTAATCGCTCATTCAGTCGTAACCCCTCTGCCACCAAATCCGGCTGAAGAAGCAGCCGTTCAGAGAGCGTGCGTGAAATCTGTTTGTATATTAAGTTTAGAAATTGAAAAACAAATTTCGTATCACCATTTTTCAAAATATTAATAGGAATAATAATAGCAGGTAAAATCATCATGAATGATTATAAGGAATGATTTAACTTGGATTTTTCAAATCGAAATTCATGAAATATGACTATTTTCTGGGGACATTTTAAAACTCTTTAAAAAAAAAGAGAGAAAAAAAAGTTGCGTTGCTGAAATACAGCTGATTACAAAAAAAAAAAAAAAAAATACCTATCTAGATTGATAGAAGAAATGAAGTTTTTGATAAAACTTGAGCTAGATAGAACATGAAATATTCGAAAAATTGTGGAAAAAGAAACAAAACATAAAATAACCGAAAAAAAAAAGATTTTTTTTTCAGCATTAGCTACCATTTGCTCTATTTACTCAGTGAAGAAAATCCATCTAGTGAAATGTGTCCAGTATACTAATTAAGTAACGTTCAAAGTTTAAACCATTCATCATAAAAAGGCTTAGAGATATGGAAATAAGCATATGTTATTAAAGCACGTTTGAATGACTCTCAAGAATTGAAAACCACATAGAAAAATCGCGTTAAAAGGCCCTAATAGCACAACAGTCCCCTGTGACTGAAATGAGACCACACAATACTGTCACAATAGAGTTACAAACTGTCGCCGCGACTCCGCAGCAAAGTCACGCCAGGGTCCCTATGTCCTCTCGCTGTGTAGTCGCATTGTTACCGTTCAGAGAAGTCACGATGGGACAGTTTTGCGACAGCGAAAAAATTCGGAGAAAAAGAGTTACCGAAATTATACACCAGATGGCAGCACCAAACTCTCAGGCAAGAGAAAGTTGAGGTCCAGTGCTTTGGTCCAGAATCGAACCATGGAGCTAACGGCTGGTAGCCCCAAGGCCAGTGTACATCTTACTACAACGCTGTGATTACCTTGCTCGCGATCCTTTAAAAGTAAACTGATTGCTGCAAAAGCTAGTTCTGACGGCTTCTTTTGGAAATTTAAAATTTTTCTGTGAGTATTTTATAAATAAATTTTATATTCTGTGAGTATTTTATAAATAATATAAAAAATATCATAATTAATAAATATAAATTTAAAATCTTGGAAATATTTCTTTTTCCACATAATTTATTTTCAGGAGATAATGTGCTGTTTTATTTAAGTATTCATCCGAAAAAACTAATGATTTATTGAAATTTTTTATTCGGTTATAAAATAAATTTGTAATGTGCGACATGTGGGGTTTGATATTAAGGTATGAGGGATAAGATTTATATTTTTGCTATATTTTGCCTAAAAGGGATTTCATATAAAAATAAATAAAATTAATTGGAAAAACATGCATTAGATAAAATAAATAAAGTATTTTTGACTTAGACCCAAAGTTTTACCTCGAATTTTTCGTAGTGGAACTTTCAAACATACCAGAGACGTATTTAAAAGGGGGGGGGGATCTGAAAACTTAAAGCAATTATTAAAAAACAGCAATTTTGACACATTTGTATTTACTCTAGTAACAATAAGGTTGAAAATACCGGATAGTCCCCCCCCCATCCGAAATTTAAACCTTACATTACGCTATCGAAACATATGCCATGGGGATATGAAAGAAATTGTTAATTTTACTCACAGATACTTAGTTTTCACCATTGTGATTAGAACTCTCAACTCTAATATTTTTAATAATATCGTCTTGTTTAAATGAAATAATTTAAAAATTAATAAATTAAACTAAATTCCATTACTACATAACTGCGAGGTTTTATTGAATTACTATTTTCGGATTTATTTATTAAACGTTTAACGAAAGAAATTGCGACAAAATATTAGAAAAAATCAGTGAAAAGAGGCTGTGTGACGCCATTTTGAAGTCCAAAAAAATCAGTAGTCACTAAATAGTCACACAGTGACTTCATAGTGAGTCACTGAGCGACCAATCACATACTAGTCACATGGTGACTTCACAGTGGAGCCACTGAGCAACCGATCACATACTAGTCACATGGTGACTTCACAGGGGAGTCACTTAGCGACCGTTCACATACTAGTCACATGGTGACTTCACGGCGACGTCACTTGGTGACTGGTCACAAATAAACTTCACAGTGACTACACAGTAGAGTCACATCACTCACAAGTCACAATGTGAGTAGTATGTGACAGTCCTGTGACAATTGTGACCCTCTGTGACGTCACAGCAACTCTTTTGTGACCATCTGTGCTATTAGGGGGGTTGCACACAAATTAAGAAAAGAAAACACATTAATTGCATAAATACATAGAACATTTGCTATTACTGGTATTGTATAACCCTTATCTAACTTTGAGTCTATTTATGGCAAAAGACTGAAACTTTGTTCATCACCTAACTAATGTATGTAGCACCTTTTACTTGTTTGAAATCTTTTGGTATAGAAGCTGTAAATAAAATTAAATTTTGTATTTATTTAGATTTAATCTTCTGAAATTTCTAATTGATACAATAAAATTTTGTACCTTCCTTTAAGTAATTTTGTAATTTCTTGTGCATATCTACAATCAATATTTTAAGGAATAAAAGCATAAGTCAGTGTTTTTGGGAATATAGTGCGCTGAGCAGGGCAGCCGGTCCGTCGAATGCCCGAACTAGGATCGCCGAAATATGTCCGGCCGCCATCTTTGGTGTTGTAGTCGGGCCTCAGAAACGGTAGTCCGCGAGGTGCTCAGGCAGACCCCATCCTCGTAGCTGTGGCTGTCGTATGTATTAAAGAAATACTCCTGGCTTAAAACGTAATTTTACTTGGAAAACATTAAAAAACAGATTTATGTGTCGTTAGAGGTCGCGCAAGATCTTCTCTCTAAACTGTGTTTGCACTTTTATTACCGAAGGTCACATCTTTATAAGGTAATCACATATTGCATATATATATATACTAGCTGAATGTGGTGAAGTGAAACAGCAGTAAAATATAATTTTGAGACGGTTCCCATGGGAAGACCACACAAGTAGACCGTAAATTAGAAGAGGCGCCAGGCAATGGACAGTCTGGACACTATAGCACAATGAACTGTCAACGTTAAAATATTTATGGCCGAAAATGATATGCAAATTTGGCGGGGTATAGTCCCGAATGATCCACCTACATGTATGGGATTCGACGAGAGGATGCATTAATTCCCCGAGACGAACAAATCAGAAACTCCAGCCAATGATGTAAGAGGGGGTAAGAAAAGAGGAATCAACCCCGTGGGAGAAGAAAAAAAGACGACAGAACGAGTGTGCTAAAAAAAAAGAAGCAGAGCAGAGTTTGAAAAAGGTGTGAACGGACTTAAAAAATCAGTGTGTGCTTCGAATCAATATGATCAAGTTGTGTTCAAAAGAAACATGGAATCAGAGGCCAGATGAGGGCTTAAGAGAAAGACAGCGGTGCCAAGAGGACACGCGTCGATCGTGTCTTGTGTAAAGACGGCTACCTCATCAGAATGGTGAATATTAACAGTAATCTATTTATTATTTGCGTCTCAAAACTTTTGTGGATACCCCTTATCCTCCAAAACCACATCTCCCCCAGACATGTTTAAGTTTAAAATTATGTCAATATCGTCTGTTAATTAATATTAGTGGAATGACTAAGAATAAATGGTATTTAGTTGCAATTCATAGAGTCTTTAGTTTTTTTAGTGTTTTGGTGTATGTCAATCATTTTTCAATTTTTTCAGCGTAATACTAGGAGTACTTGCCAGGCAGGTTATGCGCGGCATAATACCACTGTACGATCATCTTAGGCTTTAGTTTTCCTCAAATTTTAACCACTGCTGCAAAAAACCACCACATAATGGTGCCGTAGAAAAAAGGCAATTTTATGTACTCCTAGTAACTCAAATGATAGTTAAATTAATGATAATAATAATAATAAATATATATAGTAGATTTTTCAAAAATAAAACAAAGTCTGGGAGAGAAATTATGCATCATAATAACGAAGTTACTATCTTGTTTCTCAGTTTCAACAAAAAAAAAAAAAAAAACATGCATTGACATTCTTTGAATATTTTATTTGTAATTTGTAAGTGTTAATATACTGCTGCAAAAAAAAAAAAAATATATATATATATATATACGAAAGAACTTTGATTTTAAAGGTGACAAAGAAGGTATTTTTGTTAAAACAATTAATTTCTCTAATAGAAAGAATGTTGTGAATAAGATAGTTTGTAGTCATTACAACGTATTGACATATAGAAAAATTAAATTAAATAAAATTAAGTAAATAAATAAAATAAATAAATAAATTATTTTATTGATGGAATATTATGCAACAATCAGTAGAACTGAACAATTGAATTAATACTTGCTTAATATGTATGTATTCATGTACAATATTTTTCATTTATGTGTATGTTGAAAGTGTCAAAGTGCATTTTGTATATGTATAAGGTAACGGAACATATAGTGTTAAAATAGGTAAAATAGTATCTGTAAATATTTAAAGTAAAAAAAAAAAAAAAAAAAAAATGGGTCGTCCCAGAGTTAGACAGGAGTCGCCAGAGTCTCTTAGGAATCGAAATACCCAAAGTTCGGCACAAAGCCAGCATAACAAAACGCCAGACACGGGACTAATCCCTCTATTGCCCCGATATTCGGCCGATAGTCTCGAGAACCCAAAGCAATTTTTCAGCGAATTTGAAAACGTAGCTGCTCTCACTCTCGATAATTGATAGTTTCTCAAGGTATATAGAATTATTTCCATGTAGAAAAATCACTGCGGATCAAATAGTTCAATGTTTACAAAGTTATTTTTCTCGTTTTGGGCTTCCAGATACGATTATATCGGATAACGGACCTCAATTCAGATCAAAGGAATTAAGGAGTTTTTTAAAATCTCTCAATATAGAGAGTCGTTTTTCGTCGATCTACCACCCACAATCGAATGGGACGGTAGAGCGAGCACAAGGCACGCTTCAGCAGTGTATTCGATGCATAGCAGAGAACACTTTTGAATGGGAAGATGCAAGTGTATGGGCGCAGCTCTATTACAACGCCTCTAAACACAGGGCGACGAATTTCCCGCCGGCGTTACTATTTCTGGGTCGTGACATTAAAATACCCCTGGACAATACAACTGACGGACAGGGACAAAATATTTTCGAATCAAGATGGTCCCAAGAGGAAATACAAATATTTGTGGACAAATTAATTAAGCAGAATTTAAATAACAGACAACAGGCCTGGATATTCCAAGAAAAAGCGGCTAAACCGCAGAACTTAGAAAAACCCGCTAAACATACTCCAATCCACATAGGGGATTTGGTATACATGAGAAATATGCACAAGAAGTGTAAATTTGACCCCATTTTTACCGGCCCTTATAGGGTAATGAAACTATTTCGTAATGATAATTTGTTACTTAAAGAAGTGAATAAACCTCATGTAGAATCCAAAAAAGTACATAGAAACCTCATTTTTCGGGTAAAACCCCAGACACAAGAAACAGACTCTGATGAGTCAAAAACCCCCACCCATGGTTATTGGTTACGCAACCGCTCCCGGAAGGGGCGAGAAACAGCACAAACATAAGAAAAGAACAAAAATTCAAAAAAAAAAAAAAAAAAAAAAAAAAAAAAAGGGGTTCTTACCAGCAGCCGAGTTGTGAGGTCCAGAGTGTTCCACGAGTGTTCATTCAGAGTGTTTTTCTTTTTCGGTTGCGTCAGTAGATGATGAAAAGATTGGAATTTCTGTGAAAGGATAACGAAAACGAGAATTACAAAACTGATAGGAAAAAAGAGAAAAACGCGACCTGGAAGGCAATTGAATTTAGCTAATCATAACAGTAATGATAATAAGAATTATAATAATAATGACATGATATATATATAATCAAAAGGGATATCCCGTTTAACCTTGTGCACTGCAGAAAAGCTAAGCTGAAAATGAAGGAAATGTTAACAACCAAAAAAAAAAAAAAAAAAAAAAAGAGACGGACAAAATATAATAATGTTGATAATAATAGCAAGCAATAAGATAACAGGCACACACATACGTAGGTAAAAAAAAAAAAAAAAATAAAAATAAAAATAAATAAATAAATAAATAAATAAATAAATAAATAAATAAAAAAAAAAATAAATAAATAACAAGTAAAACACAAGTTAGCAAGGCATCAGCTGGTGTTGTCGTTTGGCTTTTTCTGTTGGTAAACAAACCGGCAGGGAGCCATTCGCATGGGGGCGAGTCGTTCGTTCGGATTTACGGAGAGTCGTTCGTTCGGATGTCACGCATAGGATGCAAGAGAAGGGCAACATGAAAAGACAAAAATATGCATATAAATAAATACCGGACATACAACTATAGGAGAGACAATTACATAGTACAGTAATTTTACAAAAAATTTTAATTAATACAAGTTAGAATAAAATTATTGAGTTGCGTCACCAGAGTACCTGGGACGGAAAGCTGCAGATTTCCCCTTGGATTTTGGTACTTATCGGGCAATTGCAGGCAATAACCACGATGAGTAAGACGCGCTCTAGAATAATAGAAGACTATTTATTTTAAAGTAAACATAGGGAGTTCACAGAATAATAACCTATCAGACCGCATGGACTCGACATGCAGATCGGCGCTATACAAAATAAAACGTAAGAACAGTAACGTTAAGTTTGTTTCTCTTTACAAAATTACAGTTAATAGGGCGGCATAAGCTTTCATTAACAAAATAATTAAATAACAATCACTTACCTCTACACGACGTTGACATCCTAAAAAAAAAAAAAACACAGGCGAAAAAGGTGCCGAGTCACTCCCGGCGCAGGAGATAAACCGGTTGCTTGCAACACGAGTTGAGTCGTCGAGCTGCAGTTTCCCCCGTTTCCAAACGCGCGGATGTATTATACGCAGTGAAAAACCGGAAATTTCAACCATGAGTTCCGATTGTCAAGCGACAAACAGTTTCGCAGCCGGAAGGATCTGCTTAAAAGGAATACAAGAGGAGAGAGGGTAGTTCCAGAACGCACGGGTTTAGCGGTGAAACTCTTTTAATGAATTGAATGAGTAAATAAGAACGCATCGATGATTATGGCTAGATATTTTGAAACAGTGGTACGTGAGGTGTACCGTATAAATAAAAGGGTGTGCAATATAGGAATGAATCCCCTGTCTGAGCAAAAATAATAATAATAATAATAATAATAATAAATTTAAAAAAAAAAAAAAAAGGGAAGGAAGACGAGTATTTTTTATGATATGCAGATAAATATATATGTGTAACAAGTAATAGACACACATGATATTGTATGTTATTCTTAATATATATATAATATAAATATGGTACTCTAATAATATAAATATGGTGCATGTTGGTACAGAATGTGTGATCAAACATAATAATGTGTGTACAATCCCATTGGTGTACAATATATTATTTTGAAGAAATTGAGAAACAAGATACAAAGGTAACTCATTAATGTTATTAATGCAAAGTGGTTCGGAAACATTATCGATACTGCCAGATTTAACAAAATCTGACAAAACAAACCCGCAAAGAAGAACGAAAATGTTCACGTGAAACCACAAAATGCTTGAGACACAACGGGAGAACAAATGTATCACAACTGAGACTTTTGCCATGTGTAGCTACGCGTGACGGACTATATGGACTAAACTCCAACTACTACACTGTAGAACGTAGCACATAATTTGCTACGTATGATGGACTATATCGCATGGACTATACAGGACAAGTGCCAAATTTTAAAACGTAGCACATGTGTAGCTACGTGTAATGAACTAGTAACTGTGGACATTGAATATTTTTTTTTTCTTGTTTTTTTTATGTACACGGGGGAGAGATGTGGTGAAGTGAAACAGCAGTAAAATATAATTTTGAGACGGTTCCCATGGGAAGACCACACAAGTAGACCGTAAATTAGAAGAGGCGCCAGGCAATGGACAGTCTGGACACTATAGCACAATGAACTGTCAACGTTAAAATATTTATGGACGAAAATGATATGCAAATTTGGCGGGGTATAGTCCCGAATGATCCACCTACATGTATGGGATTCGACGAGAGGATGCATTAATTCCCCGAGACGAACAAATCAGAAACTCCAGCCAATGATGTAAGAGGGGGTAAGAAAAGAGGAATCAACCCCGTGGGAGAAGAAAAAAAGACGACAGAACGAGTGTGCTAAAAAAAAAGAAGCAGAGCAGAGTTTGAAAAAGGTGTGAACGGACTTAAAAAATCAGTGTGTGCTTCGAATCAATATGATCAAGTTGTGTTCAAAAGAAACATGGAATCAGAGGCCAGATGAGGGCTTAAGAGAAAGACAGCGGTGCCAAGAGGACACGCGTCGATCGTGTCTTGTGTAAAGACGGCTACCTCATCAGAATGGTGAATATTAACAGTAATCTATTTATTATTTGCGTCTCAAAACTTTTGTGGATACCCCTTATCCTCCAAAACCACATCTCCCCCAGACATGTTTAAGTTTAAAATTATGTCAATATCGTCTGTTAATTAATATTAGTGGAATGACTAAGAATAAATGGTATTTAGTTGCAATTCATAGAGTCTTTAGTTTTTTTTAGTGTTTTGGTGTATGTCAATCATTTTTCAATTTTTTCAGCGTAATACTAGGAGTACTTGCCAGGCAGGTTATGCGCGGCATAATACCACTGTACGATCATCTTAGGCTTTAGTTTTCCTCAAATTTTAACCACTGCTGCAAAATTTAAAACCACCACACTGAAGTACCCGTCCTCGACGGGTTAGTGAATGAAAATTTCCAAAAAGCAAGAACTTTCGTCAGCATTGTAGGAGTACACAGAATGGATGTAGTATGTTGCCAAAGTAAAGAAAGCGAAGTTATAATTTTCATGTATTTTTAAAATATTACACGTTAGAGAGTCACTAAGTAATATCATTTCATTCGCTTTAGTCGTAATTATGGGATGCGCGAACGAATATTTACGCATATTGAAATAATTTTCGCAAAATCTCAAAATTTAATCAACATTTTTGAAAAATTTGAAGCCTAGAATTTAAGTTGAGGGGCAACCTATCATGTCACTCAAATTCGTTTCATTCCCTGCAGTCTTTATTTCGTGATGCTGGAACAAATTTTCAGCATTTTAAAACGATTTTCGAAAAATCTCAAAAGTAAGCAAAATATTTTTAAAATTCAACGCCTATAAATTAAGATTAGCAACTACCTATCATATCACTCAATTTCGTATCATTCGTATTAGTCGTTATTACGTGATGTTTGAAGAAATATAAACGTATTTTGAGAGAATTTTCACAAAATCTCAAAATCTAATAAAAATGTTTAAAAAATTGGACTCCTATAGTTTATGTTGAGCAACCATCTATCGTGTGACCAAATTTCATATCATTCGCTTTAGTCGTTATTACGTAATACGGGAACAAAGATTCACTCAGTTTTAAACGATTTTCAGAAAATCTCGAAATCTGATGGATTTTTTTAAATTAGATGCTTACAGTTTAAGGTGAGTGACCACCTATCATTTCAGCAAATATCATTTTTTCACCTTTGCAGTTATTACGTGATGTGAGAACACAAATTTACGCAGTTTGAAATGATTTTCGCAAAATTTCAAAATCTAATCAAGATTTTTTAAAAGTTCGATGCCTAAGTTTTAAGTTGAGTGACCACCTATCATGACACCCAATTTCATATCATTCGCTTTAGACGCTTTTGCGTGATGCTTGAACACTTTTTACGCAGTTTGAAACGATTTTCGCAAAATCTGAAAATCTAATCAAGATTTTTTAAAAATTCGACGCCTATATTTTAAGTTGAGTGACCACCTATCATGACACCAAATTTCATATCATTCGCTTCAGTCGTTTTTACGTGATGCTTAAACAAAAAAAGCGTCACGGACAGAATGACAGAATGACAGAATGACAGACAGACAAACTTTTTTTTGAGGGTCGCATCGGATTCCCGGATAGAAATCGCAAAATTTTTGAATTCCAAGAAATGTACAGACAAAAGTCTAATTTTATTTATATATATATATATATATATTAGCTGAAGTACCCGTCCCTGACAGGGTTAGTGAATGCAAATTTCCAAAAAGCAAGAACTTTCGTCAGCATTGTAGGAGTACACAGAATGGATGTAGTATGTTCCCAAGGTAAAGAAAGCGAAGTTATAATTTTTATGTATTGTTAAAATATTACAGGTTAGAGAGTAACCTGTAAGTAATATCATTTCATTCGCTTTAGTCGTAATTATGTGATGTGCGAACGAATATTTACACATATTGAAATAATATTCGCAAAATCTAATCAATATTTTTTGAAAAATTGGAAGCCTAGAATTTAAGTTGAGTGGCAACGTATCATGTCACCCAATTTCGTTTCATTCCCTGCAGTCTTTATTTCGTGAAGCAGGAACAAAATTTCAGCATTTTAAAACGATTTTCACAAAATCTCAAAATGTAATCAAAATATTTTAAAATTCTCTCTCTCAACGCCTATAAATTAAGATTAGCAACTACCTATAATATCACTAAATTTCGTATCATTCGTATTAGTCGTTATTACTTGATGCTTGAAGAAATTGAAACGTTTTTTGAGAGAATTTTCACAAATCTAATAAAAATGTTTAAAAAATTGGACACCTATAGTTTATGTTGAGCAACCATCTATCATGTGACCAAATTTCATATCATTCGCTTTAGTCGTTATTACGTAATGTGTGAACAAAGATTCACTCAGTTTTAAACGATTTTCGCAAAATCTCGAAATCTAATCAATTTTTTTTAAAAATTAGATACTTATAGTTTCAGGTGAGTGACCACCTATCATTTCACCAAGTGTCATTTTTTCACCTTTGCAGTTATTACGTGATGTGCGAACACAAATTTACGCAGTTTGAAAGGATTTTCGCAAAATCTCAAAATCCAATCAAGATTTTTTTAAAATTCGACGCCTATGTTTTAAGTTGAGTGACCACCTATCATGACACCCAAATTCATTTCAATCGCTTCTGTCGTTTTTGCGTGATGCTCGAACACAAATTTACGGAGTTTGAAACGATTTTCGCAAAATCTGAAAATCTAATCAAGAGTTTTTAAAAATTCGACGCCTATGTTTTAAGTTGAGTGATCACCTATCATGACACCCAATTTCATATCATTCGCTTCAGTCGTTTTTACGTGATGCTTAAACAAAAAAAGCGTCACGGACAGAATGACAGAACGGCAGAATGACAGAATGACAGAATGACAGACAGACAAACTTTTTTTTGAGGGTTGCATCGGATTCCCGGGTGCTTGAAACGGGTAGAAATCGCAAAATTTTTGAATTCCAAGAAATGTACAGACAAAAGTCTAATTTTATTTATATAGATATACACAGGGTGTCCAGCTCTAACGGTGCCCAGTGGCTAATTTCGAAACCGTTAGTCAGAGACACATAGTTCCTATTGCAAAACGCTTTAAATTATATAATCTATTACGCCAGAAACAATCAAAGTCAATAAATCAATTTATATAAAAATTACGAAATTTAAATTTTTTTTACGGTCACCCAGTTCTGTCAGTTATATTTAGACAAATTTTCTTTATACAAAATTTTGCAACTGGAACTATGTGTCTCTGACAAAGGGAATAGTCATAAGGCACCTTTAGCACTGGACTCCCTATATATATGTGTGTGTGTGTACATATAAAAATACGAAATTTAATATATTAAGGTCCCTCATTTCATATAAGTTATATTTACAAAAATGATTCTCTGCATCTAAGAAAATTAATTTAAAAAAATTCCATGTCCCTAAGTGAAATAGCAAACTGCTTAAAATTAAAAAATATAACTTACACTACTTTACCTGCATCGTTTGAGTCTGTTTTTAGGCGGAAAAATTTTTACTTAAGGGGGTCCGGGGCACAAAATTTTATTTTTTTTATTTATAGCTACTATATAATGATTTTTTTTTCTGAAATATATATCTATGTCAAGATACCTTTCCATATAAAAAACTCTTGAAAAGATTGAAATTTATTTTTTTTTAAATTAAAAAGTTTAAATTTTAAACATATTTTATTTTTGATATAACTGCAGAACCAATAGCTCGATTTGCATATTTCTTTCACTTTTGACACAGAAAGATGGCGTTTTAATTTGTCTTCGGATTTTTAAAATATTGTTTATATATTTTTTAATAAATATAAAAGTTAAAAATCACTCTTTTTAAAGAGTTTTTAAGCTCTAGGGCGTGACTTTTCAAACCTTTTGTCCAAAATCAAAATTCCTGAAGACAAATTATTAAAAATATAATAGAGAAAGTCTGTACAAAATTTCATAGCTGTACTATATAAGGAACTTGAGATATATCCTTTTAAAGTTGAGGAATCGCAAAAAAAACTGATTCCGAGATAAATGAACTTAAAGACTGTATTATATGATTGTAGCAGTGGATTTTCAGCAATATGTGCAAGTCGAACTTTATTGTGAATTTCTTTGAGGTGATTTTTCGCAGTAACTTTGGAGAACACACCACATGTTTTAAGTGTTTGCTAAATGTTTTTGATTCCATTACACTTAAATTCATGTATGTGGAAAATAATTCGAGCCCAGCATGTCCCTTTCCTAATGCTGTAGCTGCTTGAACAGCTCTTCTGTTGATACTAAATGGAGATTTAGTTGTCTTCGTTGACAGACGTTGTGACGAGAACGTAATAAATTGAAAGTCACAGTTATTGCAGTATAAAACCAATTCATGTGATAAGCCATATTTTTTTCCCAAGCATAAATTCAGACTTGAACTTTTACATTTTTCACAACAGCAATCTTGAAGGATATTCTGCAACACTCCCAGACTTAAAATAATGTTGCATGAAAACAAGGAAGCATCAAATTGAAATGGCTCATCACTTTGAACTGCAGGCACACTTATATTATTTTTAAGTTCTTGTGTTCGGCAAAAATCACTTTTACCAGGATCAGAAGTACTTGATAACACTTTTTGACGCTTAGCTTTCATCAAGTTCGACATTTTAGCAGTCGATTTTCTTTTTCGTCCCATTGTTATCGTAGATATGAATGTTTATTCAAAACACAAGTTCAAACCGAAACATTAAATTATTAACAATTTGTAAACTATTTACACTAACAAACTTTTGTAAAATAAACAGAAAACTTAACAACATTCACCAACAACTAACTCAACACAAGAACCTAACAATGCAAAAGAAATAAGGCTTTTAGAAAGATAATACAGCACTGTGGAACCGCTAAAACAAGCATGGATCGCTAGAAATATCTAATAAACAAATATCCACTCACTTCACTTCGGATAAGTGAAGTAAAAGGAAAGTAGAAGAAAAAAAGATATAGTAAAAATAGAGCGATCATAACGGTTTGTTTACTATCTGCCACCCGGAGAGGGCCCTTTAATTCCAGACAGGTGGCGTGATAAGCACAGCCGTTGCAACGTAAAAGTTGTTATATCTACAGATGTAATCATCGTAGAAACATGCGGTTTGCAGTATTTGATTCTAAACATTCTGTAGTATTTTTTAAAGCAAAAAAATTAAAATGTGTTTTTTTCGAGATTTTTGTGCCCCGGACCCCCTTAAGGAGACCAACTAAGAGCTAGTAAAAGTTAAATAATGATCTCTTTGTTCGATAACGGCAATTAAACATATTAAAAAGTGACGATTTTATCTGAACTAATAGGTATCTCATTATGAAATTATCGATAGTTTAGTATTTTAGGGGTCATACACTAATTCTTGTACGTTTCCAGAGAAAAAGTGTCCGTGAAATAGAGAATGAAATGGTGTGTGTAAACACTCACAAGAAATTGCAAACGTATATTATAGTAAAATTCTAGCTAAATAGGATTTCCAAGAGTCAATTGTAGCTAGATACATTATTAGCATAAATTAACGAATTTTAAAAGTAATTTTATTTTTCTCACTTTTCAGACATCCCCTTATTATCTGGCGACAAATGAGAACATTTTTAACTTGCGATATCTTGATAACTATTTGACTCAAAAGCATGTGATTTTTCATTTACCTTCTTAGAGCAACATTTTTTCCTAATACAATAAGAAAGGAGGACCGTATAAAAATTAAATTTCGTATTTCAATATGTATACAGCCCCTAGTAAAATTTGCCAAGTATGAAAGCTATTATTTATTTGACGAACTTTTGTAATTGAAAGCATGTTTTGATCGCTTACGGTGTGAAAGATAGTAGTAGCTTTAACATCTACTTTGAAACCCCCGTATGCATATATACATACCGATGAAAACAGTACTATCTTTATTGTTAAAACGAATTCTTTTCATAATTCAACTTTTGTTGTTATTGTTGGGGTTCCTAGCTGCATTCAGACTAATGGATTTATACTCTTGAATATTCGTGATTAAAGCTTTATAGAATAGTGTTCCCTTTTCGTCAATGACTCAGATTAAAGATATCAAAACCACCACTTATATATTGATCTGACTTCCGAAATCGTTTTACAAAGATTTCAGTCAATTTAACTTTTGTTTGCACAGACGTTACATAATGCCAAAATGTATCTCCCTAACTTAAAAAAATACACGTGAAATTATTTCTTTAAGTAATAACAAGGGAAAGTATTTCAGTACAATAACTGAAACAAAACTTGGAAAGCTGGAAGCAAATAATACACATTTCTCCGTTCAAGTAAAGAATTATTCAAGAACTTGTAATTGCTATTATAAGATACTTGTAATTTAGAAGAGAGGGAAGGCAGTGAGAATAATAATAATAAAAAAAGAACACGAGAGAAAAAGAAAACTGGAGAGAACAAAGAATCGAATTCATCCGTGCTAATGATAGCAATAAAACGAAACAAGTGAAAGAAATTGGGAAACGGTACGCCTTCTACTGTTTATTTTGTTTCTCATGGTATTCTTTCCTCCGAGCTTCAAATATAAATCAGCATTATAGATTAACGCGCTGAAAGAAATAGTTCTAAACGTAAAAAGAAAAATTATTGAACTATCAAAAGGAGAAGGAGCGTGGTTTGTTTTAACATATTAATCAAGCTGCTCCAAAAATTTGCTCGTTGCGGTGCTTTGTATTTGTTGCAAACATCCACCTAAAAGAATGAGAAAACAAAGCTGCTTGTGAAGTAAGCACATATGAAGGAAGGCAGTTCTTGAAAATATTTAAAGACGGTACATTATGCTGAGGTAGCATATTCAGATGACTCACAAATGAATTTTCGAGCTAAACCTTTAACAATTTATCACTACACGTATTCATATTTAGTAAAATTCCTTACTTAACTGCTGATTCTGAAGAAAACTGTTGATATAATTACTGGTTTCTCACATTTTAATTGTAACAAACATAAATTAACTAATAATAATTTAAGCTATTTCAGCACTCATATACATCTACTGTCAATTTAAGAGATAGATGGGCCTGCCTCCTCTCGCACAAAAACTGCACAAATGTTTCGTGTTGCTAAATTTTCAATTAGTAATGATAAAAACGTCTGCCTCGTCTTATCATAAAAAGCTATAAATACCTCTTTACCGTCATCTAATATCCATAGCTAGTCAACTTTCAGTGGATTTAACACCAATTTAACAACACAGTGTTATAAGTAAAATTTATTTAACCGCGATTATTACTTTGGCATCGCATTTCAGTAAAGAAGAAATTGTCAAAAAGAAAATGCAACCAGCTAACTATTAGAATGAAAAATATTATAACTATAAATTTCTTTTGTATAAAACTGTCCTAAACTTACTGAAGTATATCTTTTGAAGAAATAACTTTTGAATAAGATATTGCAAAGTTTCTACATGAATTGGATACATTTCAGAGCTATACACATCTTGAGTATCCAAAGTTTAGGTCATAAAGTTCTAATTTTCTACAATTTTTCCCATGAATTTCAAAATCCTGACATCTGCATATAGTTGGTCACCTTTGAATATCGTACATTTCTTTCTGATTGCATGTGAAGGTTATTTAGCTAGCAATTTACACTCTAACGCCAAAATGAAATTGAAAAGATTTCAAATTAATATTTGATAATTCTAATTTATTCACAGTAACATAGTACTCTGCTACCTGAATTTTAGTTTATTTATTTATTTTTTCAAGTGTATTTCAATGTATAATGTAAATAAATGAGTTTCAACATTTGCACAGAGTTAATTATTTTCAATTATAAGGATTTTATTTGTAAAAAAAAAATATTTTGCATATTAAACATTTTTATTCATAACACTAAGCTTTTTTCAAAACCATAGCAACGCTTTCAGATTATTTATATATTCAGGTTATTTAAAAAATATTTCTTTATTGCACTTATAATTAAATCAAATCTATTTGCAGTACCTAATGGTTTAGATCATAATTTTGTTATATCGACAAGAATATTTTTAACATATAAGATGAAAAGTAATTAAAAGTTTAACTAAAACTTTATATTATGAATTTTGATTATGTTTACACATATTTCAAAACATGGTACAAACTTTCTTCTCCAAAATAATCACAGACGTAGGCGTTTATAAAGAAAAGTCCGTAATATCTATTTTATAGGCCAAAATGCAATTGAGTTTTTTTTCCTTAAAAAACAAACAAATAAATTTTTAACTAGTTGTTAATTACAAACAAGCTGTGCCTAAATATAGGATTTATGTACTTTCATATTTTCAAATAAGAATTTTAAAGGTAATTTTTTTTCGTCCATGAAAAGCGTCCATATTCCCAATTTTATTATGTCTACACTCCTTGGAGGATAATATTAAACATTTCTTGAAATTTAAATTTTTAATATTCGTGAGTGTTAAATTTCATAGCAAGAATTTATGGGTAAATATTCTCTTTTAGATCACGAAGGATTAGCCGCCTGGGTTGTGTAGTGGTTGGAAAGCTATTCTACCATACTGCGGTTAGGATTCCCGGCACGGGCTTAGGTAGTAATTTTATCCGTCCCTGCATAGAAGGCAACCCTGGTCCACCTATTACGTGTCTCCATAATAAAGAGACCAGGAATTCCGGCCTCGGTAGGGTACAATGCCTATAAACGGCAAGTGTCCGCCATACGGGAAAAAAAATCACGAAGGGTATGTTAAAAGAGCGTTTTGCCTCCTACTGCCTTAGATTACGAAATTCGTAACATTCTGTCTATCATAGCACCCACACCTCATGTACAGGCCAAATTTCCTATTATTAGCATCAGTAGTTTTGACCATGCAAAATATTGACAAATGGAAATGAAGTGATTACTGTTTGGCAACCCAATACATAAATAACTATTTTTTTAAAGCTGTAATTTCTGTTAACAAGTATAATAATAAAATTAAATATGTATTATTAGATTTTAACGTCAGATTTTGATAACTTACTAATGGTATTTTAGATTAGTGGTTTTATTTCTCACCCAATCCCTTATTTAGTAAATCGGGGTAGGATAAGCAGGATAAATCTCCGAGAGCAACTTACGTTATTGGTTTTAAACATTTTATTCCTGTCGGAGTATTCTGATGTCTAGCGAAACCCCAGGTCACGTGCTCGGTCAACAGAACAGCAAATTATATTTTGTTTTACATTGATAATGTAGATGGCGAGACTTAGCATAATATACGATAAATACAGTAATTCGTTCGTTTCCACGAAGTACCTTAATTATATTACTACAATTCAAATTGTACTAAAGTGAAATAATAAGGGGGGGAACATCAATTTCAATGTTAAACCTTTTGGGAAAAAGGGGGACAAAAATTTGGGTAAAATTTTGAAATTTCATAGTAAAGTAAATTTTTGTATTTTTATATCGGATGATTTTAAAACAGATGTAAAAGCAGACAAATAATTTTTGAAGAATGTATATTTGCTAATAAAACTCTATTTCAATCAAGTTTTGAAATAGTATCTAATGGAATCCGAAGACATTTATGATAAAAAAAGGATTAATATGGAATAAGTAGGTGATAGTATTTAGTAAATCAAAGAAAATACATTTAGATTATTTATGAGATTTAAAAAAATAAGTAAGTGTTATATATTTTTCTGGAAAATGAGCAGTCTTTATTTTGGACAACCGGTTAGGTACTAAGAACACTTATTTTTTTAAAACAGGGAAGTTAAAACAACAAAATAGGAATTCAAGACAAGTGTTCACTATTGTTTTAAAAGGCTAATAGATTCCTGCTGCAAAGTAATTAATTACAAAATCCAAATAGGAAATTTACATGATTTTTTTTCCGCATTTGAACAAGCTTCATGTGCTCAACCTCGACATCTGATTTACTGAATCCACTCCTCTTTTGAATTTTCATACAGATAATTCCAAAATATGCAAACATCACCACTCTCCTGATCCTTTTCAGATGATTGTAATTTATTCTTTTATTTCGTTTTTATTGGCAGCAGCAGTAAGACTGATAATTTTTTTTTAAATAGGGCTCATCTTCTTTTATTCCTATGACCTCTTTTCTTTTGGTTCACATGTCTAATTCTGCTTTATGAGGTGACGGTGTTAGTATGGGGAGCAGTGTGTTTTATCTCTTTTCTTGTAATTTATTATTTTTAATATGCATTTAGTTTCTCAAGAAAAATGCATCACCACTGTTGTTCAAATGCTAAAAGTTCAGTTGCAAGTCTGAGTTATACAGTCGAAATTATTTTAGATGATGTAGATGGTTAGTGTTCAACATTTTCATTGCATGACCCTTCTTTAAACTCAGAAGCATTATCCAGAGTTTTTACGGTAGTTTCTGATAGTACACATATATATATTAAAGGAATAAATTTCTATTAAAGAGATATATCCTTTTTTCTTTCGTACACTTGTTCGGCAACCCTCCCGTATTAAATAACAGAACTGAGTAAACTAAAAACAATGTTATATATTAGTATCAGCAATTTATTTTATTCAACGTAGCATGCACGAAAATTTTATTAATTTTCCAATATTTAGTAATACGATTTTAGATTATTGCAAACTTGTCTATAGAATTTTTTGTGTACAGACATACCTTAAGAATATTTTCTACCGTGTAGAAAAAGACTAGATGCTAAGAGAGAATGATTTGGCAGAATATTTCCGACCAAGTAAAAAGAAGCGTAGGTGCTAACATAATTTCTTCAATTTTCTTTTAGCTTTATTATAAGCAAAGCTGAATATTTCATCAAAGCTTACACTTTTAAATATATACGAACAAAATTTCGATACTTTTGGCAGTATAAAATGAACTTCTCTTTTCGAAGCATTTTTTAATCTTATTACTGTGCGAAATTGTATGAAAGAGCACGAAAAGAACCGGGAAGGACCTGAGAATGGAGCAGAAGCAGGTTTTCTGTGGTACAATATGAGCGAAACAGCCAAGACATCTAACTACTCATTTTTGAGCTGCTTGCTCTGCAGAAAACGCTTCTTTGAACCATTTTTATAGTTCTGAATGTGATTATAAAACATGTATTTACTCTATTTTAAAGGGATATATATAACAGTAAAATACCATTTGCTATTCATGCTACGAATCATACTCATTTCATTAAATTTTGAATCAAAGAACCCATACTGACCATAAAAAAAAATTCTTAAGTATTTTATTATTGCACTTTCGACGAAAAAAAATCACCAATTTATAAATAATATTCTATTTCTCTATCGACAAGTAATTCTATTGGAAGCACCACGAACCTAAAATTAAAAGATTTTCAGATTTATAAAATCGAATACAGCTTATTCTTTTTATCCATGTAATTTTCTTGAAATGTTTATTTCTAAACATAGCACAAACTAATTTTCCAGCAAACAAACAAAAACGCAGGCTCTAGTATGCAACAGCGCAACATCTTTATCTTTCATACACGAGTTATAACATTCTTTAACTCTGGGTTCTCTTTTAACACTTTACAGCGTAAAAGGTTAAGGCTGGGAAGCAAATTCCGAGGGATTTCAGCCGGGCACTTTAAAATAATCGAAAGCGCCCGGGCAAGTCACGCGTCGCTAACAATTTTCTAGAAAGCATTCATCCATACAATTGCCACACACTCTCCCAGCTCCCTCTAAAACTTGGGATAGTTTTACGCTCTCGTTTTGTAATATTGCCCCAACATGGAATCTTATATGAGAAAGGATCAAAGTTATAAATATTTTCATGTCATGCTTTTGATTATGATGCTCTGAAGATCCGAATTTTATATTTAGAGTAAAAATAAATGTGATATTCTAAAATCTATTAATTAAAGTTATAAGTAAACGATGGTTCTTTTTTCTAAACAATTTTAAACAAACAAAAAAAGTTTTAAGTTATTTCCAACATATTGCAATTAGAAAGCTTTGATGTTCTTGCATTCAGTTATGTTACTCTAATTTGCAAAATCTTGTAAATGCTTATACTTCACCAAAAGTCTTCTGTGAAAGCTACTAAATGGATGATGGTTTTAGCAATATGCACCCAGAAACACAGATGGTGATAGCGAAAAGTAATAATATAATCTATTTCATATATCATTTGCGTAAACAACCTTGCTTCCACAGTTGTACATTGTCTAATTGTCTAGTGGTACTCGGCGTGACTTACTTGAGAATTTACCACGCTTACACTGACGGAATATTGAATGAATGATGCGACTCTTAATAAGGAATTGGATCTTTTATCAGACTCACTGTAAGTTTGTTTTTCTGTACGATAATGTAAGTATGTATCTGAAAAGAAGATACTAAATCAAATTAATATAGACGTTATTACGTTATTTAAATTTCATATAGTCGTTATAACTTTATTTACATTTCTTATAGACTCACTGCCATAAACACTTGATCATCTTTAAAGAGTTGCTAGCATGAAGCAAAATCTTACAATTGTAAATATAACATCGGTGTAAATGATGACAATAATCATTTATTGCAAGGAAAAGTTACTGAATAGAGGTTTTAGTACCCTATTGGGCTACTTCCAGCGCAAATAGACCGGATGCGGTCATCATCACGTTCCACTGTTGATGTAAACACTCATATAATTCAATCAAATACTTAAGCTATCAAACTTGCCGTCCCAACTCCTCCGATGTATGTTCGATCGGTGATACTGAGCAGGACAGCGAAGGGTATTAACGTGACGTAGGCAGTCCTGTGTCACCCTGGCTGTGTGGGGTCGAGAGTTGTCCTATAGAAAGCTTTACCATGAGTGGTAACAATTACGGCTGCAGAATCTCACGAACGTACCACTGCCTGACATTATCCGTGTCTTGAGTGCCGTGGATTAATATTAGTGGTGGTCTTATGCCGAATGCGATGGCACTCATATCATCACAGCAGCTGTTGGGGCGTGGTGCCGCTGCAAATCAAGGGTAGGATTGAAACATTTATCACGGGATCTCCACACGCTTACACGATTGTCATTACTGCCCAAATTTAATCTGAGTTCGTCGCTGAAGACAACCTGGTTCTATTCAATCGCAGCCTAATCCGGTTTAACGCTACACCATTCCAAACGGAGGCGACAGTAGGTGGGTGTTATTGACAGCACATATAATGGCTGACGCGATAGCAAATGTCCTTCAGCCAGACGCTTTGAGATGGTACTGGTGGACATGAGGGCTTGTAGGGAAGGTTCTGCCTGTGTTATTATGGCGGATAATAATGGCACTATGAGCGCATGTCGTATGATGTAGCAGATTTCTCGACCATTGGTCTTTTGAGGGCGTTCTGAGACAGATCACTGTGTAAGAGACCTCTCTCTTGTCTACTGGGTCCAACACTTCCTAACAGTAAAATCAGAAAGGCCTAGGTGGCGGGCTACTCTTCGAGCTGACCACCTGGTTTCCCCCATCCCGATGATTCTTCCCCCTTTCTTACTCTATCAGCTGCACATATTGTCTTTGATGTCGGAGTAACTCCATCTTTATTTAACACGTTCCTCTGCAATAGAGCAGGTACATGAAAACAAGCTCTGCTTACCTGTTTTATGCTTCAAGGAAAACGAAGCTCAACGGTCTCTGGAGACATTATGCAAGGCGCAATCACGCTTCATTTCTAATCATTTCCCTCCTGACACATACTTTCATTCCATTTTTCGTTTCTGCCCTGCAACAACTTCTTGGAGTGCAATTTCTTATGGATATTAGTGTACTTTGAAAATTATATATTAGCTGCGTATCCGTTCTCCGCACGGAAGGAATCAAATGTTCTTCTTACTCATATAAGTGAATTTAATTCCATCTTTACGAAATTTCAAATCTGAGAAATTCTTTGAATCGTTACATAAACTTTGCCTTACTTACTTGTGATGGTATATAGCGAAACTGCCAAACGATAACAAACAAAAAAAACTATTTTGACATTATTTAAGATAAAAAAGAACGTAAAAAGTATTTTGCAAACAAATCTATTCACTTTAAAAGTGCTCCTGTAGGATAAAATTTTATCTTTTTTGGTTTAAGTTCTAAAATAACGTCACATGGTGGGGACAACTGTTTTATTTTTTTTTTCTAATTCCTGAAGCATGAACGATGCGTAATCTCCGTCACTCTGCAGAACACCTTGATAAAACTTTACTGTACAAAAAAATATTAAAGTATTCTCGATATTATAGCCATAGAAATATCTATATGAAATATTCACTGCTTCGTGAACTTTTCTGGATGTCATGGCTGTCGTAAAAGTAAACCCAATTGAAGTAGTTTTTCCGTAAAGCACGTTATCCTCATACAGTTTTCGATGCAATTTTAAACTGGTGAAATTAAAATGATATCAAATTCACTTACGATTAGAATTTAAAATAAAAACTACGATTAGAATTAAAAATAAAAACTAACTTCATATTTATCATCATTGTTACCATAGTAACAGAATTCATTACTAAGACATATTTAAGGAGGGGCTTTCCGGTCTTCATATCCTCTCTCACAATTTCAATTTTCGTTAAAAAAAATAAAGTCTTTTTGTAAAACGTCTGCCTTACTCTATTGCTTGGAACCCCTCCGAAGATTTTTTATTTGAGTGCGGCCCTGTCCATTACTATCACATGAGCTGCCAAATTCAACAATGAAAATGCATGTTATGAAAAAATAAATAAACAGTAGATGAGTTCTTAAAATTCTTTGATTCTTACTACTATTGCAGCTGTTTTGCAGTTTATCCTTCGTATGTCTGGCAACAGACGTTACAATTTACCCAAAGTTGCACATGCGCACTATGCTCTTATCCATAGCAGAGACTTTTGGCCTCATACATGATATTTGTTCTATAATTTTAATCCATGCTTCTTTTTCAGCAGAATTATTCAATCCTTTCATTTTTAAAAAAAACCAAATAAAAAAATCAATCTCTTCAAAAACTTTACGATTGATCTAGTTAAATTCAAAATGTTGTTTTATTTTAAATTTTGTAGGAAGTCTCTTATTTAATATTTATTTGTCGTTTGACTTTGAATTTAGACCTCAATGTGTATTTTATTATTTGACAATAAATTTAAAAAAAAGTCCGACTAATATATTCCAAGATGCTATAGTAAAAATCCGTCAATGATACGTAAACTTACACCTTAATCAATGAGTACTCCTTAGTTGATCGAAAATATGAGAATATGAGGAATTATTTCGTGTTTGTCGTATTTTTTTGCTTGAGATAGTCTGTTATTTTGATTGAGTTTCGAAAGGAGTTTTAAACTCGCTACATCCTAATTACGTAGAGCTAATTCATTTGCGAAATCATGTTTGAAAATAGCTTTGTTTATTTCTTAAGCGTGAAATTATTCACTGTTACCATTTTCAAGGCAACCAAACCGCAAGACATGATAATGAAATCTTAAAGCAGTAGCTATTGAATTCAAAACCCTTCTTTATATTCGTAAAGAATCTTCTAATTTATATTTTTCCCCGTTTTTCTTTCAAAAAAGGGCGAAATGAATATTCTGTCATTTTACAAAATATCTAAAGGTTTTGACGGATAGAAGTAAAGATGCAACAGTTTTAAAATTATTTTACAAAAACTTCCTCAAAAGTGATATTCTTTAAAATCTGCAAATTATGTTATATGCTCAGAACAAACTATTTTTATAACAAAACTTTCTCCTCTATCCAATGATGGAAACCAACGATCCGATGACAATCGATTTACTGCAAGTCTAATTACCGGCGTCATTACGTATTATGCGAGAAAAAAATACAAAAAACGCGTGAAACATAAAGTAAAAATTTTCTGTTTTGAATTTCGAAAGAATTCCTTTGAGGTGTGTTAGGTCCTATCCTAATGAAGCCGTATACAAAATTTGGTAGGTCTCTGACCATCCGTCTCGGCGCTATGCGTTCGAAAGAAATACATAAGAAGATCGGAGGTTACAAACCTACATAGCCAGCCTGTCCACTGCAATCTTAGTTTACTATCGGATTTTATTATGTAAGTACAATATGAATTACTTTTTCACAAAAATATATTTGACTACCAAAGACCAATTAATACTGTCCATCAAGAAAAACGTATTTTAAAATATCTTCACAAGGAAGAACGAAACACAAGTCCAGGATTAAGGTTCAATATTTGAGATCGGAATGAAAGAGAGGGAATGAAAACTTATAAAATTTCTACCTTTTTAATTTTTTAAAAAATTAAATAAATTTTTAATAAAAATATAATTTAAGACTTTATAATTAGGATATTATGGATCATATTTGCAAGTGAATTCAGATAAATTAATTATGAATGAAATCATAACACAAAGTGTTACACTGTAAACAAATGTATACAACATTATATATACAGAAATGCCATGCAGGTGGTGTAAGGGGGTAACGAATTATTTTATCACACCTCTGGACCGAATTAGATACCCGTCTTGGGATTGAATACTGCCTTGTTCGTTACGTCATAGAGGTTAATTTTGGTTGCCCACTGTGTGCAACCATAACAGAGAGGTATGTCGTTTACCTTCGTTGTAGTGGCGAATGCCTAAACGGCAAGCGCCTTGCCTGTTAAACTTAAGAAATAATCATTCTGGAACCTTATTTTGCGCTCTATAGAACTTTAAATCATCATATACGAATCGCACAAAAAATAAAAAGTAATGCATTGTAAAATTGAAATTATATCTCTTTTTATAGGAAAGATTTATTGCTGTAACTCTACAAAATTCAGGAAATATAGTCATAGATTTTTATTCAGTAAATAAAATTAAATAATAATATTTTGAATGCCTAAAGAACCAATTTTCAATTTATACATGCTTGGCTAAACATATTTTCTAAAACGAAAAATGGAAATCTGGGTTACGGCCAAATATCTACACTAGAGATCTAGGCCGTGGGTGGGATTGCCCTCAATCGGGGACTCTCTAAGGGGTCCTAACTCATATTTAAGCAAAGTTTCGGAGAAAACCATGGAAAACTCCGAACGGTTATGTTGTCGGACACGAACTGATTTCGAAACCAGGTACCTTCTGTCTCCCAGTTCAAAGCACTTGAGCTATGCAACTGATTTTCCAAAACAAACATTTTGCAGAAGAAATTTCTTTAAAGTACAAGTAATTTTACACATTAAATAGAAGCATACATAAAATGTTGACGAATTTTGTAGAGACTTTGAATTATTAAATTTGCAACATCAGTCGTGTTCTGAAAAGAAAATGACATTTTCAAAATGTTATTTTAAACATTTATAATTATTTTGTTACATAAAGTATACGGAATTTCTTTGTTGATAATATTTTACTGAAAGTTTATCAATATTTTACCAGTAAAGAATTTCTATTCTGTATATAAAAGAACTTCGCCATTTGTTTGCAGCCAAGGTAAGTGAATTACGAGTATAAATAGTGCATTATCTAACCATCAAATACGGATCCGTGTACACTTTTAAAACTTCTTTCTGCTCGGTAAATAACTTTTTCCGTAGTAAGACAACACGTAACATGCAGAATTTATTAATCACAATTGTGTGGCCAGCTAATTAAGTTATAAGGCTGAAGTACTTCTTACAACTTCCAAATATTAGTTTTGATTAATTAAAGAAACGGAGCTCCAGCAATATATTGCACAAAAGGAGAATAATTTGATATTTTGTTCATGTTACTGTGCGTTAATTAGCGTTATGTTTGTGTTTTGCCAGCACTTTTACTTTTAAAAAATTTCTCGGTGACATCAGCAATTATTTAATGTTTCGTTGGTTATCAATTCAGGTAACAGTACAAACAAATTGTTCTTGAACACTCTTCTCGAAAGACTTGTTTTTCTTTTATAGCTTGGAATTTATTTAAAATTAAATTAAAAATAACCTTTCTCGAATGCTTATAATAATGCCTTCTAGTAAATTACATTTAAAAATGTAAATTCAAATTAGCATAATCTTTGCGAAATAAAAATTTATAATAAAGTGAAGAGAAGATAGCGAATTTTTAAAAAAGTAAAACAATAAATTTTTGCATAATGCGAAATCCGGTTGAGCATTACTACTATATGATGCACAGCCAGGGCCTGATTTCCGGGAAGGCATTCAGGACAAGCGCCCGGGCCTCCAACAAAAAGGGGCGCCCAAATGTTCTTTAAGTTTAAAAATTTGTAATTTTTGAAAAAGTTCTTGAAAGAGGGGGCCCCCAATGAAGCTTTTGCCCGGGGCCCCAACTCGACAAATCGACTCCTGTGTACAGCCCTGCTCGCAGAGATAAATGCGCCTTCGCGCTTTTTTTGTGGTGGTCCATTTTTTGAATTCATATGCATTTAACAATAGACACAGTGAAAAACCAAAACATTATGCGCATCTACTCAATAACTTGTTAGGCCTTCTTTGTAAAAATAGCTACAAAATAGCTACAACTCGCCTGGGCATGGATGCCCTTCAAAATAGCTACAACTCGCCTGGGCATGGATGCCACGAGTTCATGGTAGATAACTGGAGGCAAATTGTGCCTGATCAACGGCCACACAAAGGCAAGATATTGGAACATGGTGGTGTTTGAACTTTAGATGCAAGGGCGAGGGGAGCAGCTCTTCTCCTGGAAGACGGCCTACCCTGACACGACGAAAGAGGTGATGAAGGGGAAAACGGGATTCATCCGACCAGTAAACTCTCTTCCACATATCCACGGTCCAGTATCGATGTTCTCATGCCCACAGTAGGCGTAGTTGACAATGATCCTTGGTAAGCAAAGTCACACAAGTGGGACGTCTGCTCCAGAGTCCCATATCCAACAATGTCCGCTGAATTGTATGATACGAAACACTTGTACTTCGAGCTGCATTGCATAGGGCTGTCAGCTGAGCCACTGTCTGCCACCGATTTTGGTGTACTAGGCGAGGCAGTCTCCGACATCCTCTTTCTTAGATGATGCGTTGACTTACAACATCATTGTGCCTACTGCTGGTTTCACCGTCACTAATTCACTTTTTATAAATACTAATAACAGCAGATTGTGAACAACTGACTCAACTTGCAGTTACGGAGATACTTGTTTCGAGTCTTTGGGCCATTATAATCTGCCCTTTATCAAATTTGCTTAGATCAAAAGCCTTTAGAATCACTCACAAGCCTAAGTGCAAGACTGATTCCTCACCTTCTCCAGCAATAGTTAAATACCATTCCCATCTAATCACGCTTTATCCATGTCGTCCAAACGAGTTCATTGAAAAATGTGGGGGATGGTGATAATGTTTTGGCTGGTCAGTGTATATCCGGCGCGTAGCCAGGAAAAGTTTTCGGGGGGGGGGGGTATGCGCCTGGAAAATTTTTCGGGGGGGATATGAGCTTAAATAGACGGCATTATACTATAAATGAGTTATCGGGTAAAAACGTATCCTCCAATAATTTTTCAATTCTGGAACGACGACGGTTACATCCTCCAAAACCATGCCAAAAGTCACCAAGCTTGGCACCTTTTTGGTAAAATATTATTTACCAAATATTCGCCTCATTTCGAGCCGATAAGTTCCTGAAACTGAATCCGGCTTCGCGATACATACTATATTTGCCAAGAAATGGCTATACCTTAATATTACGAGATGGGAATTTTAAAGACTCATAACTCGCCCTCTTGTCAACCAGTTTAAAAGTAACAAAATGCAAACCTCGATTATTTAGAGCACATAAAATGTATTTTAGATGAAATTAAATATCAGAAGATGAAATAACCCCCCCAAAATCGTAACACAATGTCGTTTCGTTTAATAGTATGTTTTCTATAATACATTAATGTCAATTTCCATCCTCCCCACCCCTTCCCCAAGCTTCGACTCAGCCACAGACGATTTATATATTCCTGAAGTCATGACTCGCCATTAAACAACTGCTCTCGACGAGCAATGTCGAATATGACCTGAATGAAAATAAATAGACAATTAATTGAAAACAAATAGACAATTATCATCATAATCATCTACTTCAAGAAGTAGGTAAGATGACTGTTTTCGTGTTATTGGTCTAACTACTGTTACTTCTGCCTCTTGGGGTATAATTGAGGGTAGCTCTAAGGGAGACTTATGCCTGCCATGCGTTCTTGACGGTCTTCTAGAAGGTTACTTACGGTATTTTTGTAGTCTATGACATATGTTGAATGTCGTCAGTTCCTTCCTGATGCCTTCATTTGGGATCCTACTGTAATATACAATCAATAAAAATAATTTATTGTTATTATGAAATTAGATGGGCTTGGTTCGGTTACGGTTATTAACAACAAGTCTATTTATCCTTACAAAAGAAAATTACTGTACTCATTTACTAACAGAAACAGCACGTGCGAAAATTTTCGATTCAGAATATAAGTACAATGTGCGAAAAGTTTGAAGAGTGTTTTTTATTTTAATAATAAAAAAACAGAAATGAAAGAGAAACCAGAATAGATCTCTCGAATGTCTTGCGTACTATAATTTTTTACGTCATATAAATCACGTATCACTGAAAAAAAAATCATCAAGTCAAAATTTATGAACTGCATTAATTCTTCGACAATTTTCAGATTTTTGAAAGATTGATGATAAAATAAGTCCGTATTAAAATAATATGATATACGATTGAGTTTGAGGAACGTACTAGTTAAATTTCTTCTAGAAATATACTGTACAAACAAAACAAAACCTGATTTCTTTAATAAATCATTTCACTTGCCTATTTTGTTAAAAAAATATTTCTCTAAAATAATGACCCTATGGATAAACAAATCATGCATATCATTTATTACCGGAAAAGCAATATAAACAGTACTTTTTCTTCCAATAACAGAATATTTCAGAGGAATAAAAAACTAAAAAAGTTTTAGAATATTCCGAATTCTCAAGTGGACGAAAAATGTTCTTACAGGATTTATACGATCGAAAAATGTGGAATTTATTCGTAGATTTACCAGAAAACAAAGCATTAACGGATCAGGAACAAGCCCTTATAAATTTTAAATAAAACCATATAAAAATTCAGGGGATAAATTACAGTAGCAGAGTCAGGTTATAAATTATGTATTTATACTTTTATCTGCATGTAAATGAGGCAACAAATTTATGATAAACCTTTTGTAGTTTATTATGTTTTTATTCTAGAAAAGAATTCGTTTTAAATACGCAGACCTTAAATAAATGAGCTGTTTACATTTGCTTCGGAAACGCAGTCATAAGATGCGTCTTATGAGTATACTTAAAAACATATTAATAGTGTATATATATATATATATATATATATATATATATATATATATATATATATATATATATATATATATATATATATATATATAATTTACATGAGAAAAATACATTATTTCCCATGCATATACTCCACTACAAAAGGTAGCAATTTTTATTTTGGGAGTCAGATCTACATAACAAGCAAATCCTAAGTTTTAAATGTTTCATAACGATTCTGCCTTTTAACTTCATATTTAAAATCATTAGTTCGACCCCCGCCAATATATATAGGGCCAGATGGGGGGGATATATATAGGCCAAAATGGGGGGGATATTGAAACTACCTGTTTTCCTATAAAAATTTAGATGTTTCAATTTTTTTTTCTACGGAAATATAGGATTTTAACAACATAGCGAATACTTCTAACGAAGTTTTAGGACATTTCGAAGGTATTAATGAGTGCAATATTTCTTGTTTACTAAAAACATACTGCCATTTAGCAAGTGATATTGAAAATTTTTCTTCTGGATATCCTTTATCTAAGGCATTTATATTTTGATACATATTACTAGAGTGACTTCAAAAGAACTGTATTATATAAAAACATTCATAATAAAATTGTAATTTCTATTTAAAATTTTTTCCTTCTGAGGTGGGGTAAAATGGAGGTATGGTTACATTTAACAAAGTTCTATATGATACTAACATTTCTATTTCTCCTTTAGTTAAATATCCATAAAACAGCATTTATAATCAGTGAAACTGACATTTTAATTAACTCTTTATAATAGAAATTAATTTTAGGGAACCAGTAGCGTATCCAAGAATTTTTTTCGGAGGTGACTGAGAACTCAAAAAACTAGAATGCAATATATCTTATAAAACTCGATGTAACATATCTTTTTTGGGGGGGAGAGGAGGTGAAAAGAATGGAACCCGTTTACTTTGCCTACAAGGGTTCGCATATAAAAATGAATTTAAAAGAAACGAGAGAAAAAATAAATTCATGAATCGAATTTGAAATCCTTGCAGTTGGAGAAACATACATTAGTGAAAATATTAAATTTGGCTTAGGTCTGTAGCTGAACCTCAAATATTTCAAGGAGGACTTTCAAATTTATCCACAAATACGTAATACTTTTCACAGCTTACGTTTACTTATTTCGGGGGTGACTACAGCCCCATCAAACATCGCCTTCCTACATCCCTGTGTGGAAACAAGGAACATTTGCCATATGCTGAGTGGGCCTAAATTTGATAATCACGAACATTATTTCTGTAATTAAGTACTTTGGAAATAATCCTTTTCTGTGCATTTTTTCTTGACGTATATTAAAAATACAGAGTGCACTTTCTTTCATTCATAGCATTAACATGGTTTTAATTAAAAAATATACAGTTACTTTTGTATCATCTCCATTTTCCCCCACCATGGGGGGAAAATGAGAGTATCATTACTTGGCTACCTAAAAATGACACCGCAGAAAAGCATTTTAATAATATTAAAAAATATTGCTATGTTTTCAATCTATATAAGTCCAATGTATGTAATATACTCCAATAATTTAATTAATGTAAATTTCAGAGCTTTATTTTAGGACCTTTAAAAAAAATACATGATTTTTCCTCGAT
Organism: Cheiracanthium punctorium; assembly: GCA_038373885.1. Lineage (NCBI taxonomy): Eukaryota > Metazoa > Arthropoda > Arachnida > Araneae > Cheiracanthiidae > Cheiracanthium > Cheiracanthium punctorium. The sequence goes on from JAWZYV010013388.1 coordinate 538,297, forward strand.
TTTCTCCCACCTGAGCCTATATAACAAACAAAATATGAGTTATAAAGCACTAAAAATGATAATTTAAAATGCTAAGATGCAAATTTAAAATGCAAATTTAAAATGATAAGATATAACACTTATATTACAGAGTGTAATTTATTACACATTATTTCAAAATGTAAATTATAAAAGCTCGAAAATAACGAAAACGCCTTTTTTTGGTTATACGTTTTTTTTTTTTTTCATACACATTATGGATTACTAAATCATATTTCAAAAATATATAAATATAGATACATACATAAATTTTATTTTCATTTAGAGTCAATATACTCCAACATCAGAGAAAATAATTTCCATTTCGGGCTATAATTTTGAATACATTAGCTAATATGTTTACAAAGGAAACTGAAGGGATTTTATATTAAATTCTACTAGTCTGCGTATTTTACTGTTGACTTTTATAGCAAGCTGAGCTAAATATTAAATCAGTTCCATTTGAAACAAAGTTCAGTTTTCATCAAATAATCAAATTAAATATTTTCGGATAATTTTACTCAAAAAATAATTCACCAAATAAAAGCGGGGTTCTTGTACTAGAAATTTCAGAGTGAAGTAAAATATATATATATATACTGTCCCTCAAAAAAAAATAAAAATACCAAAAGAAAAGCAGAAAAACTGAACTATAGGAACAAGTCTATATATTTTTCAGATCTAATTTTTTTCTTCTTTATTTTACATTCCATGCTTATGTATCGGTTTGCATCAATAGTAAGTAAATACATTATTAATAATAACCTATATGTTTAGTTAAAGAATACTTTACAGATTTACCTAAATCTGGTAATATGAACTATAAATCTATCGCATTTCAGCGCCCTAAATTTAGTTCTAAAATTCCGTACGCTAAAATTATTAGCAGGAAAGTTCATGCAGCTTTTCAGTAGTAAAACCTTTTGCGCCTGTACTTTCGATTACATCTACAGCAGAGGTTACCACGCTGTTTCATCTGGTAAACGCTTTTAACTCAAAGCATCAAACTCCATGAATATGCTATGAACCGTCAGCTGATAAATATTAATTTTGTGCAGAATTAAGAATTTCTTACAGGTTTTAAAAAGGCGAATCTGGATAGCGATGCTCCTATGTTGTTTTCGTTATCAGGTATTTGCAAGTACACCATGATTCGTAAAATTGCGGTAATACTTGTTCCGTATTTCATTGCGTGGTTTGAAATTATTACAATTATGACATACGGAGATTGATATTTAAAACGCACTTTACACAACGCAATATTTTCCTGAGAATGAAAACATGTCAAGGAAGCTAATATATGCGAGAGTTACAGGATAGTATGGATATATAAAATTACACCTTTGTCTGCACGTTACTTGGAATTAAAAAATTTTGCGATTTCTATCTGTTTCAAGCAACTGCAATCCAGTACGACACACAAAAATTTGTTTGTCTGTCCTGTCATTCTGTCATTCTGTCGGCGAAGCTTTTTTTGTTCGAGCATCACGTAAAAAGGACTGAAGCAATGAAACGAAATTTGGTAAAATGATAGGTAAACATAGCCTTAAAACATAGTAGTCGAATCTTTAAAAAATTGAGTAGATTTTGAGATTTTGCGAAAATTGTATCAAGCTAGGTAAAACTTTGTTCGCGCATCACGTAATAACGACTGAAGCGAATGAAACGATATTGGGTGACATAATAGGTGGACACCCAACTTAAAACATAGGGTACGAATTTTTTTCAAATTTTGATTAGATTTTGAGATTTTGCAAAAATCGGTTCAAAATGAGTAAATTTCTGTTCCAGCATCTCGAAATCAGGGAATGAAAGGAAGTTTGGTGAAACGATAGGTGGAGACTTAACTTAAATTATGAGCGTGATTTTTTTTAAATTTTAAATTGGATTTTTTGATTTTGCGAAAATTATTTCAAAATAGTTCTTTCATCATATAATATTGACTAAAATGAATTTAAGGTATTAAGTGCATGGCAGATACTCAGTTTAATTGTAGGTGTTGAAATTAAAACTAATAATAATTATGCTCTGAGATTTTACGAAAATCGTTTTAAAATGTGTAACTATTTCATGCACATCACGTATTAACGACTAAAACGTATGAAATTCAACTTAATGACATAATTTATGTGTATTTTAGAAATCTGTAGTTGGGATTACTATTTCATTGTATATTTTTCCGTATCACGCAGTTTTAATTTTGACAATGTTTAACTTGCGTAATTTCTATAAAGTATGGTTTTCAGAAAATAAGAAAAAATTTATACATTTTAAGAACGCAAATAATCTCCTTAAAAAATTTCCTTTTTGAATATTTACGCTTGAAATATTTAAATAGATAATTATTTTAAAATTTTGCATGTGGAATTCTTACATACTCCTTTTAGCGTACATAATTTAACAATTATAGATGGCATTTTAATTGGTATGAAATATATAATAAGTATTTGACATAACGTTCAGAGCGTTCCTGAAATAATCTGATAGAATATAAAGTAATTAATACTCCAAGATAGTCTCTTCCACTTCATTCCAGTTTTCACTGAAATGCATGTATAATTTGAATTATTATAACACTCAGATATCATAAAACATGCTTTGCCATTAAATCTTGTAAGTAATTTAGAAGCTTATTTTTTTAATAATTACAAATCTATCTTCCTATCATATTTTTAAATTTTAAAGTTGCATGAAAGTTGTACGGTGAAAACAACTTTACATTACTTGCCCATGACGGTCAGAGGGTTAAAAATACTCTAATCTTACAATAAATAAATACGTACATTCTTCATATCAAAATACTTTTAAAGATTACGAGATTTGCACAGCAACATTACAGAAACATTTATTCACAGAGCATTATGTCTTATTTTAACTGAGTGAATAGCTAATTTAGAAGAATATTATTTTAACACCGACAAGTCCTCAAAGATAATCGCGGGAAATGTCACAGGATTCTGGCTCATCTGGGACTTGGTTAAAGTAGCCCGTAAAACGTTGTCGATGGACAGTAATGTAAGGAAATTGAGAAGAAGTGCCCTGAACGATAACCTATTTTTATTGCTGCCTTTTAATGGATTTTTGTTCATCTGTTGAACATATTTTTTTTCGGTGAGGTTGAATGAAAGTTCCATTAATGCATTTAAAGCTAGACAAAGGTATATTTTCTTTAATTTTAAATAAAGTGTTTTGTTATAAATAGTGTGTGTGTATGTGTGTGGGTGACATGATACTTTTAATTGATTAAAAATTTATATTTTAATTATTTTTTGTCATCTTGGTGGTCATACTCTTTATTCAATGTAAGCAAATTTTTACATTTAGAAATGGATTTTATTACGATATCTTCAAGGTATTTCTTGTATTTTCGCATAATTACCAGAAGTGTATTTGTTTATGTGGCAAAAGTTTCAATTTTAAAACCCATAAATACTTCAGAGTTCTTTACTGGAATACAATATTCAAAATTAACTTTTCACTACTTTAAAATGAGAGAAAGAAATTTCTGACCTGTTAGTTGTTCTCAATGGCTGGTCGTAACAAAAATGTAAATATTAATCCTCTAAGTATAGGAGCTGCTGCTCGAATGGGCTGCAATTTCGCTATTTCTTCCGCCTCCAATCTATGTAAATAAAATAAGATTACTGTCTGTACATCACGCTTATTATTATTTTTTTTTTGAAATTTCCATCCGTTCTGAAGATTTTTTGCTAAAATTTGAAAACGACCTTTTAAAAAACTGGAACTGTCGACAGAATCCGTGACGTTTTGAAAGTTTCTGAATCGGAAAATTACGTAAATCGTGGTACTTTAATCCATTTTATTGTTTGTTTTAAACTTTGAACTTAATAGTTTCCATAGGAACAACAGATTTGTTGTCACTCAATGCTCAATTCAGCAATTAAACGAAAAAAAAAGTACTCAGGTAGTCTTTTCTGTTAAAACTATCGCGGAATATGTAAATCTAGGGTTACTCGTCGATTTGTTAGTTGTAAGGTACCAGCTGAAAAGCGGTGAACATAACAAAAATTTTTAATTCAATGTACCTGAAATATTTATTAACTGAGTATATTGTACTGTAAATCATATTATGGTAACAAATTTATGATTTTTAAAATCTAGAGCCTATTTGCAAGCCTTAGGTATCATTTGACGTCATAAAAATTAAGAGTGATTTTTGCAAAACATAAATGAATTTCAAGAATTTTCAAAGTTTATTGCTTGAGTTACAACCAATATCACAATACCAAATTCCATTAGCTTTCATCACAGCACGCTTTCATCAGAATGCAAAATTTTATTTGCAATGCAAGGCTTGAACTGTTACCAAACTAAAGCAAATAAAAAATTGAAATGCACAATTTATTAATCGTTGTGGGCTAGTCCCATCAAATCAAAACTTTCCGATGCAAAGAATTCCCACAAACGTACTCATAAAGAAATTCCACACTGTTTCAAAACGCGTATCCTTATCATCGGAATTAAATGCTTTTCTGAAAACATGCAGAATCTCTGTGGGAATGTGACTGCGGAATAGTTTCAGCATTCGAAAGATTTTTTTTTTCTCCTGAGAAACACCACACTTTTATGAATGCTTCAGGCAGAGGAAATCATTTTATTTGTATAAAAAAAAGCTAATCCCGAAGAGCTGTTTTGAACAATCTGGAATCCCATTTTCGCATTCAAAGACTGATGGCCCTGATATCCGAATGACGTCAATTTTACTTACAATACTGAATTTCGTCTCTCAAATGATTAAAATAGTTACTTACGGATGTGTGAAGGAGCTGAAAAACATTGAAAAATAGCTGAAAATCGTGGAAGATTGGTTTTTCAGATTTTTAACACTAGATATACCGAAGATTTTTTAAGGGAAAAAATAGTCACAAACTTACTGAAATTACTTCAGGTAGAAGTTTTGCTAAAGTATATGATGATTCTTTAAAATTGCATAGTAGAATATACAATATAAAATAATATAATAGATAGTATAGTATAATTCATAGTACTAACTGAAGTACTTGTTCTTTTTTTATGGGAGGAATCAAACATTGATTTTTAACACTCATAAAAGAGTTTATTTGAAGAGAAGCTTAATTTTTTTTTTAATTCTCAAATTCTTTTACTCCTAACATTAACATTTGCAGAAGTATAGCTAGTCTAAGCTTAAAGAGAATAAACTTCGCTTTGTTGCGTAAAACATTGAAGTGACTTACTTTTAGAACTGCTTAGAGTTTTTCAATACCATATCAACTCAACTATTTTAGATGCTTAGTTCTAAAAGAAATGGGTACAAAAAATAAAATTAAATGTGAAAGTCTCAGTACTTGATTTTCTGCAGACAATATTTTAAACTGTGGAAAGAATTATGGTGGATTTGAAACGACTATTTTCAGAATTATTTCACTAGCATAAATTTAACGCCACAGCCTCAGGCTACTATACTATATCTCTCCTGAACGGGAGGAATTGTCCAGGACATTTTCCTTAACTTTCCCTGCACCTTGAAATACACAAAACATTCTCACTAATAATAAATTAATTTATGTATTCATGATTATGAACTAGTTCCATGCATTCTGCATCAGGATAAGTACAAAATCATTGTTCAGCTCTTTATCCTCATTATCTAAAGGAGGGGTATCGATAAACTAAGAAAAGTGACACCTTTAGGAAATTTTAAAAACTATGCTTTTTTAACGGCATGAGTCTTATACGTGGTGAAAATATAATTCATTTTCCAGAATTAGCTTTTATTACTTTTTAGAACACTACTCAAAAAAATAAGTACGCAGCCTTATAAGATATTTTGAATTAAATTTATATTTCTAGGTTTAGCATACAATAAATTATAACTTACGACAAAGATGAAACAAAATATTATAAAAGTGACATATCTATTCTGTATCAGAATCATAAGACCACCCGACTTAAAATAAAAAGTAATAACGTACGATAATAATTTTTTATTACAAATGCTCAAGTATGAAAAAAGTTTTATTTTGCTACAAGTACATTTTTTTAGAATGGTGATTCTTTTTATATGTTGTTCTTTAGACGTCAACAAATATATACATACAAACATTGAACAACTAAAAAATGCGCTCATGTTTAAAAAAACCTCAGTACAGTAAAAAAAGTATACAATTTTCCAAAAAATGACGTCTTGATCTAAGTTTGCAAATTTTTCTCGTGAAAAAAGCGTAGTCATTTTTACTTTTAATTTATTGTAGCATTAAGTTATTGTCCTGTATTTTACTAAAATAATGTGAAATATAAAAAATATATATCTAAATTTTTGTTATATTTGGGTCAATTTTCTTGGCTTATCGATACCCTTCCTTTATTTTTACTTCCTTTAAGCATTTTGTTCTATATCGATTCACATGCAGAAGTAAACATGCAAAAAAAGTAACATCATTAAAAGTAGACATAAAATACCTTCACTAACAATAAATCTAATTCTTCATACATAATTATAAATTATTATCACTATTCTGCAACAAGATAAGCACAAAACCATTGTTCAAGACGTTATTCTCATTACTTTCTAAATATAAGCTTTGCCTTGTATTTCATTTCACAGCCATAAGTAAACATACAAGAAAAATGTTTTAACAGCTACACGACCTTAAGAAAAATCGTCGGAAATGTCACAGGAGTCTGGCAGACAGATAATGTTCGAGGAAAAGAGGCAGATTCATCTGGGACTGGTGCTAAAGTAACGAGTTAAGCACCGTCAATGGACAGTAATAAAAGGAAATTGAGAGGAACTGCCCCGAACGGTGACCCATTTCTATTGCTGTCTTTAACTGATTTTCGTAGATGCATTGAATATTTCTTCTTATTTCTATTCAGTGTTAAGTTTCGCTAAAATCCTTACTTGTTAGGTGAGAGTATTTCACGCCTAATTTGCTATTGTGTGTTTCCCTGAAGATATAACACAAATGTAGTTTTAAAGAGTTTACCGTTATGGAGATTGAAATTACCATAAAATATTTGAAGGATAGCATAAAATTTAGAATTAAGAAATTGTGTTGTAGTTTATCTGATCGATGTATTTTAACAAGATGCAATAAATTTACAATCGAATAAACAATTATTGCTGGTCTTGTAAATTCTTGTTTATCCAAATGTCTCGGAAACCGAGGCTTTACAGTAACATAATCAAACGTGGTCACAGATCATTATTAAATGTAGGAGTTCTATGAGGTGTGAGTTTTAAAAAATTACCATGTAACGTGTCATATTTAATAATCTCAAGAAATTCTCCTAAATCGTTTTATGTTTTGATTATTTGTAGTCACATTCTACATTTTTAGACATTTGTATAGCTGTAAAACCATTTTTCTAGCTAAAATTATTCACGAAATATTTATCCACTGTGTCTTACTTTAATCCAGTAAGTATAGTAAGAGTTCCGAAGGAACATCTTTTAACTAACAAGCATACATTCTCAAAGGAACTCTTTTTTGAAATGCCACAGAGGGTCTAAAAGACAGCTTAAGTTTGAGAATAAAACACAGGGTCATCTGGAATAGGCTGAAGAGGTCAATGAACAATAATACAAGGAAACTGAGAACTACTCCAAAAGGTGACACTTTACTACTGAGATTCTCTAACGGATTTTTGCTAATGTTTTCGACACGTTTTTTCCTCCGGCTCTATTATGTGAAAGTGTTTCTAAATGGCCTAAGTGGTAGACAGTTTTTTTTTTTTTTTGTGTGTGTAAAGTGGAATGGAAAATTTGTCTAATAATAAAACATATACTTGAAGAGGGTGTTCTAGAACGTAACAAAAATGAAGAACGAAACTTGATTGATTGATACTCTAATGAAATTTACCTCCTTGTAGAGAATTCATTCTGATAAATTCCTTTTTCACACATAAATTAATAGTTATGTGTGGAAAAATAATTTTCATAAATTAATTTGAAATAATATTTTTTGTTAATTCGAATAGTTGTTTTTTTCCCAAAGGTGGGCACTACCAAGGCCAGAATTACTGGTTTCTTTTTTATGGAGGCATCTAATAGGTGGGCCAGCATTATCTTCTACGAAGGGACGGGCGAAACGAAACCCAGGCACGAGCCGGAAATCGAGCCCTGACCTGTGGTGTGGTAGAATAGCTTTCTAGCCACTACGCCACGCGCTCGGCCTAATAATCAGGGGCCCTAGCACGATCTTCTCGGAAACCTTTCCGAAAGGGCGTCAATTTGGTCTACCACGATGCTCTCGGGAACGTTCTGATATCGGAAACCCTGTCGGAAATTCCACTTTTTTTTCACGGCACGGCAAACGCGAGTGAGAAGCTCTTTCCGCTTCGGATACAAGTCAGCGTGCGTGGTTATTTGTTCTGATGGTAGTTGTTTATATCAAAATAATGGCTAGGTTTTAATTGCAGCAACTGCTGCACAACAATAAGATGCTAGAAGAGTTCATAGGAATCGAAATGCGATTCCTAGTTGTAAATCCTTTGAATTAAGTGACGACGAATTCATCAACAATTTTCGGTTGAATAAATCATTAGCATTCCGACTGATTCAAGAGTTTAAAAAATATTTAGAGCCTAGAACAATTAGAATATAATAATGCTAATTTTTAATGATATTTAAAATTTATAAAATAACAGTCTGCTTATCTTTTGCCAAGCTTTCACATTTTTAATAAAACCTCCACTGCTGTTTAATTTTTGTGCTAGAGATTTCAAATCCTCATTTCGTTTGCTGCGCTCTATAAAAACTGGAAAAGTTGTTTTCATTTAAGTAATGATTTTCTTCCATTGCTTGGACGATAATTTCAATCTGATTTGTTTTTACTCGAATATTACCTTTTTTATTTTATAAGGAGGAGGCACGGCTTCAGGAAAATGCGGATTTCAATGATCTTTGGCATAATGGTATACCATGTGAATATACTGAGTGTAAAATTAAGTTTATAAAAGGTATTGAAAAACTGTCAGCACTTCATCAGAGGGACGTTAAATCGGAAGGGTCGTAAAATTGTGAGTTGACTGTATATTTATTTATATATTTTTAAAATTTTATTTCTGCTATTCAAAGAATATATTTTTACAATTGATGATGCTTAAAAAATTAATACTCTTGCTGTTGCATCACGAACGGGTGAAAATTAGGGGGAAAATAGTCTGTCTGACAAAAATTAATGTACCTTAAAGAAATATTGAGTTTTGTGGGTGTTAAAAGTGATTTATTTTGAAAGTGTAAAATTCAGATTCCACGAAGTAAAGATTTTACAAAAAGAAATAAAATTTAAATAATAATATAAAATCAATAATCAGGAAGTAAAAAAAAAAATGATAAATAAATGAATAAATGAAAAAGTAAATAAATATTTACTTTACTAAAAAATGAATTAATTACCAGGATTCGCATATTTAAAAAAAAAAAATGTGCAGGAATATATTGCGCAGCACGGGGTTCGATCACATAACGCCCTAGTAACAGTCCCGCGTCTTACCGATTCAGCCACCGTAGCGCAACTAACTTCGCACGCAACTTACAATTGAAGTTTTGGTAATGCGGTTCGAAAATCGATATTAATTTTTTTCGACTGTATTTGAGTACTGCGCATTAGTATCAAAGATTTAGTATCTTACATGTTATATATTCACATGGTATAACACAGCCAGAGATCGACTAACAAAATAAGACAAGACATTGTACCTATTTAAGTACTATGTCATAAACTTAAACTACGTGCTCGAATGCGGCAAAGAGTGCCTTGTTTTGATTGGTTGATAGCGTCCCCTTCCGATACTTTCGGAAGAGGCATAAAAATTCTCACTTCCATTAGTCGAAACCATGAAGCTCTAAGGAGAGTCATCGGGAATGGGCGATCAGGCGGGAAAACGGACCAGGATCCATTTTCACCGGCAGGAGGCGCAGCGCACCGCTTCAATAGGGATTTAGCGTTGTTTTGATTGTGAACGAGCTATATTTTTTTAATAAAATAAATTATTTTGATAGAATATGGGTCGAGCGAGTCACTGCTTTGCACCTGGACGTGACAGTGGATATCCAGAAGCCAGAAAAAGAAATGTATCGCTCGGGAAGAAAAATCCAACGTTATTTAAAGCTCCAAACAGCATCAATACAGCATCACCATAATATTTCTTTAATATGGCCCCTTATAAATGTATAACATAAAAAGTAACACTATGTAAATAGAAAACATTTTGTACATGTTAGTAGTAGTATAATGCTAATGTGAATACTTTAAAATACGGCCCAATAATCAAATTGAAACAGCAGTATAATACTTTGAAATTGTCCATTTTTAAAAAAATAATAACAGTTTTATGAATAATATTTTTCTGTTTATTAATTTAATTAGGATGGGGGAGGGGATTTTATAATATATAAGAGATACACAAATGAATAGATATTTTTGGCATAAGTCTGCAAAACTTATACAAAAACAAATATTTTCAATTCAAAGTCTGTTTTTTTTTAAATACAAAGTTTTTCAAAATTAAAGAAATATTAGATTTTTTCTGATATGTGAAAGCTTGCAAAACTGATGCAAAAGAGTCAATCACTGAATATGCGTGTATTTATTGAATTAATATTTTTTTTTTCTTTATGCTTTTTTATGAAAATTTTTGTAGTACTGAAAAATGATACTGATACTGAAAAGACATTGATTTTTATGTAATTTTTTGTGGTACTCAGGTCCTTATTATCGCACGGGCAAATCGGGACTTTGCCCAGGGCCCCCCAATTTCAAATCTTGTTCTGAAACATCCTTCTTTATATCAAAATTTTATGAAAAATAAAACAAATTTCATAGATGCCCCCCCCCCCAAATTCATCAATTCCTGGGGCCCTTGTTGGTTATAATCAGGCTCTGGTGGTGCTGAAAAACGGCGTTAAATGTTTTTCTCTTTCCATATTTGTTTTTGTTTTTTGGTTTAACTAACCAACTTTAAGACTAAAGACAAAAAAAAAAATAATAATAATAAATAAAATATAATGTGGAAGAGCGGGTATATAAGAGGAATTTATAGCCTGAAAGAAGGCAGGGAATATTTTTTAATTTTTAGCGAATTGCTACCAAAAATATTTGTCAAAAACTGATCTATTATATCGTTCGCATGCAGTTTTAAAGAGAATTTATTTAAATTATTAATTAATTTATTAAATTATCAAACTGATGTTACATCGTTGTAACTAAGTAATATAGAAACAAAATTATTATATATGCATATTAATTATCATATTTATTTATTCAAATGTTAGTGTATACTTCATGAAATTTCAGCATAAATGAATAAATCCCAATTAGAGAAGCATTAAATCGGAAAGCGCGCGCGCGCGATGTTGTTTTTCGCTACCGTCAATAGATGGCGCAATCAATGGTAGCCGCAGTTTCGTCGGCAATTCTCATACTGCGTAGTTGGTCCAAGTTGGATAACAAGTGGATGTTTTTCCTCCCGAGCTTCATGGTCGAAACCATGGTGGTAGAGTCAAAATGAGGGTATCGGATATTTATCCGAAGATTTTCAGTATCCGTGAGTGAGAACTATCCGTGACGGATGCTTTCCGATAAGATCGTGCTAGAGCTCCAGGCCCAAACTGGAAATAGAACCCGGACCCAAGGTGTGATAGAATGTTTTTTTAGGTTAATTCGCATGTGGAAAGAGTAATTTCGAATGTAGCTTTATAAATCTAATTCTTACATAGATTTTTCATAAGAATTTTGTAATTGTAACTTACTCCCAAAACAGTAAAGACATTACGACAAAAATCAGTATGCTTTACGACAAAATATTAATACTTGAATGTAAAGTTCAAGCAAACTGTACAGCATGTTCATTGTTGATAAATCAGTTAGAGTTCTTGGCGTGCCCTGTTGACAGTACTTTAGGATATACCTCGAGCATTAGCAAAGAACATACTTGTTTTTTAAAATTTATAATCATGGATAATCAACTTATTTTTATGAAATAGTAATTTATGCACAGTTAAATTAGATATCATTCATTTTTTTCGGTACATTTTTTTCATATTATTGCCTTCATAAAATTTTGAATCACAATATTCAGTGGATCCTTCTTTTTCTTTTATTCATATGAACAAATTACTAACATTTTTCTGAACTAATTGGCAACATATTTCATTTTCGATCATAAAAATATTTTAAGCGGTGGACTTAATTATTAATGGACTTCCAGTGAGAGTAAACTAGAGACAACTGTATATAAGAAATACTGAAAACTCTGTGAGGTCAATACTATTTCTGAATGAACAAATTAAATAATTATACCTTAATATTATTATTCATTCTTAAAAGATCTTCTGAAGTAAATGTTTATATATTTTCTTAAATTTATCTTTAAAATAAGTATGTCCCTTTTTGTAGTGAGTTGTAAATGAAATATATCTAATATGAATGGTGGAACATGATTTTTCATAGGTAAATTATATAATTCTAAAAAACAAATAATATTGAATAACTATTTTCTGTCGCTTAATAAAAGTTAATCATGTTACAAAATTTTCCTATAAATACTTTTACCCATTTTAATTTGTGGTATTGTTACAATCAACTTTTTCTTTTTACCAGGAAAAGTTCAATAAATTCGTTCCACGTTCCGCTTTTTCCCTGTATAGAAGTGTATTGTGGATAAAAGTAGGCTTTTAATTTTTGGTACATTTGATATGTTGGGCATTAAACTTCATGGGCTGCATAGATGACGTGAATATTTAATATTTCTACATTTTGATAAAAATTTTAGAAAACAATTATAGATGGTAAACTGTTTACTTTTGTGCTTGAATGCGTGTTTTAACAATGCTGTTTCCTGGTGGAAAAAAATTACTTTTATGTTATATTCTATATTATTATCTTATATTATGAATATTTTTTGCGATTCAAATTGATTATTCGAAATCAATTTCTAAAGGTGTAATGCATCAATGAATTAATATTGGTTAATTTCACATTTATTTTTAACAAAACAGTAGTGCCAAGAAAGCAGCAGAAACAATAGAAACCATCTTTATATTCTTCAGAACGTTTTTTTAACGGAATTGATATTATGATCTCTCTGATTCTACATTAAGCTATTTCAAATACTGATGTCTAATTGTAATGTTAATTTAGTATCTGTGTTACAGATATAATTCGTTTTCACATTTATTTGAATAACGTTTATATATTTTGGTTTAAAATTTGTTTATTTACTTGCACAAATATTTCAATTTTAAGATTTTGGGGATAAATCAATTTTTCCCGTTAAAAACGTAACTATCCAGAGCACTAGCGACGATAATGAAGAACATTGGAATCAATCTGTAATCTGTCAACGTAGAAACTTATGTACTGTATTAAAAAATAAATGATAACGCGCACATACACACGTCTACTAATTTTTAAAGTGATCATGAGATAGTTAAAATGCACTGTGAATTACTACCTGTGTGAAAATAAAGGCATCGAAATTTGTTTCATTTTAAAGATTGTCAGACGTTAAATCCAATCAATAAGAATATTACCAAAAAATCAATAAGATATCAAATGCCTCAGGGGAAAAGATAGAGGAAGAGGCACATTTAGAGGACTCTGGAAAGGGGCAGGGTTAAGCTTCGGTCAATGAGCAATAATAAAAGGATATTGATAGAAATAGTTGATGGAAGCTGTGACCTATTTTTGCTGCTATTCTATTACTATAATGGGGAAAAGGATGTTTTCAATGGCAAAAAATGTTTGAAATAAAATATGTTCAACGTTTTGGTAAAAGTACTTGTTACTTTTAAAAAATAATTCTTATAGTTTATAATTTTTTAAATAATATTTAAATGCAATGCGGAAATTCCAACTATTATCATACAGAATAGTGTCAATAAGTTATAGATCAGTTAAAAATAATTCATTTGGACGGTATTTGTTGCTTTTGATATTATTGCAGAAAATCCTGCTTATTTTTGGGTTCGTAGCTTAAAAATTGCTTGAGTATGGAATGTCCAAGTAATATCTGTACACTTAACAGTACGAAACACTAATTTGATTGGTTCTAGAAATTCGAAGAACAGTATTCATCACAATTCACAGAAATTAGCGAGAAATCGCTCAGTTTTAAACATTCAGCTGATCACAGGGGCCTTCACAGGTGCTCTATTTCGTACACAATAAAATCCTTACACAGTCTAATAATTCAGCGGAATTCTCGAGCAGTATTTTTAACAGCTTTTCAGTATGCAACACTAAAGATTTCACAAACAGTTTTAAAAAACAGGCTTCTCAAAACTCGTGAAAGATTCATCATAAAATCGCTCACTGTATAAAGCAGAGGCGCCGACTTTACAAAATTTCTGTGGGTGCCCTAAAAGTCCGTGGGGGGGGGGGGGGGCTGCGTTAATAAAATTGTGAAAGTCGCACAAGGTTTGTAATTTTTGATAAAGGATCGCTAAGTTTGGTGCCAGTTTATTTTAAAGGGGAGTATAGTTGGAATGTACTTGGCTAAGATTGTAAAATAGTTTTAGTAGGTGATTTTAAGATAGATTTTGATTCCGAAGATGGGTTTTTATGGATCAAGGAAGAAAAATAGGGCACTCATGAATAACGATACACTTTCCAACTTTATGGAATCCGCCCGGGAAGGCGCTTTTACGCGGTTGACAAATTGGAGCGCTTGCCGTCAACGCGAGCAGGAAACCCGGGATTTAGAAGCCTCGTCTCAGTCTCATTCAATTAACACCAAAGCGCCGACACTTTTTGATGAATGAGCATCTTTTTTTTTGTTCCAGAGACATACAAAGTGTTGTATATTAGATGCTTGTAAACACACAGACCTTGATGTTCTCTATTTACAATAAAAACAATTAAACCTACTCACTTCGGAATCCTGCAGTAATATTATTAGAACTATCTCAAAACATTTCCATAATGGGAATGAGTCTTTCACCTAACTCCTGTGTTATCTTTCCCGCGTGAACTTCTGATTGTAGCCAGCGGCTTTGTCTCAAATTGTCCGTTTTCCGGTACTCTTGGGCTAACAGTCTCATTGTATTCATACATTTTCCCATGTAGGACGAGGATTCTGGGATGAGGTCTGCGGGTCAGAAAGGAGGGGGACACTTAGGACTTCGGCTGCAGTGGGCAAAGGCATTGTCTGTGGGGCTGTAGGGAGTCGCACATCACATTGTAGAAAAGCTTTGAATTTTAGAAAGATATTGTTTCCATGGGCACCAGAGAGGAAGGCAAGTGGCAGTGGGGGATTGAGATTTGAGCCCGCCTAGTCATCAGTATAGTAAACATTTTTACAGCATACTGAACTTCTAAGTATTATTTTCGTGATAAAATGTCTGAAAGTTAAGATGATCCCCCCATACACCTCTATATTAGTACTCATATGAGAAACTATTATTATTATTATTATTATTATAAGTAGGCAAAAATATTACCTGTTTGGATTCCCTTTTTTTTTCATGCACTTTTAAAATTTTAGAGTATGTGCTAAGTTACTACTTATTGGAATTTTATTATAATTACTCCAGTTTCGAGGCACATAAGGGTGTATGCCGAAGAAACAAAATCTGCATAACGGTCTTAGTACACAAATTAAAGTAAACTATCGCACCAAGGATTCGAAAAATTTAGGATGATTCTTTATAAGCTGCACTACATACCGAAATAAAGAATAACACGTTCTTTAAAATTTTCGATTTTTAAGAATTTTTTCTAAAAGTTTCGTAAATGATACAGGTTTATTGTTTATTTCAGTGTATAGTGCAGTTTCTAAAACATACATCCTAAAAATTTGAAATACTTGACATAATTAATTTTTTTTATTTGTGTACCAAAATTTCCTGGGTTTTTTTCCGAACTACAGCGAAAATCTGAAAGTAGCTGTCATTCATTTGCCTTTAAACAGGGTTTAATTTCTATCCAAAAAATAGTGCAAGAGCCCTAATTTTTTGTATTGCAATTTACAAAATTAATTACCTAATTCAGGGCATTATTAAATGAATTTCTGTTACCTCTGTATTAGTTTGCAATGTAATAAAATTAATATCAACAGAAACAATTACGATGGTAATTAAAATTTTAAATTTAGTGTAAAATTTCACCGAGAAAAAAGAAGTAGTGGAGCTGAGCTCCCATGCAAATTAAGCACTTCCTTTAAATACATGCAAGTATTTAGCACCCACGAAAACTTTTCTGTGGGTGCTTGAGATCTGACATACTACATAAAAAAAAACGTCCCTCACTAAAATTTTATTTTCGAACTATGCTGTTGCAAAGCACTCGTCGTCATCAGCGGCGTGACTATACCGTTAGGGCCCGTAATGAATTCATTGGATAGGGTCCTTCCTCATTGTACAGAATCTCAAACAACCTGTTGCAGTTCACTTTTTCTAGCTTTCTATTTGGGAAAGGCTCCCCCTCCGGCCGGGGTACCGTGGCTTTTGCCCGTTCTATCGCCCTATAGTTACGCCAGTGATTGTCTCATCGAAGTTCCTCATGCGCATCTGAATTATAAAGGACATGGTTGCTCATATAGGGAAGTAGGTGGGGGGCTCGGGTCCCTCACTCTAGCCGTCGGTATAGTGAACATTTTTATATTAGCTAACCTTTTTTTCACTATTTCAGTACTAAACTGTTTGAAAGCGCAATTGCCGATGACCTTACAAATGCAAGAAATAACCCCTCCCCCCTCCCTCTATGTCTTAAAGTATTCATATGGACGTCCATGCCGAAACACCCACATACATTTGGCCTCATTAACGATTTTCTTTTAAACTTTTATAACATCACACAACTAATAAGCAAATAAAGCATTTTACTACTGAAATAATGCAAAAAGTTCAGTATGCTTTACAAATATTCATATTACGTAATGGCATAATTGGGGCGTGGGGGTGGGGACCCTCCTTGATTGTACATGACTGTGTTGGGGTTATCAGACGATTGCTGGTGCTCAGCATCCAACGTAATTTTTTTATAACCCGAAGCACCCACATAAACGTCTTTTCCTAGTACTTTCTGCGAACTTCAAAGTATGACTTGGCGCTAAAATTTCTGTGGGTGCGGAGCACCCACGTAGTCGGCGCCACTGTTATAGAGCCTTGTGGTTCTCGCAACTATTGCATTCACATCGAGAAAGGTCACAACTGACTCAAGATTAACTGTATGGGCATCATCTGTCTTTATTATATAGTCTCTTATATTTGAATTTTCGAGCAATTTCCCCGAGATTTCATATTTGGAATAACCCCCATCAATCTCGCACCTTTATTGGCAGTACTAAGGCTAGCCGTAATATCATTGTAAGAAAGCAAACTCCTTTAACCCTTTGAGGCGCAACCCTTTCCCAATGGGGCAATCTATCCAACTGTTCTCGCGTTCTTCCACTTTTCAGCAGATGTCAGTGCTGTTAAAAAGAATCGTGACAATTTTTTTACGGGAAATGACGTGCTAAAAAGTAAAGGATTCTCGTGGAGCTATGTCTGTCGTGGAGCTATGGCCCGCAACTATTTTTATAGAAATCAAATCTATTCTTCCTGACTGGCAACAGTCAAAACGTCAGAGTTTGGTGTTCCCAGAGCGGGAACACTGCGCGTTAAAGGGTTAATAAAACCGAGACTTTAATACACGCTCCTTTAATAAAATTGCGCCTTATGTCGCCAGGCTTGAAGACTTTTCGTTAAAATAGTTGTCAATAAAAATAAGTCCCAAAACTAAAGTCAGCTATGCCATATCGCCCGCATTTGGCGAGAAACTGCTAAATCTCATGTTCTTCTATGGTAAACACAAAATTTCCGATCTCGCGTTCTAGTTAACAGATTTTCATGCACCAAACTGCAAAATTTAATTATTAGACTGGTAGAATATGAATTTCAGATTTAAATTATTCCCAGAAGAGCAGATCAGCTCAAAAAATGTTAACAATATATATACAGAAGATATATATAGGCAGTAATAAAAATTATGAAGGTACCTCAAAGTAATGTGAAAATGTATAGTAATAAAGTGTATAACCCCCTTTAGAATGTTAAATGACCTACATGAATTTGATAAAATAAGTACAGAAATTTTATAGTATTAAAATTAATGTTAATCAATTCCAGAGAGATAAATCTCAAAGAAAGGTGGTCAAAGACAGATGACTGCTACGTATATCAGCTACAAGATGCGTTTCGAAAGATATTGAGATCTGCAGAAAGCAACGAAAAGCGCACATGAGTGGCTTCATTTTCAGGGTTTTTAAGTTATATTAATCACGTTTATATATGATAGTCTTGCTTTATAAAAAGGAATTTATTCAGAATCTATAACTTTCTGAAATATCTTAGTTTGTGATCGACTTACTTGAGGAAAATCCACGAGATTACATCTTTGATAAGTGACTTGAAAACTCCTCTGGCGCCATTACTCTTTTGCCTGTATTGCTCTTTTCCAATGTTACCCATGGATACAGCAACTTACAGGTGATTTCTGACTTTTTTGTCCGTATTCGCGCTACGGTATCTTCTTTCTCGATGCAAGAACACGTTCCCGAAGGTCTTTTCTTGATTTTGCTTCCATACAGTAAAGTTCCCTCGATATTAACAACGGATTATGTGATGATGAACTAACGAACGCACCAAACTCCATGGTAATAAAACTGGGAAATTTGACTCGAGCTGAAGTATAAAACATGTACTTGAGAATGAGGGAGCACGTTACAATAATGAGAGGTGCGAGGATTCTAAAGATTTAATTTAGTTTTATATAAAAATTTGGTTGGGACTTTTTTTGTTTTGGACACCTGATAAAACTGGCGTTGGAATTGTATGATTTATGTTAGAGTAATAAAGGTTTTTATGTAAGTCACATAAATTGCTTTGCCTTTTGTTGAAAGGAAGCTAAAAAACCCGTACTGGCGCATCCGGCAGGATCAGAACCTAGGAAGTGGAGAAGTTATTTAGTTGTGAGAAGCCATGCCGCTTTTAAATAAGGGAAAGAAGGAAGATTTAGTTAAGTTAGCGGAAGAGATCGGTGAAAATCCTTCACCTGGTTTGTTACTACCGGATCTAAAGAAAATGATTACCAGTAGCAATATTTATGAAGAAGATTTAGAATTGGTAAAGGAAATGCTTAGTTCATTTATTGAAGAAAGAAGATAAAGAGAGCACTAAACGAGCAGCACGAAAAAGAGAGCACTTCAACGAAAAAGAGAGCACTTCAGTGAAAAAGAGAGCACTTCAACAAAGAAGATAAGAGAATTTGAAGAAAGAAGAGAGCAAAGAGAATTTGAACGGGAACAAAGAGAATTTGAAGAAAGAAGTGAAAGAGCACAGAGAGAATTTGAGGTAAGAAAATTGGAAATCGAGGCAAATAGTAGAATAGACTTGTCAACAAACGTGAGAGACGAAAATTTTAGAAACGCTGGGAAAGCTAGAATAGAATTATTCAAGTACACACCTAAGTTTGACCCGCGTGAATCTGATATTACATGCTATTTAACGATGTTTGAAAATCATGCTAATAGATTGAAAGTAGATAAAAAGAAATGGGTCTTGTGTTTATTAAATTTATTACCAACGGAAATTGTTCAGTTGATTAATAGAGAACCGGTAGAGAATGCAGAAAACTATGAGTATATAAAATCGATTTTGTTAAGACGATTTAAATTAAGCCCTGAAAGTTTTAGGAGGAAATTTATGACCCATCAAAAAGTGCCAGAGAAAACGTGGAGAGATCTGTTTTGAAATAACTAACTATTGGGTTGGTAACAAAGTAATTGCGTTTTCTTGTACAAAATTCAAGCAAATAAGTTTTCAACAAGTTTTTAATTACAGGTAAGCTGTGCCTGAACATACGATTCATATTTGTTACATTTTAAAGTAAGAATTTCACTGGCAGTATTTTTTTTCGTCCATAAAAGATGGCCACCCTCCCCCTTTTTTCGCGTCTATCCTCCTTAGAGGACAATATTAAAAATGTCCTGAAATTAATTTTTAGGTATTCGTGACTGCTGTATTTTACAGAAAGAATTTCACGGATATCTCTATTTTTATTTGAGATCACGCGGGATATGTGAAAAGAACTTTTTGGCCCCTTACCCCCCTAAGATTACGAATTTTGGAAAATGCGCTCTGATCTAGCACCTATGTTGAAAAACTCACGTACGTGCCAAATTTCGCATAATTAACTTCAGTAGTTTTGGCCAGGCGAAATATTGACATACGGAAAAACGCAATTACTTTGTTGCCAACCCAATATTTTGAAGAGTGGGTAAAGGTATTAGAAATCGAGGATTATGACGGGTTGAAGAAATTGATTATCGCTGACCAAATCAAGAGGAGAGTTCCACATGAAATACGTGAGCATTTTTTGGACCAGTGGTCTAAGTTGATAATCCCGTCTGTGTTGGCAGATAAACTAGACGAATATGTTAACGTCCATGATTTAGCGAAGAGGTCATGGGGAGGTGATTCGAAACTTCAAGGCGATGACGAGACACTCAAGAGATGCTTTGATTGGGCGGAAAGGCAAGAAAATTCGTATCTCATTAATCAGGGAACACTACAGCATAAGGATTATGTCTGTGGAGTAGAAATTCAGCAAGTAGTAATTCCAAAAGAAAGAATGAATTTTATTTTAAGAATGGCACATGAGATTCCGTTGGCAGGACATCTGGGGGAAAATAAGACTCTACAAAGAATCAGATATTCGTTTTACTGGCCTAATATCAGGCAAGATGTAAAGTTATACTGTCAAAGTTGCAAAGAATGCCAACTGAGAAGAAATAGCACCTATCGGGATCATATTCCCATACAGCCTATTGTTAGGCCTGAAAATCCTTTTGAAGTCTGGAGCGTAGACTGTATAGGACCACTAGAGCCTTCATCAAGGGGAGAACATCGATATATTATTTGTGCCGTGGATTTATTTACTAAGTGGGCCGAGGCAATTCCAGTGAAAGAGATAAGTGCAAAGACAACGTGTGACGTTTTAATGAAGATTTTCACCCACACCGGTTTTCCAAAAGTGATATGCACCGGGTACAAATTTCACTTCCAAACTGACTTAATCATTTGAAAATCTATTAGGGGTAGCGCCACGTTTTTCGACACCCGGACATCCGGAAAGTATGGGGGCAGTAGAATGATAGAATAAAACTCTTAAGGAGATGATGAATAAAAACATACAAGAGTATGGGAGAGACTGGGATATACATATACCATATCTCATGTTCGCGTATAGTGAAGTGCCACACGGCACCACGGGCTATCACCATTTCAATTGTTTTATGGGCGGTTACCACAAGGACCATTATCTTTATTGAAAAGTATTTGGACGGGAGAATGAACTATCCCAACGACCGCGTCCAGACCAATGACAAAATATCTTGAAGATTTAGTTGAAAATATACGTAAAGCTAATGAGATCGCTTCCGAAAACACCGAGAAAGCTCAAAGAGAATACGTTTCCAGGTATAATCTCCGTGCGAGAGAAAAACAGTTAGCCATTGGCGACAAAGTGTTGATATTACTCCCATCATCAACTCACAAACTTTTAAGCACTTGGATTGGACCGGCAACGGTAATTCAAATCACCAGACCACATTCGATAAGAGTTGAATTAGAGGATGGTAGTACTAGAGAGCTACACGTGAATAAAGTACGACCGTATGTGCAGAGGGTAAATCACATTGGTGTTGTATACGAAATGGATGAAGAATTTGGCGTAATCCATTACGCGCCTACTGATAAAACAAAGAAAGAGATAGAGGACATCCGAAAACATTTGGAGAAAACTAGAAATCATAATTTAATTGAAGAGCAAACCCAAGAGTTATTTGATGTACTGAAGAGATATATGGACATTTTTAGTTCAAAGCCAGGATATGCCAAAGTCGACGGGCATTATGTTAAAGTTATGGAGAAATGCACGCCAAAGAGACTCAAACCGTATCGAGTACCCATCAGTTTACAAAAAGAAGTTGATCGCCAAATCGAGGAGAAAATTGAAATGGACCTCATTGAACCAAGCGATAGCGAATGGGCACATCCTGTTGTTTGTGTTGCCAAAAAGGATGGAAGCGTTAGGTTATGTATTGATTTTAGACTATTGAATAGTTTCACGGTGCCTGATTCATATCCCATGAAAATCGCCAGGGATTTAATATTTAGAGTAGGACAAGCTGCATTTATAACCATCATAGACTTAACGAAGGGATACTGGCAGATTCCCATGCATGAAGAATCCAAACATTTCACCGCCTTCGTAACACATTCGGGGCATTATCAATGGAAAGTCTTACCTTTTGGGATGAAGAACGCCGGAGGGACATTCCAGAAATCAATGGATGAAGCATTATTCGTACATCGTTATTATTGCTGTGCATACATTGACGATGTAGCCATTTTCTCTAACAGTTGGGAAGAACATTTAAAGCACATAAGCCAAGTTTTAAAACATTGAGGGAAGTAGGACTTACTGTGATTCTTGGAAAATGCGAGTTCGGGAGAACCCAGGTAAAATTTTTGGGCCATATTGTAGGTTCCGGTCGGCATACACCAGATCCAGAGTAGATTGAACCTGTAAAGAAAAGACCTACTACCAAAAAAAAAAGAGCTAAGAAGCTTAATCGGTCTAGCAAGTTATTATAGGAGTTACATACCACAATTCGCGCAAATAATTTTCCCACTAACAGATCTAACCAAGAAGAAAGTACCGATTCTATACCGTGGGGCTCCGCTGAGGACCAAGCGTTTACTCGATTGAAAGAGGAATTGATGAAGATGCCTATCTTACATACCCCGGATCTTGACAAGCCGTTTCAGTTGTACAGTGACGCATCGGCTACAGTTATTGGCGCGTGTCTCGCACAAAAGGACGCCAAGGGAGAGGAAGTCCCTATTGCTTTTTTCAGCAAGAAACTAAACCCCAGCCAAAAGAAATGGTCTACGATTGAGAGAGAAGCATACGGAGATTTAGAAGCACTAAAAAAAATTTGATACTTGGATATTTGGCGCGGAAATCCAGATCGTATCAGATCATAACCCTTTAACATACTTGACAGATGGCCTTCCACACAGCGCCAAATTAACAAGGTGGGCTTTATCGTTGCAGCGATACAATTTGAAAATTACTTATCGAAGGGGCGTTCAACATGGAAAAGCTGATGCATTATCCAGGATCAAGTTAGATCCTTCTTAATAAAGAAGGATCAGGTTTATGAATTTTTATATTGAATCGTTATTGTAAATTGAATTATTACTGTGTATTATGAGGATATAATTATTTATTTTTCGAACCTGTTTAAAAAAAATTATTAATAATACGGTGATCCAGATAATCTGGTACGTGTCCATAAAAGATCGTAAACAAAGATTTTCTTTCAGCAGCATCGTCACTCCTGTGACGGATGTGCTTTCCCCCATGGGAGTAGTAAAGTTCCCTCGATATTAACAACGCATTACGTGATGATGAACTAACGAACGCACCAAACTCCATGGTAATAAAACTGAGAAATTTGACTCGAGCTGAAGTATAAAACATGTACTTGAGAAAGAGGGAGCACGTTACAATAATGAGAGGTGCGAGGATTCTAAAGATTTAATTTAGTTTTATATAAAAATTTTGTTGGGACTGTTTTTGTTTTGGACGCCTGATAAAACTGGCGTTGGAATTGTATGATTTATGTTAGAGTAATAAAGGTTTTTATGTAAGTCCCATAAATTGCTTTGCCTTTTGTTGAAAGGAAGCTAAAAAACCCGTACTTATACATACCTGGCAGAGAATGTTTGCATCACAAGTCCATGATTGTCTATATCCTAGCTACAAAAATTCTCCGATGTTAGCGTTTCTGATAAGGAGTTCTTTACAAGACGATCTTTGATAATTTATATTGCTGATATTCTTTGCAAAAAAAAATGCAGGGAGCCGAGGAATATTTTTACTTTCGTTTAAAATTGCAATGTATTCTACGCAATGTATTCTTGGCAAAATTTATTAATTCACGGATGTAGACTGTTGAATTATAAAACTTTCTTCACTGTTTAAATTAATAATTACTGATTTGAAAAGTTATAAATCGAAAAACCATGTACTTCGCTGCATTGTTTTTGAAATTTATTGTCTTAAAATAGAATTTACTTGAATGGCGTTTATTAATGTATGTAATAAATGACGCAAATCTAAACCAATACTTAAGTACAAATTATGAGGATGCAATTCATGAATACCTGTAACAACAGTTACAGGATTATCTTTCAAATATATTTAAAAATTGGAAAATAAAAATTGTTAATTTTGTTCAACAGATTATATGTAGATTCATGCTTTATAATAAGAATATATAAACTTGGACTAATAAAAATCAGAGACTGTACTGCACATGCATATAAATACGAAAACAGAGTACGGGAAAACATATGTTATTCAGTGTCTTTCACTTTATCACTGCCCTTTGAAAACAAGTATATATTTATTTCTTAATTGAAAATATATGTAGGATAATTATATTGTCTGTTTTTATTCATAGCCATTTCATCGAAAAAATAAGTACATAATTGCATAATGCTTGTTAAATGATGTTTAAATGTTACAAATTTTGAATATTTAGAAAATGACCATGTACTTTTTGTATGTATTTTGTTGTAATGAGTTCCGATACTTTGCTTATAATATAGTGATGATAACTGATCATATTTGCATATAATTCTAATACTTTGCATAGTAAAAGATCTATAAAACTAATGCTATCTATTTTTTCCATACCGGTCTTTCTTTTCACATTCATTATTACACGTTACTTTTTCAAATTTCTTATTTTCTGTTTTAAAAATTATTCACAAAATTATTTTATGATTTTCTATATTAGAACTACTTACAAACTTTAAGAAAACGAAAGATAATTTCAAAGGAAATAATTATTAAAAATGTAGTTATTGAAATTCGTCCTTTTTAAAGAGTGGTGTTATTAAAAAATAATCAATTTAATAACTAAATCTTAGTTTATACATTAATTGCTTGAAAACTATATGAAGAAAAAGTGAATCAATGAAATTCAGAATGGCCGCCATGGTAATGTAATGGCTAAAGAACCATTCTATCACGTCTTGGACCAGGTTCGATTCCCTGCTTGAGCTTGGGTATTAAATTGTCCCTTCCTTCACAGGGGGTCACGGTTGCCGCCGAATGCGTGACCCCAAAATAAAATGCACACCAGTTTGGCCTTTACTGGTGACAGCAAATTCCCCCCCCCCCCATTAGAAAGAAAACTACAGACTGTATTTATTTTAAAACAGTGAAGGCAAAATTAACAGTCTCTCGAAATTCTTTAAATCATCTCAAAACATTCTGCTCTAGAAGCAACTTCCAAAGTAGTGAAATGGTTGAAAAAATTACATGGCGCCCATCCTTGCATTTTCTTAACGAAACAACACAAGTTAGAACATGCTATCCATTTCCGAAAGAATGACCTTTCACTGTGGGACAAATCTACACGCAAAGAGATGACATTCTGAGATGTCTGTTTTTCTTAGTTTTCGGCTGGCTGTCTATTGTGATGTTTTCTAATTTCAGTCCTATCACTCTTACTAAATCTAAAATCAATGTAGACGAGACGCATACTTAAACGTGCAGGAGGTTCCCGGTAAAATAAACAGACAGTACTGAAAATTTTCAGAGAATTCTTTGGTAATTGCAACAGAGAATCATTAATACTAAAAGATGAAAACACCACACATATCGATACTATTTTTCATTATTGTCAAGCATATTTTATAAATCATGCCGCATGATAATGATTATTTTAAGACAATTTAAAATGTAACTCTGCATTCATAAATTTACCATTGTCAAAGACGTAATAATCACCATTGAACAGAAGTTTGGTTTGAAAGAATATTTTCGAGATACATTATGCGATTTATGACAATTTATGAGATTAACACCCTTTATTGAAAAACATATTTCATATAAAATAAGAAAGAAAAATGATATATTATGATGCAGTTGAAAATAAACCTCGAATTTCTTACGTGTAAATAATGTACAATATTTTTGAATATGAAAAGAAAAAAGTTATAAAATATACAAAATGTAGCATTGTTTATGTCATATTTTCTAGTGAATAAATAATCTGGGTGAAATGAAAGAACGGTATGTTTACACTTGAATAAAATCAAATGAGTTGTAAAAGTAATATGGTAATCAGAAAATATAAAATTACTCTTTAATTCTTAACTAATGCGTACTAATGTCTCATGTATATAAGCATTCTGGAATGCCAGATGAGCAATCTCAAACCGTTTTCTCAATGGTTTCAAGATGTCCAAAACTACTAACATATATTTAAGGTTTGCTGAAATAAATGCAGGTACACGATCTGAAAGCACATTATTTAAAATATTTACGCAAATGATAAATGAGAAAAACATTGCACATTTAAAATTCTGTTTTAAATCTTCTATTAGCGTGCCGGTGTTTAATTATATATAACGAGTAATAATTATACTCATTGTGGTGAGCGTTCTGTGAAATTTTAAATCCTCCATCTAAATATTCATTTTAAGCACATCTTTACAAAATTAGATTAGCGACAACGAAGATGGACAAATTTTTAAAAGAACTCAAATGCTGACGACGTTTAATTTGATAAGCGTACGGAGTTTTTAGTTCGTGTTCTTTTGTTTGAAAACTATTAACGTTACGGTCAAGCAATTAAAATTAAAAATGACAAGAAAAGTAATTAGATAATAAGAGAAATCTAGTTAACTTGATAATATTACAACTAATAATGTAGAAAGTTAAAATTAGATTCATAAATTTTTGGAGTTAGCTGGATATTTAATGGAACATTTGTACGTCATAAATTAATTATTCATAAATAATTGTTCTCTTTCAATTTTCGAAGAAATATTAATAAAAAGATAAGGCTGACTTTTCTTCGTTTGTTTTATAAATCTGTCTTCTTCCTAAGAATTAAAAATATCTCTGTAATGCGCTTTATTAAATATTTTTTATTGCAGTGATTTTTTAGTTTTCATAAATTAATAGTAATAACTAAATAAAACCACCCATATTTTTCAATGCATTATATCGCTAGTTATGCTAAATGTTTGAAGAGTCATAATTAAAATGTACAATAAAAGAGAAAGATAAAATAATATATTTTTTTAGATATTTACTTAATGATTTGAGTAATGAAATTTGCTATTTTATGCGAATGTGTTTCAATAAAACCATGGAACCAACAAAATTATTCTTTACGCACTCTTTTCTGTCTCTTCACCTCCTCATGCTTTCATCCTCCTCATGCTTTCATCATGCGAATCATATTTTACAGCAATCATTTTCTGCTTTTTACACTTACGTATTCCGGGCTATCAAAATTTGTTCCAACTCAGCATCTCTCAATAATGAAATTAATTACTTAAAATCCTGGAAATGAAATTAATTACTTCAGCGATTTCTCGAGTTTTTAGCCCTTTTATTATTGATAAGGCTCTTTCTCTAAATTTAATAAGTCATTTTCTCTCTACTACTGTTAATTATCTTAATTAATTAGTAGTTCTACATTTCTTTTCCCATTTATTCAACAGAGTCTCTAAACTTCTCATGTAGGTTTAAAATTCGATTCGAGTTCGATCTTTAAACTGGAGAATAATGTTATCGACTGCTGTTATCAACTACTCTAACAACTTTCTAACGAATTCCTAACCTGGTTGAGCCAATCAAAAGTGCCCGTTAACGCTCGTTTCTGAGGTTCCTCCTCAAGGCAGCGCAGTGTAAACGACTTGGCTTTTCAACCGATTCGGGGAAAATCGACACCCAGCTCCATTTAGAGGCATTTTCTTGCTGTGATCGTCTGTTGTACTTAATACGTAAAATTTCATTCAATTGGATAATATGTGCCACCGTGAGAGTTCTTGTTATTGTTTTCGAACCATTTCCGTAAGTGACTGCAATCTCTCGATTAAATCAATGAAAGCTCGATGTATATTTTATGGAAAAAGAGTTCTATCACATAAGAAAATTAAAGCACCTTTACTTTTTCACAAAGCTATAAAATAGTACAACATTAGCAATTACAATTTTCAGTGAAATAATGAAAAGTAAAAAACAATTTTGCATAGATGCATTTTTATTTCATTCTGCAAAACGTTTAGCATAAAATGAAACATAAATAAACGATGCAAGAAATTACCCATTTTTATTTTCGTACTGCTTGTAATTTGTAAGATTTACCTAAATTGTGGAGAAGAACTTATTATTAAGAGCGGATAAAATAAACATGAATATATATTCGTTGGTTTGATTCTAATATTTAATTTACATATAATATACGAAAAAAGGGCATTTATATATTATTTAATAGTATTATTTATTAGTTCAAAGTTATTTGGATATAATTTAAAAATATTAACTATACAAATAATGAAATTTTCGTTCAAACGTTTTATGGTCAGAAAATATGCAAAATGCACCTGCAATTGCACAAGATTTTGCAATATTATATACAGAAATACTATTATATTCCACTCTAAAAATATATTTTCTTGTCCCATTCTCAGAATTTCGAAAACCAATAGAAAGTGAACTTTAAAACTCCACTTAATGCAGACGGTCACATTTTGCTCAGATGTCTTTATACTTCTGCTGAAACTCACCGAAAATGAAAGCATTTGAAATCAGATTTGACGTTCCTCAAATATTAGGTTATGTCCCATTTTTAAAACCTCACTCCATATATTTGCTTTAAATTCGGTTTTCGCAAAACATGGCAGCTTTATCCTTCTAAAAAATATTTTTATGAGATGCTGTCACTCTCCGAGCAGGAGACGGCAAAAAAAAAAAAAAAAAAAATATAGTAAATTATGTTTTTCCCTGATGAATGCTTTCTTCCACATCCCGTCCGATATTTTTATTACTTATTTTTTCGCTCAAAAATATGCTCCACGCTAAGAATATTTTAGGAATCTCTGAGGAGTGAGTTTTATTCGATTTCATCAAATCAGGCGCTGGCACATATTTAGTTGCTCACATTTTATTTTCGAGATTAAATGTTATGGGTAGCGGATGTCTTGCATTATATTGGTAGTTTTGATGAGAGGCATTCTAGAGGTATTTCTACTGTTCATCTGTCAAAATCGGCATCGGGTAATGCAGAGACTTATGCCGCAATTTTTTTTCAATTTGTGTAAAAAATCTCAGGTTGCACAAAAAAATAATGCTGTGCTATTTAATGTAGGATATAAAGTATGTGCACTGAAACAAGAAAAAAAAAATAAAATTAATTAATAGTTTTTAGTAATATTTTCTAAAATATTACACTGCGGGTGATACGCCGCTCTTGTGCGGAAGTTATGCCGCGCCTGTCAAAAGAACAGAATGAAATAATAAGTATTAAATATTAAAATAAATATTCATATCTGGACTATAATTACCTTTCCAATAACAAAAAGATACTATATGAGTTCAAAGAGAGGTAGTAAGTTTCAATCAATATTAGTCTGCCAACTTATTTCACTACTAAAGTTAAATACTTATTTTCTGAATTTAATATTAATTATTATTTCATCATCAGCGTAACATCAGTGTATTTGAGAGGGGGAGAAAGAATAAATTAACGTTTATTTTGTTTTATCTGTTTTAACATTGTTTTATTCTTCTATAAAATGCGGATGTTTCTAATAAAATGTGTAAACAAATTTAAAATTAATCTTTTTTTAAGATCAATATTTTAAGACAGAACGTGAAGACACTGAACGGGATTCTTGCTATACACCAGTGAAGAAAATCTCACTGCACACCTATACTCCACTTGTGACTGCTATCTATCGACATTTACCAGAGATACAAGGGGAGCGGCATCTGTCCCGGGTGCGGCGACTCTCCCGGAATTACCTCATATATCAATATGACTATTTAGTGAGGTTTTTTTTCTAAATGAATTGCGTACTAGACTGCTGAAAAATTGTATGATGGGTGAAAAGACAGAGGTATGAGGGCTGCAAAGACCTGTATGAGGGATGAAGATGATACCAGTGAGAATAAACACTGTTGCAATAGATATTAAAGCGTTGAATTCTTAAGGAAGATGTTGAACCTCAGAAATAAATTCCATCAATACCATCTAACGAACGTGGTCCAACAAACGTGATATTATATTCAACATCGATTATTTATTGCTATGCTTATTTGTTTCGAAGATTGAAGAGATCATGCATTCAACAACAATCCGACAGTTATAAATAGACATCCAAGAAACTCATTTGTAAGATGTTCATTTACTTTGTCCGCCTCTTCCTCAATTAAATTCGAAATCAAGTAATGCGTTTCATTGCTAAAGAATAAAGCTATTGAGACTTGTGCTTTATCGTGTGCAAATTCTTTACTTTTCTATGAAAGTGTTCATAGTTTAAATAGATCATGTACTACACAGTTATTTTATCCTTGACTTTTAAATTTCAGCTAAGCCCTGTTTAACGGTACATTTTATTGAAGACGGATCTCTCATAAAAACGCATCAGCAGTAATACTCTTGATCTCAGTATATACGGAAATTGAACACACAGAAAGATAATCTACTAATAAATTTAATGTTTCTACATAAACGGGATGGGTAATCAAGATCAAACTAATCCCAGTGTAATGCTCTTTTAAAGCTTTTTAGTACAGCAGAAAACTAAATAAAACTTAACTTTTTAAGTATAACAAGTTTTTCATTTTAAACCATGGAGTTTGAGTATTTTAAAATGCACATGCATAACAACAGGTGCAATTTTTCTTGCACCTTTCATTGTTTCTTCGTTTTATACCTCCAATAAAAATTGAACGGTTGTACTAGGAAAACTGAACGAACAATTAAGTGGGAATTGTACTAATATTTACAATCGCGAATAGTATAGTGAATAGGATAAATGGATAAATTCTATAACGGTAGAATGAAATATATGGTTCGCAGAAGAATCCAATTTAGATTTATAGTGGCCCGATAAAAAAGACAACGACTAGTTAGAATAAATTCAAAATCTGTTTTCCGTAGCAAATTTCGAAAATTATGGGAAATACATATAAGCATACTATCTTTAAAAAATATTTTAACACTGTAAAATTTTAAGTAGTAGTTAGCAAATTCTCGAAGTGAATGCTTTCTATAACTAAATAATAAAAATAACACATTTATTTAAAGGAAATATTAAAATAATCTCAGGTAACTTATTTCTGCAAAACTAGAATCTAAGATGTAGCAGACAGGGTTGCGAGTTCCTAAACTTTGTCTCAAAATCTTTTGATTTAGAACAGTTCCAAAATTTAAGAGGAACTTTCTTTTTCTATTCTTGAATTCGATTTGTGTCCCTACCTCCTCCAAAAAAAGAGGGTAAAAGCAAGGGTACTCTTATGAATAAAAGTAGTTTTTTTCCCTTAGAAAAATAACAGTTTTAATAAAAATCGAAAGAAAAAAATATCAGTTGTCTCAAAATGGCCCAGATATAAGATGATGGTTGAGTTTAAGCTCTCCACTGGCCATGACTGTCTTCTGAAGCATTTACGCCACCCCAACATAGTTCCTAGTCTTGTTAGCAGACTCTGTAATCGGGCACAAGTCATAGATGGGGACTATCTGGTCCCTTGCCATGTACTGACTAATAGTTCTTCTATGGATAGTTACTCATAGGCCAGAGCCCTTTCAGATTCATAGACTACTTGCTACAGCTGATTGTTTTGATTAATCTTTTCATTTTGCACTACTTTCCTGCTGCGGTTGTGTTTTAAGCATTGTGCAGTTATTATAAAAAATGGTTATTTTTGGTGGACAAACATTTGACTAGCTTTTTAAGTGTCCACTTTACGTACTGGTCCGGCTTACTGAGAGTATAATATATACATATCGTTAAACGCGTCGTGTTAGAGCAAAACCTCGATTACATGATAAATGGACGCCCTTTTATGGGTAAATAGCATGCATAGTGCTAATTACTGCTGTATTAAAAAAATCCCTAATAATAGTGTGGTTCTTATTTTGGCTAGATTGGACGTCACTAAGAAGAAATAGATTTACTACAGAAATAGGATAAGAGAAGGGTTTTGGATTAAACTCAATATTTTGTTTGAAAAATAACACGATAAGGCAACTGATAAATTTCGTCACTAAAATGTGCGTTTATAGCATATAATTAGGCCACTAATGTGCTCATCGTCTAGATAACCTACAGATTAAGTGATTCACTCAGTTAACTGTCGAAATCAAGATTGTTCCGTATTTGATTTAGATAATATGCTAGTTAGCAGCTTCCGTACCATTTAATCTCAAAAATTTGTTCTAATGAAATACATTTATTTTATAAAGCAATAAAACACTTCGTTGGTGCAGATCAGGGTTCCAGAAAGTGTAACTGAGTTTAAATCTACTGCAAATAGGTGTGCTTGTCGCAAAAACCATATATAATTCAACGCGTCACCAATATCTATATTGCTCTATCTTTCTGAATCTCCAAGAGTGCGAAATGACTACTTAGGTATGAATATAGCTAAGTTTTAGCCTAATATTAGTCAATCGCCAAAGTCAAAAACTACCATTAAAATAGTCGTATTTCTGATACTACCAAAGAGTGAATGACTGGAAATACACACGTAAGGAAAAGTGTCTGACTCTAAAAGAAGAGTAACAGCATGTCATCTTTAAACAGAGTGAACCACTCTAGTCCTGAATAACATCTACTCCACTATCCGAAATCTACTACCCAAGTCTACTCTCGTTCATATGACATTTGTTTTGTTTAATTACTGACTATTAGTAAATAGAGGGGGTATGGCTATGATGTGTGGTGGAAGTGACATCAAGAGTGGAGTTGTTTGCTCGATGCGGAGTCTGCTGGAAATTTTGATTTCGGTTTAGGAATTGACATTTATATGGTTCGGAATTGCTTTTAAAAAATTTTAGTTGATTATAACGAATGAATAATTTATTTAATTTTAATTCTACTGTGTGATTTTAAATAT
Organism: Cheiracanthium punctorium; assembly: GCA_038373885.1. Lineage (NCBI taxonomy): Eukaryota > Metazoa > Arthropoda > Arachnida > Araneae > Cheiracanthiidae > Cheiracanthium > Cheiracanthium punctorium. Next base: position 571,284 of record JAWZYV010013388.1, read on the forward strand.
ATTTAAAAAAAATATTTTCTAATTTTAAAAGCCCTGAGTTTGAACCCTAGACCATAGGCGTGTGAGTGATCAATCGCGTGAGAGATCAATGCGCTAGCTTTTAGATGATATTTGACTTGGGATACAATGGCATTTGTTTTGAGTAATTATGACTTGCGCGCAGATAATAACTCCTCGTAGAGATTGAGCTTCATGTAGAAAAAATGGATCTTTTTCACTAGTCACTAGTGAAGTGGCTTTAAGTCGCTAGACGATGCTATCGCTATAATATTAGGTCTGGTGTAGTCTCATTTTTACAGAATGAATTGGAAAAATCAATCTTTGGAGAATCATAATGCAGTTTTCTCAATGCACTTTCATAAAATGTTGGTTTCTTTTCAGAAAGATGATATCTCCTCACTCTAAAAATTTAAAATAAAAAGCGTACTTCTATCATGTTCTGAAATTTCATTCCCTCAACTGTAATAATATTTTAAATCACTTGATTATTTGTATTAATTTTTTATTGATTCTATCAATTTATTGATTGTTTGATTGTATAAATATATCGGAATATAAATAATTAGTGTCATGTTAATTTAAGCATACAGACATGTTGCTGTTTCCGGCAAATATTTTATTTTTACTTTAACTATCACTTAGTAGCCAATGTTTATATTATCTATCTATTTTGCAGATTATATAGATAATTTGAGAAGTAAAGCAGTGTTCGCTTAAAAGTGGTTCAAACTAGTTAATCTCGACATCACCTAGATAAGCTGTAAAATAACTGATTTCCGCGCTTTAGCGGTAACATTAATAGAATGGGTAAGCAGATCTGTAGAAAGCACTATCATAATTTATTTAAGAATATTTGTATTTCTAAATTAAAAAGGCAGAAAAATGGAAGCTATGCATGATTAAAATAATAATTAGTATTATATTAAGGTGTTTTATGCAATAATTTTCAAGAGAGAAAGGTAATAAAATGCATTTATAATTTTACAATTTATGACTTATTTTATTTATGTACTTATTTATTTTTTTTAATATTTAATGTTTCATTTTTTTGTAATTTGTAACGCATTGCCAATTTGTTGAAGAATTTAAAAGAAAAGACAGTTTTTTGGTATTTTTAATTCAAATATACGGTCGAAAAATTACAGTTGTTATTAAACATTTTAAAGTTCAAATTCACTATAAAGATGCGTAGGAGAAGAAGCCCCAATATGATACTAGCGGGCGAAAGATACACATATGTTTTCTTAGGTACAAGTACCTCGATCTACCGGGTAACACATAAACTAGTTGGTCCAAGCGAAGAAGAATCAATGGCAGTATTCAAGCAGTCACAGCATTACGGGCATGAATAGAATTCTTCGAAAAGTTGGGTTTTATAACATCTGTTATAAGGTAAGCACTACCCTTCCTATTTTTTTAGATATAGAATCTTTCGTGTACAGATATATGACTTAATTTATTGGAGTTGGTTTTTAGATGAGAATTACACTTGTTAAGTTTGTTATGTGACTCGGCGACATCCAGTAATATGACCTAAAGTGGGCAGCTATATTACCGAGAAAAATGATCCATCGGCTTAAAAAACTCCAGTACTGGGTCTTAGCTACTATGGGAGCCCACCAACCACTTTTAAAATGCGTGCCTAACCATTTTATTATTTAATTTACTTCTGCGTTTATTGTAGCCCATAATATTTTAATTAAATTTCGAAATATTCCATTTTAATGTTTGGGATACTTTTTTTAGTTTAAATTTTCCATAAAACTAAATTATGTATACTATATGATTGTTAAAACTTATTTCATTTCATTTTGCATAGTCGCAATTACTTCTACATCTTTTATTTTGACGATAAAAAAAACAATTTTTAACTACATTGCTCAAAACAGTTATAGGATATTGAAGTTATGGATGGACCTTGCGGCTAGGCAATTGTTTAGAAGATTGATATATAATAGACAGACATGGTAGTCTATATGAGAAAAAAAATACACATGCTTAGCAGAAAATAAGGAATTTTATTGTGTACTTTGGTACAAAATGGAAAAAAAAAACACAAAGTTTTACCTTGAAAGAAATTGCTTTTAATAGGGGGTGTGGTTTCCCCAGACTGCCAACCACGTTGAACACCTTTGAGGAATGGAGTCAATGAGGCTATTAATGAGGAGCTGGAGTATTCCGTCCCCTCCTCCAAAAGAGCTATTTCCAGTTCTCGGAGAGTATGTGGGGGTAGTAGGCGGCCAGCAACTTATCTCCCTAGATTGTCCCAAACATGTTCTACTGGGTTCATGTCCGGAGAATACGCTGGCCATTCTATTCGTACGATTCCCTCCTCGAAAAGTAAGTCCTCTACCAAGCGTACACGATGTGGCCTGCTGTTATCGTCCATTGGATTGAAGTTATCTCTAATTGCTGCAGCTTAAGGGACTTCAAAAGGTCTGAGAATCTCATCCCCATATATCGACGACGGGTCAGAGCTTCATTCCGAGAGATGCGGAAATCGGTGCGACCATCAATGGAGATAATAGCATAGACTACCACTCCCCCACCTTCCAAATCTGACATTTTCCAGCACGAACGCAAATGTGTTTCCAGTGCCACTCCCCCTCTAGATGAAAGTACGCCTATTATCAAGATGAACGGAAAAGCGGGACTCGTCAGAGAAAAAAATATTACGCCATTCGTTTCTCGTCCAGTTGACATGTTCTGTTGCCCACTCCTTGCGAGCACCACGATGCCTTGCTGTTAACATAACACATACCACTGGTCGGTGAGCATACAGACCTGCAGAAAACTGACAGTTTGAGTTAAAACTCTTGTGCTATTAGCCGAATGAAGTTGTTGTTGAAGAAGAGTGGCGTTCATATTTCGGTGTCTCCGAGCCGTCAGCGTTCAATATCGATCTTCATTGTGCGTTGTTGTAAATCTTCAACCTTACCTTGGCCTTCATCTTGCACTCTATTAAACGGTACCGGATCCTTGATATCGCACTTTGTGCGACTCCAATGGCTTCTGCTACTTCGATTTGTGTTTGGGTGAGAATACTTTTGCGTTTATTCTCAGTTTATCAACTCTCAATGTGAAACTGTTAGTACTGTAATATGTATTTGAGATGACATTTTTAGTTAAAATGCAATTCGTTCTTCAAAAAAAGAACATTGTAAAAGCAAAGCTTTTGTGTCTATCTGAATAGGAGAACTGTTTCTGCATGAAAAATTGTTTGTTTATTATCTTATTTAGTACTTACTTATATAATTTATAAATATTGAATATTATCATTATTTTAAACCTGTTATTGTTCTAAAGCAATTGCATTTATATGGATTATCAATGTATTTATATTAAATAATAGATCAATTTGTACATTATCATATTGAGAATCGTAATTTTCAAACATATTTAAATAAAAGAATTTATTAATTTGTACATCGTGTCTTACTGATAATTACACTTAATAATTTTTCACTGATTTGTTTGCCATAAAATTATGGTACTTCTTATATGATAACTTAGGAAAAAGAGAAAAAGACACGAACGTACGTATACCTTCAACGTATTAGATGCTAAAATCTTAAACATTTTATGTAATAGCTATTTAACAAAACAAAGCAAAGTAATGTAGTTACACATAAGAAAAAAATGATTATAGTCACTTCCTAAATTAACTAAAAAGCAATTCTATATAGCATACATAAATGCTTCTTGAGGTAAGGAAAACATTTCGAAGCGTTAAAACAAGTTTTCCGAGCCAGGAACAAACAACAAATCGCCAACAGATAGTCAAAGCACTAGTAAAAAAGAAATATAGCTATAAAGAAGGTAATAAAATGGAAAGGTACACCGCCAGACCACGTAGACTAGCCAACAATTACGAGATGATACTAAACACGACAGTAGGTAATCTGCCTCCAGCATTTTCTCATGTAAAAAGTTACTTAGGGACTGAGTATTTATTGTTAAATAATACAGTATCGATGTTACATTTGTGGGTATTTGAATTAACTTTTTAATTTCGAATATAAAGTTTTATTTTAAAAATGTACAAGTAAAAAAAAGTCTAAATAAATGTAAATACAGTTATAAAAATGTTAAAATGTTTTTTATTTTACACTATTGGCCAAAAGTACTGCAAGTTACAGAAATCTAACCGTTTTCAAGATTAAGCCCCTTCTTCCCCATCAAAAAGAAAAGTCAATATAACTGATATTTTTTAATGCCAACGTGTCAAATTAATTACTTTAAAGACAAGATAGCATTAAGTTAAACAACAAAAATTATTATTTAATTTATTTAAAAAATAGCATAAAAGATAAATACGTTATTACAGAAACAATAATCCATTTTGGTTGCCGGATTAAATTAAATAAAGAATTAATTTCAAGTTCGTCTGCAAAAAGAGGATAATAAATAAATGCAATTGAACTAAGATCGTTTATTATGTTTCCGAGCAGCCTTGACTTTGATCACAGCAGCCACTCTTTTAGATATGGAATCCACAATGTTTTACAACACTTCTTTCGCTGTTTCTTGGTGCCAACTTAAATAATTGGTTCCTGAAGCTCTCATTTTGAGTTTTGGTGATTTTAAGATATATTCTTTCCAATTAAACTAAATAAATTCTCAAAAATATTTAAATCTGGCAAATTTCCTGTCCATTTTTGCTAGGCTTATTTTTGAAAAAATGGTTAGATTTCTCAAACTTGCAATACTTTCAGGCAGTAGTGTATATCAAGCCTTAATTTTCGAATTCAACAAGTACATTTAAAAATTCTTATTAATGGAATTTCAATTCAAAGTTTGATTTAAACAAGTAATATATAAAAAAAAATTAAGTCAATTCCTACTTAGGTCAAAAAAGAAAAGTTTCGGTTACTTTTTATTAAATTTAATTTAGTTCATTTAATTAATGAATTAACATTTGAAAAAACTATTTGAATTTGAGTGGATGAATAAAAATTCTTTTATGAACGACTGAAAATTTGAAAAAGATATATAAATATATATAGGGAGAGTGTGAACTAATAGAAGGAATTGAAAAAAACAAAGAGATGCACAGTTAGATGTTACAATAGTTCTAAATACAAAATTTCAACATTCTACGGCTAAAAGTTTTAGAGTTATGCGAAATAATTTTTGGCGCAAAATTTGGTCATACTTTGGCAAAACTCGCCAAGGCCGACGACAAATGGCGAGGTTTTGGGCATGGAACAAACAATGACTGACTATCGCCAAATTTGGCGATATTTCGCCAAAACTCGCCAAGGACGAAGACAATTTCCGATGTTTTGGGAATGAACCAAATGACTAACTATCGCCAAATTTGTCGATATTTTGGCAAAACTTGTTAAGGTCGATGACAAATGGCGAGATTTTGGGCTTGGGCCAAACAGACTGACTACAGATGTAATATATTGAGGATGTCCATAGACATTAATGTATTGAAATTCTTTTGGGTGGTTCTGTAAATACACTCTCCAGTAGATTGTAACCAAAACTCGAGATCTGCAACTAGATGTTACAACAATCTTATATATGAAATTTCAACATTCTACGACTAACAGTTTTTGAGATTTGAGAGTAAAATACATACACACGTACAAAAGTCGCCAAGCTTCGCGTTTTGGAACACTTGAAATGGATAACTGACCCTAAAACTGCCATTGACCGTAAAGCGTTGGAAATCATTTGAGTGTTCCTGTAGCTGCACTATAAATGATAAGGACACTTTCTTCGAGGAAAAAATTCATTTTATAATCTTTAACAGCATGCATCACTTCTGAGACGTTTGGACTAGCCTAATACCTCTAAAATATCCTTTAATGAATTTCTGCCCATAGAGCGTAATGTATTTAAAATCTGTTGGGCGGCTCTGTTGATAAACTATCCAGTGGGATCGAAATGGCGGTTGCACAACTAGATGTTACAACAATCCGGACAATAAAGTTTCAACATTCTATGTCAAATAGTTTTTGAGATATGCGAGGTTAATGAATTTCGGCCCATAGAGCGTAATGTATTTCGAATCTTTCGGGTGGCCCTGTAGATAAATTATCCTGTTGATTGGGACTAAAACTGTTTTAACATCCAGTGTCATTAAGTTCAAGTTTAAAAAAGTGTATTTGAACTTGAGTGGATGAATAAAAATGTATTTTATTAACGATTGAAAATTTGTACAGGATATAGGGACCTAATAGTAGAAATTGAAAAATACAGCCTACTTACTTTAACATATTAAAAATTAACCTGCATTCTGCTTGTAAAAGATTTTTTCCTCGTGATACAAATATGTTTATAAGCATAAACGCACCTTCTCACAACGCTTCAATGAGTAACATTTTTGTGCAATTAAATAGTCAGCTTTCCCTATTTAAAATAACGCTTTACAGTTTGAGATATCCTCGATTAACTTTGAAATGTTGGATATTAAAAAACTCAAGTACTAAAATTAGATTAAACGTTTTAGTGGTCCGAGACCACTAAAATGCATAACGAACCAGTAGAATACAATATTTGTGGGTCCGTCGCACTGGTGACGTTTTATTCTTCATTCAGTTAGACAACTCATGCCATATATTTTAACAGTACATATCATATAACTTTTAGTACTTACTTATTGTAAAAAAAAGTCCGCTAGCCGCGTCTGTCTGAGCGCGTTAATCTCAGTAACTATCAGCTCAATTTAAAAACTTATTTTCGCGTTAGATAGGTCGTTTATAGGGGAAGGTTTTAAGCTATTTAACAACACGGTACGCCATTAATATGCACGTGTATCGAAGAATAAGCATTTCTTCACAAAAATATTTTCAGCTTAAACCTCACGAATTTGTATAATTGTAATAAGCGGTTTCATTTTACGTTATCAGATTATCAAGTCTTTGTAATTTGAAGAGTCTAAAGTCGTTCGTTGATCTACTTATACCCGATAAAAGTAGATCAGCGAAAAACGTAAAATTAACTTCTTCCCTTCCAATAATTTGAGTTAGATTTTGCACGCGAAATTTGCGTCATTTTAATGTTACGAAACGAGTTGAAAAATGCATTAGAATTCCGATTAGACTTAAAAATTGACGTAATTGTTACGGAACGGACAAAATAAATTTAGAATGGGGGACTTAATTTTTCACGACTATAGTAAATCGGATAAACTATCAATTTTAATTAATAATATCTGGAATAAAAATGTATGACAATCAAAATAATTTCGTGACTTTTACGATTTCAGTTAGCTTGGAATATCTCACTGAAATTAACATCATTGATGGATCATCTTTCTTGCTGGATCAGGGTGGTTATTCACTGCAAATCGGAATCCGAATGTATGAGGAATACTGCTGATATTACGGCTTGGTAAGGAATAACAAACTTCCATAAAATACAAAATACAGTGTGAAGTTAATTCCTTCTATCATGCCGTTCGCGAAATCTTATCGGATTCCGAATTCCGGATTGCTGTTCTTAGACTCAAAAAATAAAAACTCATAAAACTGAAATAAACAGAACATTAGCTTGAAGGCTTAACCCAGCAAACACACAACTGCCCGCAAAATGACGGCCGGGTACCCGTCGTGCTGGCGAAGTGCCGTATACCGGAAGCAAGGTAGATTGCCATCGTCTGGAAGTCACTGGAGTACCAGTGCCTGAAAAGTGCATATGCGCCGGTACATAACTAGTAACGGCGAACTGCCATGTGTCTATGACATGCACAAAAAAGTTAACGGCGTGGTACTGCTTAAAATGTACCGGGCAAGCACTATTTGGCAGTAATGGGCCTGTATATATTTCGTAGTGTTGGCATAAAATTTCGTTATTTTAATTAAATAATATTGTTTCACATTCATACGGTGTAGAAGTGTTATAGGGGATATAAGTTCCGGGCACCCAAAGGTAGGGTCACTGCAAAGATTTTTTTTTTGAGGGGGGGGGGATGTAAGGGGAGAAGTTCATATTGTGCCTTCAAATATTTTAGTACTAAAAACTAAATAATACAAACGAGTTCAGTATGCTACAAAAATGTTTACTACACAGACAGTGGAACCTCCACTCTGTATATGACAGTATATAACCCTCACTTTGTACAGAATTATGAATGTTAATCTTAACATTTTTATAATTTATATTAATTTTTTACAATTTTGCTAAACTTTTCCTGAAAAACATATTTGGAGACTTTTTTCTACGTTAAGACCCTTTTAAAATCTACCGAATTAGGGTGCAGAAATATGTTAGAGAGTATTACAAGAAGACCAGTCAGGGTTTTGCATGAGAGCTCAGCTCCTGTAGTCTTTTTACTTCCTTGTACGTAGTATAAGGAAGTAATGTGATCCCGAAAAATTTTGGGGGCCAAATTTCGACAAAAAAACCGATTTTGACTACCTCTAAATTTAATTTTAAAATTTTTTTCGATGCATCCTATCGTAGGCTAGCATGCACGATCATATTAAAGCTTCTGCAACTCATTTTGACCAGCGGCGAGTCTGCTGTGGCCAGTTTTTCCATGCCGTCTGTACGTACGTACGTACGTATGTATGTAACTCGCATATCTCAAAAACTATTGGTCGTAGAATGTTGAGATTTGATATTTAGGATTGTTCTATGATCTAGTTGTGCACCTCCCCTTTTGGTGGCAATCGAATGGATAGTTTATGTACAGGACCGCCCAAAAGATTCGAAATACATTACGCTCTATGGGCCGAAATTCATTAAACTCGCCTAACTCAAAAGCTATTAGACGTAGAATGTCGAAACTTCATATTTTGGATAGTTGTAACATCTAGTTGTGCACCTCTCCTTTTGGTTCCATTCGACTGGATAGTTTATCTACAGGACTGGCCAAAACATTCGAAATACATTACGCTCAATGGGCCGAAACTCATTAAACTCGCATATCTCAAAAACTATTAGGCGTAGAATGTTGAAACTTTATATTTAGGATTGCTGTAACATCTAGTTGTGCACCTCCCCTTTCGATTCCATTCGACTGGATAGTTTATCTACAGAACCGCCCAAAAGATTCGAAATACATTACGCTCTATGGGCCGAAATTCATCAAAGCGTTTTTTAGAGGTATTGGGCTATTTCAAACGACTCAGAAGTGATGTATGCTGTAAAGAGTTAGAAAATGAATTTCTCCATTAAAAAAAGTGTCTTTATCATTTGTAGTTCTGCTACAGGAACACTCAAAAGATTTCCAATACATTACGGTCAATGGCAATTTTAGGGGCATTCATCCATTTCAAGCACAATACCGTCCTACCACATAAGTTAGGTAATGGTCCGACCACGGTCACGTGCCTCCCTCAAGAACTATGCCAAAAGTCGCCAAGCTTGGCGTCTTTTGGTGTACGTGTGTGCATATTTAACTCTCAAATCTCAAAAACTGTTATGAAATTTCATATATAAGAATGTTGTAACATCTAGTTGTGTATCTCGATTTTTGGTTCCAATCTACTGGAGAGTTTATATACAGGACCACCGAAAAGAATTTTAGTACTTTAATGTCTATGGACATCTTCAATATAATACAACTGTAGACAGTCATTGTTTGGCACATGCTCAAAAACTCGCCGTCTGTCCTCGACCTTGGCGAGTTTTGGCGAAATATCGCCAAATTTGGCGATAGTCAGTCATTTGGTCCATGCCCAAAGTATCGCCATTTGTCATCGTTCTTGGCGAGTTTTGGCGAAATATCGCCAAATTTGGCGATAATCTGTCATTGTTTGGTTCATGCTTAAAATCTCGCCAAATTTCGTCGACATTGACGAGTTTCGCCAAAATATCGCCAAATTTGGCGCCAAAAGTTATTTCGTATTTTGTATAACACTAAAACTTTAACCCGTAGATTTTTGAACTTTTGTATTTAGAACTATATTATAATATATCTAACGGTTTTCCATATCTTTTTTGACAGCAATCGACTGAGAATTTATTTACAGGGTGAGCCAAATGACTTTAAATACATTGAGGTGTATGGATGCATTCAAATCATTGAAAATCTGTGGTCAATGACTACTTTGGCTATCCCCAAAATCTCGCAGACTATCTCAAGTTTGTCGGCTTTTGGTGAAATATCGCCAAATAAAGTGTCAGAAGGAAATATTTCAAATTGAACTCAGCTTGGCGATATCGAAATATTTGTCTAGAAATCGCTAAACCTTACTATTATTGATATTTTATCTCTTTCAAACAAATAAGTTTAGAGGAAGTGCGTCGAAAATATATTTGATCTAATGGACGTGCAAGGAAGTCATGTGTTGGACACATCAGATTTTTTTCTTCAGAGAATTTTAGATTAAATTAAAAATTTTAACAGCCTACATAATTGCTTCTATTGACATTTTTTATTAAATTAAATATAGCAGTCGTAAAACAAAAGATTACTTAATTTTTAAATATAAATTAGGTAATTAATGCTCAAATTTACAATAAAACAAATTAGAGCTCCTGCAGCTGTTTTGTTAGAAATTCAGCAAGCAATTAACCAGTATTTACATATTATTTCTTTCAATCTGTTTCGCTCTTTGTGGTTTATGACCGCAGCTTTGTAATTTTTATTCTCTAAATTAAAAATAATTTCTTTTGCAGCTGCTCTCTTTGGGCGAGGCTGTTAATTTTTGCTTGTTCAGACGTCTCCCAGAGATGTCATGATCGAATTGTTCTTCACGAACACGTTTTGGTAACCCTTTTAAATTTCTGCGCCTAATTGTTTTTGTTTACTAAATTAAATACATTGATTTATTCTTAACCGCTGTGGTTGCGTTCGCCTATTTTTGTATATTGGCATATTTTTGTTAGCGCTGCACTGCCAAGTTTGTAAGTTAAGGCTTTTTGTTTCACTCCGTGAGAACATCACTTTAGCTCCAGTTCTTATTTTAGGTAGGTCGCATAAAATCGGCAGTCTTGATGTTTCATTTCGTTTTGCAAATCTTGAAACCTTGAGCGGGAAGCCAGTTATGAAATGTGCTTTTTAGGATACAGTTTTTCCCGACTTTCGAGAAGGTTATTGCTAGACTAGTAAGATATCTCTGTTAGGAGCAATAATAATTATAATAAGATTTGCTTTTGCAGTGATATCTTGCTGGTTATGGATACAGAAAGTGGAAGTTTTACATTTCATTGGATTTTACAGTGGATTTCATTGGATTTTACATTTTTTAAACAGTCTGCAAAATATTACAGGTAAATTTTTACTTTTACTGTTTTTATGTACACACGGTACCCACCGGTGAATTTAGCAACTAATTTAAAGATTGGGCAACTTTTTCAACCAAAAAACGCATTTTCATACTATTTTCAAGTTTTGGCTACTTGTACCCATACTCCAGGCGACTCTTTTGAAAATCTGGTGTTGGTTTTTGTCAACTCCCTTTTTTTTTTTAAAGCTGCTACTGAGCTTTCAGCAAACATTCTAATCTGTTTTTTAATCGTGCTATAAAATTAAATGTATTATATGTTCTGTTATATATATATGAAGTTTTTAAATTTATCATTTTATTCAATCCTTCTTAAATGAAACTAAATTAAGCATGTTTATTTCTTAACTACAAAGTCATTCAAAAATGTTACTATTTTGGCAACTAAAATTGAGAAAATAGCTACTAAACTGGTGACTTTTTTAAGTCGGTGATGTTACTAATGATACTTATTTTATTGTATAAAAGTACTTTCCTCCATAAAATTTGAATCATGCAGTATACAACAGGTATAGATACAGAAAATTTCTTTTCAGAATAGCTAAGATTTAAAAAATAATTTGATCTAAACAAAATGTACAATTAAGCAAAATGTTACCCTAAAGTTATGTGTGTAATCATAGTACAATTTTATTTATTATTACTTCCTGTAAGGTTTTGATTAGTACATACACACACACACACACACACTCATATATATATATATATATCAACCATAAAGTATTATAACTCATTTATAAAATCTCTAACTCTGAAATATTGAAATTAAATTATTTATAAATGATTTTATGTTGGTTCTGAAATGCGTTAACGCCTCTCTGACAAAAAAAAATCTTTTGTGACTGCAAATTTGTAAGAAAATTGCAGTTTATGAAAACTGCACACAATTCACTAATGATAGGCGCACATAATTTTGCAAACGATTGACCAACAGATTTTGCTGTTTTTTATCTTTCAAAATGTTACCCTTAAGGATTTTTTTTTTTTTTTTTTTTTTTTTTTTTTTTTTTTTTTTTTTTTTTTGCGGGGTGGAAGTGGGGGTTGATGAATAAGCCCCCTACCCCGCATCCGCCACTGGCTCGTATTTTAATTATGGCAACACTACTGTAAATAGGCACTAATCCGGTACCGTGCCATTACATTGTAGTCACTGTTAAGGTACCAGGCCAGTGCCTTTATTTTTAATAATAGCCGGCACCCGGCTGTTTCATTTTGGGCATTATAAACTTAATGGGCAGTGCCTTTATTGTGAGTAACGGCCGGCACATGCAGTAAGCCAGTAGAGTGCCGTTGCCTTCCCAGGCTTCTTGCAAGGTACTTCTCGGGCGACCACTTTTGGTACGATTCAGCTACTTTTTGCAGTGCCTGGCCGGTGCTGGACGTAAAGGCAGAAAGGCACTGGAAAGGTACTCCGCCAGCAGGTGTGTGTTTGGTGGGAAGCGGACTCGGATTTTTGATTCTATTCTATTTTACATTTTAGTAATAATTTATTTCTTTTGGCAGTCTGACAACATTTCTTGGAAGCCCTTTATATAAATGCTGGTAGATCACTTGGAGGTTCACATGCACACATGTGCTTGATATCTTTCAGGGGCAGTGATTTAGAGGTACGTAGGTTACTATTGGAAACTGTGGAACTGTTTCGAGGGCTATAGTTTCGTAGATGATACTTATATTCCAGTATTAATTCATTATTAAAAATAATTCATTTTTAAATTTCAAATAAAAAGTATTTTTCGATCCAAAAAAGTTTCGAAATTCTTAATCTCTCAGAAGTTTAATAGAGAATACCAAAATATCGTCTGCAGGATATATAAATGCTGAAAATTTAATGCTTTATTTTCCTTTTGTTGACTGTAATCTTCAAATTTATGAAAGTTTTTCATGCGTTATTGGCATTAATGACAAAGTTTGGGGAAAAAATTATACTCAAATGGCCGACAAGCTAATGCATAAATAATTTCACTGTAATATACAGAACTTTAAAACACTGGAGAAAAAATATAATTACAAATTTCCGCAAAGCAAAGGTTTTTTTTTAAAAGTTGTCCATTGTAATGCCAAGCTACAAGTGAAATGATTTGATAGATTTTCTCTCACTGAATAAATTTTAATCACCTGTGTTAGAAAAATATCCCGAATGAAGAACGGGTATACAGCTAGTATCCATTTTTATCTATTTAATATTTTTCTAATATGTATTCACATTTTAATTTAGCTCTTAGCGGAAATCAATATATATTGCCCATTTAACTTCTTTTGTTTTCCATTTTCTTAATCATTCATAATTGACTTGTGATGAATGTTACGGACCAGTGAAGATACGAAGTCACCCTTGAATAATGCTCAATTATTTTTATTGTTTTTAAAAATAGTCAATTATAAAAATCCTTAATCAATGTAAAAATATTCAAAAATCACGATACATTTTCATGGTCATAGTATTAATTCTCATAGATATTGTAAACTTAAATTTTGCGAAAGCAAATTACGGTTTCAAAATAAATAATTTTGACAAAATACTAAAATCTAAAAGTCACAGCCTGTTTTTCACATTTATCTTTAAGACAAATTGATTTTTATCCAGAATCTTACACAAAAGTAAAATCGCTTTTTGAATATTAAAATGGTTGAAAACTTTCAACGCGTATTTCTAAAACATTAATAGAAAAAAAAAATCACCCATTCCTGACAGTTTTCTCATTCTTAACTTGTCCTAAACACTATTTTCTTTACTTTTAATTTAAAAGACCCTCAAAAAAGACGAAAAAGTATTCAGGTATGCACACAAGCTTTTAATGCTTATTCTTCGAAGTGTAGTTTTAGAAAAGAAGAAAAACAACCACGGCGAACAAAAAATGTATATCTGCAGCTAAAATTAAGAATCCGCTTAATTTTACCAAGAATCCACAAATAAAACTTCTTTCAAACTTTCAAAACTTTATCTTTGCTTTAAATTTATTTTAAAACGCTGGATATCCTTTGTTGTTAGTTTGAATTGTTAAATAGAATCTTCGAAAAAAAATCTTGAATATAAATTGGTTCTTATATTCAAAACTGTTTCTTCAATTTGATTTTTTAGAATATTTGCGGTGAAAAAAAGAAGTAAATAAATAAAAATATGCATAATGCATGAACACTCGAACTGTAACTGGTAAAAATGAATGTTTACATGTATCTTCAACAAGCTGGTCCATGATGTTCTGTCTAGAAATATGGCGGTACCTAAGTAGATTGGATTTCTTTTATTCAAATGCTGCTTCGTCTTTCTGTTTTAAGTTACTCTTGCTGAGTAGTTTATTTTTTAAACATTGAAGCAATGGCGAATTTAAAGGGAAGAATGGTGCTTTTGGTTTCATGCATACAGAAAGATATAATAAATCAAAAGATTAATCAAATAAAATATTGTTATTTTATGAATAAACTTATGATTTAACGTAATTCATACAAATGTTTTACATTTTACTAGAATACAAACAATGCAAAATTAATACAGCCATTAGACTCTTTAAAATATATAAAATTTTCAAATTTAGAATATATCTGTAAATTGAAACAAAAAGGTATTGGCATTTGAATTAAAATAATTAGATCGAAATGATAATTATTAGAAGAGATTTCGATAACATTGTAGCGCATTGTTGATTATAAATTCACAGAAACAACATAGTTTCAACAATGAACTTAAAAATGGTTATATTTGTAATTCAAAATACTCAACAATACTACTTAACTAATAAGAATATCAGCATTACTCTTGATGAAGGTTTTCATGCAATCATTTGTAAATACGGAAATCTAAATGTATTCTCCTTAAGATATATTGAAAAGAGATATTACCTCTTTCTGAAACTACGTTTTAACCGTCGTTCGGGACTGCCTGCATCTGCATATTTGAAATGTAGTCTATATTCTAAACGCTGGATACTGAAACAAAGCCTTAATTTAGCATAATTTTAAATCTACTTCGTGAACATATTGTTTCCTAAAAAATGAACATTTTACATTCTTTACAAGCCCTTTCTGAAATCAGAACCTCATTAATATCTTATTATACCATGTAAATGGTATAATTTTCCTCCTATTTCATGTCATACAGAATCTTAAATTTTCTTTATTCCAGATTATTTTTGCTTATTTATATCTGGTTAAAATTTTATTTCGTTCAGTCCTTGATTTACTATTGAAATTTTTTAGTTTCTCCTATTTTATAAAGAAACATCTCAGCCGTGCACACATTTTAAAACTTTTTTTTGCGTTGTAACTCAACATAAATCTCAACATGCTTAAAAAATTGTTTCCTCAAGCGCTTAGTGGTAATCGTTAATCAATCGTAGAAATCAATCTAAAGTTTTGTTTTTATAATCCTATAAGAAAAACAATGCGAATTTTATTTCGTAACATTTCAATTAAGTTTCGTTTAGACAAATAATCCCGAATAAAGCTCCTTTTCTTTCTGGCAGTCAATTTGAGCCGTTAAGCCCAATTGAACAAAACCGATTCAGACTGAAAAAGAAAAACAAATACCGGATAAGAACAAAAATTTCGATGACGTTGACACAATTTTATAAATTACATTACGTCTTATATATATATATATATATATATATATATATATATATATATATATTAATCTTTAGAAAATAGTGATATTTCCAATTCAATTTTTAAAAATACAGTCGCCGTTGCAAATATCCCAAGATTTAAAAAGATGTGCTATTTTAGAGCTTTGTACAATTAATTTTATTACCTTACGAACTTTTTGCGTGAATAAATACCATCAAGTAAACATGGATTTTTTCTCTTGTAATAAGACTTTCTAAATGAAGAAGTTTAGATTTGTTAAGAAACCCTTAAACTAAAATTAAATAGTGAAACTAAATTTTGATTTTATTTTAGCATGCTATGCATTTACAAAAAAGTTACGTTACTTTTACCCTCGGGTCGTGCGGTATTTACTTGTGCCTGAAGCACAATATGCTGCATATTACCCGAACATTATGTTGAATTTCTAGTAACTATCGTACATTGTGAAGGTTAAAAGTAACGCAATCTTTTTCAGCTTATAGTATACACTCTTTCAGGAAATCTTCTAGC
The DNA here is from genome assembly GCA_038373885.1 of Cheiracanthium punctorium. NCBI lineage: Eukaryota > Metazoa > Arthropoda > Arachnida > Araneae > Cheiracanthiidae > Cheiracanthium > Cheiracanthium punctorium. The sequence continues at coordinate 587,570 of JAWZYV010013388.1, forward strand.
TCGATTGGCAAGCTGTTGAATAATGGATTAAAAGTCTGCTGTTGTAATCGCCTTCTGATCTGTGACTACTGTATATAAGTTGCATATTACCCAAATATATTGTGTTGTTGTAATTACTAGTAACTGCCGCACATTGTTAAGGTTAAAAATAACGCAGTATTTTTCAGCGTAAAGTGTATACTCTTACAGAAAATCTTCTAGGTCGATTGGTAGGCTCTTGAATAATGAAACAAAAGTCTGCTGTTGGAATCGCCTTCTGATCTGTGACTACAATATATAAGCTGAATATTACACGAACATCGTTTCGTAATTACTAGTAATTACCACACGTTGTGAAGGTTAAACGTAGCGCAATCGTTTTTTGCGTAAAGGATATTTTCTTTCAGGAAAACTTCTAGCTCGATTCCCGTGCTGTTGAATAATGGATTCAACTGGAGACTATGTCACCAGTTGGAATCGCGGCTAATCTGTAAGTAATGTATGGATGCTTGAAACGTATACGAGGTACGTCTGTGACTAGTTCATTGCGTAGGTCGATGTGTAGGAGAAAAGTGCGTATTTCAAAATGACCCCCTTTCCGCATATGCGATAAACTGAGGGAACAGCGAATGTTAAATCTCTGCAAGTTCCCAAGCTGACGTTCAGAGCTATATAGTTATCCACATTTAAACTGTCAGCCTTCCGTTTAAATGAGGAAAGAAAAATCTAAATAAGATATAAATCAAATCTTAATTCTTGATAGTAGTTTAGACAGCATACTTATTAAAAACATTTTCAAAATGCATTATGTTTTAAAGGGTCCTTCATTAAGAGTAATTCGGTTTCGAATTGTAACTTCCAGTTTCGAATGTAGAACATGTCCCAAAAAGGTGGTAACGCGCTTTAATTGTTTATCTATTTAATAAGAATATCGGAGATAAGTGGGCAATGTAAATTTTTAAAATGTTCAAAATAAGTTAGAAAAAAAGGTTGTTCAGAAGCAATTCCTCTCGTTAATTTTCAAAAATTTGCACTTTTTAAATTTGTATAAGACCCCCGCATGGAAAAATTCCCAGTTAGTCAAATGTGTCCCATATACTAATTAGGTGATGTACAAATTTTCAGCCTTTCATCATAAAACGTCTCAGAGATATCTTATAACAAACATGGTCAGGGGATATGAATGATTTTAAATGTAAACGTTTATTGCTAGAGAGCAAAAAAGTATATTCTTTCGTGATTTCTGTAAGATCCTAAAATGTGATCATCCGACGAATGAGATTTTTTCCTTTCGAAAGTCATGGAAAATGGGTTTATGTCAGCATATATTTATCTCCAAATCTCTGTCACATTTTATTATATAGTGTTCAAATTTTGTTCATCACCTCATTAGTGCACGGAGCACATTTCACTAATCGGAATTTCTTTTTGTACAAGAGTCGTATACAAATTGTAAACGTGTAACTTTTTGAAAATTAACGAAAATATTTTTTTCTTAACTTAGTCTTTCTTCCTACCTTATTTTGAACATTTTTTTCAATTTACATTTCTCATTGATCTCTAATAGATAAAAAAAGAGGCGGTGTTACCAGCTTTTGAGGACGCCCTGTATATCTCTGTGTGCGTCCTGGTGTGACATTATCCAGTAGAATTTGCAATTTCACCATGCCGTTACTTAAGCATTCAGAACGTTTAGAAACCGTTTAGAAACGTTTAGAAAATTATTTAAAAAACAAAACAAAACAAAATATCGACTCAGTTGTGGGTGCTCATTATTTGTTCTCGAGAGAATTGGGTCGCCATCACCTTTTTTTTTTCTATTCAAACCTTACACTACCCTTTAGCCAAGTTTGGTACACGCAGCAAAAGATCGAAGATTTTGGCACAAATATTTTGCATTTGGAAACGAACATTCGTCAGGCTATTTCAGAAATAACACAACTAATTTTGGACAGCGATTAACAATTGGGAGTCATCGTGAATCTCTGTGTGTTCAAAGTCCTGGTAGACATTTAAAAGATATTTTGTTCTGAAGACAACTTCAGTGTCTACGGGTCAAAATAAAGTAAAATTTACTTTGATGTATGTTGTTTCCTAATTTATAAAATTATAAAAAGTATCGCCCTTGATAAAAGACCCTTTATGAAAATTCATACAACTCAGTGACGTACACATAAGTCTTACAAGCTGCCCTTATTATTATTAATATAATTATTTTTAATATTTACCATTTTGAACCGAGTATTAATATGTTTGATCCAGATGTTTCAAAGGAGAACACTTCCCCCTCTGATTCCCAGCATGCCTCTCTGTATGACCATTGACCAAGCCGTAGGTAAAATATTAGATATCGAGTACAGACGGAAATCTCTGTCGTTCGGTCTTTTCATGTATTAGGGTAAATATTACAGTGATCGAAAAAACTTATTAACTTTCCTGATTAAAATCTAATGGTACGTAAAAGTTGCCTTTTGTAAATAAAAACAGGAAGATACACTTTATTTTTTAATCAAACAATACTTGACTCTCACACGTCTAGACCAACGTTTCAAACATTTGTCCATTTTCACCTATTATCCATGTTTCGAATATGTTTCTTCAAATATTTATATTTTATTATATCTGTCACTATCCTACTAATATTATAAATGTCAATGTTTGTATGTATGTTTATTACCCTTTCACGATGAAACGTTTTGGCGGATTGGGATGGAATTTGGAATAAAGACAGCTAAAGTCCTGGATTAAGATATAGACTACTTTTTATCGCGCGAAAACACACTGTTCCTATAATATACAAAAAAGCTATATTTTATCCACACAAAAAATCAAAAAACAAAACAGAATACCATTGAGTTTTTATTTTACAGAACAGTCGACAGATGGCGCAAAATTATAGAATACGCAGTTTTTAATAAATAAAATTATTTAATCGTCTGCTACGCCTGGATAAAGAATACACCCGAATAAGTTTTTCCTTCTGACGTGGATTTATAAACGGATTTTCGGGCCAAGCACACAAATCCGAAATACATATGTTACACAAAAAACAAAGATTAAGTTTTTGAAACTTTCATTCAGTTCAAATCTTGCATTTTCCTGCGCAGCTTTTCCCCATTCTATTTCTATTGTATTACAGCCAGAAAAGGATGTTAGAAATATTAATTTTAAGGAATTTTTTAAGGAAAGAAAATAGGTAAGACCCACGCGTTATGATACACTTTTAATATATAGCACTTTAGTGCGTATTTAAAATCTGAAAGTGTTTGAGATTTTCTTCCCCCCCTCCTTTCCGTTTTTAGATAACGGCCAATATATCTAGAAGCTCTTCAGAATTAATAAAGTATGAAATGACATTTACCATTTTGTAGGTTTTTATCACTAAGCTTATTTTTGCAACCAGGGGTGGCCCGACACTGCAAGCAAGGTAAGCATCGCATCGCTGAGCCGGCCACGAAGGGGCGTCGTTTCGAACTCAAAAACTAAGTAGAGCATAAATGGGGCGTCTTTTTTACGTTAGCAGGGGGCGTCACTTATCGTAGGGCAGCCCCAGTTTG